>JARHVA010002762.1:0-152500 GCA_037957365.1 Torreya grandis | reverse complement strand
AACACAAAGCTATATATGTAAATAAGTGAGATACTAAGGTCGATTCATATTGGTTATTTAAACAATAAAATTAAAATGGACCTACCTTATCATAACATGTTTCCTATTATTTAGGACTATTTACAGAGTCATAGGTCTATTGTGTAGATTGGGAACTTGTGTGATAAAGTAGGTATCATCATAGAGTTTGTTGAATTCTCCTATTCCAATCTACTAGCCTACTGCACCCCAATGGACCTTAGCTCTATCATGAGGCCAAATTTAGATTTTGATCTTTGATTGGAGATAGGAAATGTGTTTTTAATCACATATTTTGGCATGATTTAACTTTAAAATTATTAAATGTTGCCTTTTATATCATTGACTTTTGTTTAAATGAATTGGATCTTGAATTTTTATGACTTTTAAGATTCCTCCTCTATATGGACTTGGAATAACCAATCATGAGAGACAAATTGATACACATGAATGTGCTTTAAAATTTGGTTAAAGGAGGATAAGTATCCAAATACGTGATTGACTAAAACAGTCAGGCTTACCTATGAACCAATATGTTATCTCAAGTTTCAACCATATGGATGCTTAGTTTGCAAAAGGAAATGAGGGGAATAAAGGGAGATCCAATATGGATTGGTAAAATGAGATTATAATGAGATAACTTGTTTGATGACTGATCACATGGTAAATAAGGAATACTAAGGAGGATAAGGTTTGTATAACCAAGTCAAATAAGGATTATCCATATTATGGAGATAAAGTAGCAAACAATAATGACAAAATAATAATACACTTATGGAAATTAACTCATATATATATATATATATATATATATATATATATATATATATATATATATATATATAAAATCAAGAAAATAATCCATAAGAGATCAGAAGGAAGTAAAATTACACCATAGACAACATACAGTGTGAAATATAAATAGTCATATACGATAGATAAGTGAAGCAAAATTTGACATAGAGTTAAATGATATCAAGTAGATAAATATAAACTTGAAGCACACGTCTAACATAGAATGAAGAAGAAAGTGAAATAACACCATTTTTTGCTCATAAATACTATTATATTTATCCACATACATTGTCAATAAAATTTGATAGATCTCTATGAAGCCAGACTCTAATTATAGTGAGGGTCTCATCAATATTCAAAGAAATCTAGGAAACTACCTCTCATAAAATCTCCTTCACAAAAAATATAAGCTTGACTAAAGGATTATACTCATGAGGGCCATCATGCATAAGATACTTAGGATAACAAATATCAGTCGAATCTATAAGACAAAGGATTCATTGATGGATAAGGGACCATACGTGAAGGAGATCCATAGGTGTAGAAGGGGCCATTGGTGGAGAAACCATGGGGGAAGAAGGGGAATCCTTCTTACATGGGTGATCTATGTGAATATGGATAGCTAGCATAGGAATGGTCATAATGTGATCTTAGATATGCTACTAGAGGATGAGGCAATTATCAGTGTGATGGGTACCGTATTAGTGCCATAGATAATATACCTCTCCATATTTGGTAATATACCAAATTAATAATGTGGGAGGAGGTATAGCCTTATTTGGAGGCTAAGGAAGAGTAGGACACAAGGTTTATATTTAATTTCAAAGCTTTTGACAATGGGCATAGGAATTATTATCTATGTCATGGAAATAATATATATGTTTGTTAGTAGACTTTGTGGGTGTACTAATAGAGGGAGTAGAAGTGGAAGTCAAGGAAGGATGGTATAATATACAATATATATTACAATGACTAATAACTCTATGAATGTCACATTATGGCTAATCAACCCATTGGGTGGGTAGAGGATCAAGTGATGGTAAAGGAAGTATGCCATAGACAAGGGTAGGTAGGGCTAGTGGAAAGACTAGACAAGGCTTCACTGAAGGAGATAAAAATTAAAATAAATATATAGTGGTAATAGGATATATAATAGGCTTAGATGAGGGAGGATCAAGATACATAGAGGGTTTAAGGATAATAACAAGCATCTAAAGGGGAAGTAGGCTATAAGGATCCTCTTATCTAGAAAAGTGATAAGGACCAGTCATAGCGTGATCCATAAGCATGATCCTAAGAGGTTCTTTAGAAACTAGAGGTGTGCCATACAAACACACCATCTCTATCCTATGAACAAAAGGAATAATTATAAAATGAGGAACTATATAAAATGGAATGAAATAATATAAATGGAAATAATGAAACAAAGAAGAATGATAATGAAGGATCTCAACGTCTCTATCTTGAACAAGACCTCCTATAAATGCATCATTTAAATTATATCCATTATCATATTTAGGTGTATTAAGATCAATTATACAAGTAGGTATGACATTTTCATCAAATATGGTGTGATGAATAGAGTGATGAGTCCTAATTAAGACTATGGGTATATTATCACTAAGTAGTTGATGGGAACATAGATTTAGAGTTGGTGAGATATTGGAAATGAGATGAGGAGAGAGATCAAAAGTTTTTATATTGAGTTTGATCTAATTAGGTTCATCATCATAAGAATTTAAGAGGTTAGGTGGTAATACCTGATGAGTTCAATATGACCATGGTAACCTCACATAAAGTTAACAAGGAAATTAAAACATTGAGATTCTCATGATGGAACACTTAGCAAGGGTTCATGGGTTATATTTTTTAATACACCATGGTCTTAGAATTTTTTAAATTACAAGGGTTAGTGTCACCTTAAATACTATAGATTTCACCATTGTGAGGTAACTTGACACATTGTCAAGCAGAAGATGGAATAACCCTAATTTGATGAGTCCATGGCCTACCAAACAAGATATTATAGTAAAGGAGAAGATTAAATATCACAACCTCTATGAACAAGGAATACAGAGAGGGGAGGTTAGTATTGTGTTATTCCAAGAAATAAAATTCAAATAAACACACTAAAATCCTAACACCTCTAGCCTAGGCACTAGGGAGAGCATAAAAAACAAGCAAACATATGAAAACACAACTAAAACATAAAATAAACACGCTTTTACCTTTATTAAAAATTAAAATGTATTGTTGAAGTGGCTTTCTCATTTTTTGCATCAATAAGTCTTTAACAATGAAGTTTTTTTGCTCCTTCTCTCCTCAGCACCTTGGCTTAATTTATTGGCTTATGATTTGGGCATGGTAACATTACTTGCATGAATATTCTCTCTCTAAATTAGCATTATACCACTACACTTATCAAAAATTTTGAAGACATTTAGGCATAATAACTTTACACCAAGAGAGATTTTTGAAGATATTTGTGCATAATAGTTCTACACCAAAATTACTTCTAATATCAATAGGTATGGCCTTAAATTTATATCCTCAAGAATTAACTCTCACCCAAGGTGAGTTAAGGTTGAGTTTAAAAATGGAATGGGTTCAAACTAACCCTAGGTGAGTTGAGGCTAACTCTATTCAAGTTCAAATTTATCATGTAATTATAATTTTCAATTAATAGGCATGGATCTCAAATTAGATATTTTGGAAGAGCTTGACAACTCATAAAGGCAAAGATGAAAAGCCTTTATATTTTCATTTTTAGAATTTCCATTTTTAGATATTCATTAATTAGAAATGGATAAATCAACTAAGAATTTAATATTATTTAATTTGTTGATTGATTTTGATTATCCTTTTATCTCTTTCTAGATTTGATCAGGTGCCCCACTTAATGGGTTTATAGTCCAAACTAATAATTTTTATGTTTCAAGGTTATTAGGGATAAGTCCATGAGAGGTTATTATTGCATACAAGCTAGTATCCTATATAGGGATGCCTCAACACAATTCTGAGCTTTGATGAATGATGCATGAATAAATTTGGGATGTTTAATGATTTCTAGGCTTAATTTGCAATGGTTGGTAGGAATCAATATGAAGTTTGGTCGTAGGCTAGTTGTCACTAGAGTTAGATGTTTATAGTTTGTCCCTATTTGGGAAGGCATTATAATCTATAGGAAAGTTAATGTCTTCTCAAATAATGAAAAAGTCATTTAAGAATGAAGGAAGGTAATGATTGAAGAATAAGCTCCAAAGAATGTTTGGGAAGCCTATAATGATGTCCCCTCGAGGGAGTGGTTGACACATATGATTGATGGGCAATCCCTCAAAAATAAGAAAGAAGAAGAAATAAATTAACCCATGGGTGAGATTAATTCAATCAATATAATGCTTGTACACATTGATTTAAAAAGTACTAATTTAACTAAAGGTAGTTATAATCAATAACAAAGGTTGAGATATTGATTTTCCAAAAGGTGGTTATAATTAGTGGCACAATCATATGCCTTAGTAGGGTGGATGAGTCAAAATAATGATTTATCCATAGGTGGTCATAATAATTAAGATGATCTATATTGAATAATAAATTTTGATTATGCCCTAGTAGAGTAGATTGGCAAGCATAACTCAAGGATATATCCCATTACATAGATTAAATATGAGCAAACATAAATGTAGATGTGATGGTCTAATGAATGAAGAAGATATAAAAAATTAGACATACAAGGATTTACAAAGTGATGAAAGAGATGATTGGAAGAATAAAAGTGGCTGAGATAACCTGAGATGCATCATGTATCCAAGAATTTCCTACAAAGTCTAATTGGACCTCAGGGAAACGTAGTTCACCGAAACATAGGAAAAAATGGAATGAGAAATGGAAGAATAAGAATTGATCAATGTGAACAATTTTATTATACTTAACAATGTATATATGATCATACTTATTATCATTGATATAACCATAATGATAAATTGGTTTTATTTGATCAAAGAGGTTGGGAGTATTTTCCAAGGTTAATAAGGAGAAGCTTTGATGACATCATTGTTTGTAATATTTATTAATCTGATTTTTACTATATCATGTGATGGTATACACCATGATATAAAACACCATCATGATCTAGTAGTAATATGCATAAGGAATGTATCCTGATCTAATAAATAATTAAAAATAATGCACCAATGATAAAAAACCATGATGATAATGTTGATGTATGACTATGGATGGACCTAAGGAATACTATGCAATGCATCACCCAATGAATGCATATAGAATAAGTTAACACAAAATAATTAAATAAAAAAATAAGAAAATAAATAAATAAATAAATAAAAACATAGAAAACATGAAAGTAAAATCAACATACAACATCCTATCATCAACTAGGTCAATACCTATGCATGAAGGCTTAGTGGAAGGATAAATAGGTGGTGCCCCTAAACAAGGCTATATACAAATGGAAGGTCACAACCCAAATGGTAGTGGAATGGATTGGAAATAAAAATGAATTTACCCTAGTAGGGTATAACAAGGATGATTGACTAGGTTTAAATAAGACAAATGTTTTTAGATTTTGAGGCTTTATATCTGTCAAAGAGATGGGCAGCCAATTTCTAATATGTAGGATTTTGAAATGTTTTAAATGTTTTTATAATTTTTAGGTATCTTATTTCATTAGAGATTGATAAAATAACACTCATAAAATGGAGAGAGCATTGGATTAGGTTACTCATAAAACTATGAGAGAATTGGAAATGGGGTGATGGGCTGACCTCAATGTGAATCGAGCATTACATACATATTCCCAAAAGGACCTTAAATCACTATAGTTATGCCTAGATAAAATGTGGTGAGATATTATTAGGTAACAACAAATTCATGAATTAGGTAAATGGTAAGACAAATGATAATAGTAATGGTAAGGTGATGTGGCAATGCATTGTAATGTGTTATTCCTAGTTTTCCCATAGGTAGTTATAATTAGGAAATAATAACATAAGTTAGTGATACTAATTTGACCATATGTTGTTATAATTAGTAACAAAAGGTGGAATATTTATTTATATAAATGTGGTTATAATCAATATCACCAGTCAAATGTAAATAAAAGATGTAATTGTTAGATCCATTATCATACTACTTTCATATACTTTCATTTGAATATGTAATTCTAAAACTAATGAAGCTGTATCAAAATACCCTTATAGAATGTGTTTGAAGAACGAATATAAAAAAGGTTAAAAGGGTTGGGTAGGGAAGGTAAAAACAATTCTGGTCAATAATGATGGTATGGTATATAATATGGCACTGTTCAAGGATAGTGATGTTATAATGGTAATAGGGTTTCCCCTAAGTGATAAGGTAAGATAAAGGGCATGGTATGAAATTAAAAAAAAGGTTAATGGTAAATTAAAACAAGAAGGTAAATGTCAATGAAAAATACAAGGTAAATATATGGTTTTGTTGTTCTTGATGATGTGGAGATGCACATCCTGATCAACATATGATACTATAGACACCAAAATTATGTTACACACATGTGTAACTCCCTATGTTAAAACCACCCTTGAGCCACTTTTAATACTTAGCCTTCCTAACCCATGTTTTCACCCCTCACACATTTAATTAATTTAAAATATTTAGTTAAGTTAATTAAAAACTACTTATGCCACCTTACCTGACCACCTCATCCAAAGACTAATTCTTACCCTCTAAGTCACCTCAAGACTTGGTCCCCTAATCCTAACTACCCATGAATTGTTCTCACCCCAAACACAAATTCTTAACTAAATATGTCCTTCTTAACCTTGCATTTCTACCATTTCCTAATGGATACCACACTTGGCAGGAGAAAGAATAGAAAATAGGCTAAAATAGCCCTTTTACCTATTCTCATGTTACCAACATCAGTCAAACCATGGCCAAAATTGGTAGGATCACTGATGTCAGTTATTTAAGCAAAATTATAATATAATATTTAGGTCAACAAAAATTATAAAAACTCATCATTCACATACAATCTTTAGCATTCAACTTTCTATATCTAGGCTTATCGTTACTCTACACAAATTAGTCTAGATTAGGAATTGATATACTACACAGAGCTTGGATTATTCTAAACCAACAACACACACTTGTCTTTTTATTTACCTATCACTTTAAAATGCCTCATCAGAGCTATCAATCTAACACTCATGGTTCATATATTTCACCATCTAAGTATATCTCTATGTTTTGTAATTCCTTTAAATAGTCATTTTACAATTATTTTACATTATACTATTTATCATTTTATGGACATCCTAACTCTCCCCATAGAGGAGTTATAAAACTCCTTCACCTATTTTCCTCTACTCCAAACTTACCAACTTTCTATCTAGACCTACCTGAGTCTTACCCACTCCCTTACGACTCTTCCCAACCTCATAAACTTGATCAACATCCACCTCTTAGCTTAGAAAAATCTCTTACAACCTCTTAAGAACCTATTACCCCTATTGAAATTAGTCACATAGCCAATGTCAATTATATATCCTTACTAACATTAGTATCCTAACTAAATTTGGTAACTATTTATTTCAATCAACTTCTCTAAGCCTACCTAAATAACCTCAAAAAACACCAATAACTCACATTACCTACACTATGTCACTCTCTGATGCACTCAGACTATAAGAATGGTATGAACATCTCTTTCTTACTCTCTCTTTCATTTTGTTATTCATTACCATTTAGTTTCAAAAAGTGGACTATCATACCTAAATAAGTTTGACACTTTCAGGAACAAGCATGTAGCTTGGTAGCCCACTCATATATCTACTAACAAATATTTTGGTGGTAGTGATTTCTTATTTATAGGTAGTCCTCCCTAGCCAAATAAGAGTGTTTAACATCATCTAGATATGGTTCAAAACCAATCCAGGTTATCTCTAATTTGTAATCCTTACCCTTCATCTCTATTTCTCCTTAAAATTCAAATATATTCAAAATTTAATGAAACAAATACAACTAGAATAGACAAAGTTGTAAAATTACTAGCCCACACCTCTTATAAATAGTTGCTTTGTCAAGAACCTACTATATATTTAGACTCTAATAATGTTTTTGTGATCTTCATTGGTCATTGATTCTAGGTCCTTCAAACATTGAGACAAGATGTTTTTGTAGCTTATGTGATCAAGGAATTTGGTAATAGAGAGGAGGTTAGTTTTGTGTTAGTCCATAAAATACTGAAATGAATACATTAACATGCTAACATATCTAACCTAGATCATAGGGGGATATTAATGAACAAAAAACCATTCAAAACCCAACTAAAATGCAAAATACACATAATCACTTACCTTTCTTGAATTCTCTAAACGCTTTGTTGAGTGGTTTGCTTGGTTTTTTCTCAAAGAGTCTTTGTCAATGGAGTTTGTGTGGCTCCTTCTCTCCTTGGCACCATTGGATTTATGTTGGCTTGTGTGTCTTATGCTTACTTGGCTCAACATTTTGATATTATAATATTATTGATAAGAATCGTGCACCAAAATCTGCTTTATAACTCTATAATTTCCAAGCTTTGAAGTCATTTATGCATGATAACTCTACAAAAAAATAGATTATGTCTCTCTCCAAATTTATATTATGACTTTGGATTATGAGAGATTAAATTTCACATGTCATAGCATTGTATTTATATAAAATTAATCTCACCCAACCTAAGGTGAGTTAAGGTATAGTTTAAACATGGAATTATTTCAAACCTAACCTAATTGAGTCAAGATTAGCCTCAATAGAGTTAATATTTATCAAGTAATCATTATTTTAAATGAATAGGCATGGGTCTCCAAAATGAGATATTTTATAATATTTCTAAAGAGATTGACAACTCACAAAGGTCTGATGAAAGGCTAGGATATTTGGAATTTTGAATTTCCTTTTTTAGTTATTCACTAATTACAGATGGATAATTCAACTAGGCTCTTAATTTGGTTTAGCTTTTTAATTTATTTTTATTAGCCATTTATCTCTTTCAAGATTTAATTTGTGTTCATGTGCCCCACTTAATAGGTCTATAGGCCAAATTGACTATTGTGATGCTACATGATGCTTAGGGATGAATCTGTGAGAGGTTATTATTACATATAATAGGATAACCCAATTAGGCATGTCTCAACATGATTTTGAGATTTGACAAATGATCCATAAGTAAATTTGGGACATTTAATGATTCCTAGGATTAATTATTAATGGTTGCTAAAAATTGGTCTGAAGTCTAATATGGAGCCAATTGTGGCCAATTTTAGGTGTCTATAGTTTTACCCTATTTAATAAGATGTTGCAATCTATATGCATAGTAATGTCTTTTTAAAATAATGAAAAATTCCAAAAATAATATGATGATTGAAGAAGAAGCTCCAAACAATGTTTGGGAAGCCTATAATGATTCCCCCTTGAGGGAGTGGCTAATAATACAATTGATGGACTGCCCCTCAAAAATAAGTAAGAATAATAATGAAATTAACCCATGGGTGAGACTAATCCACTCAAAATAATGCTTGCATGAATTGATTTAAAAATTAATAATTTTCCCAAAGGTGGTTATAATCAGTAATAAAGGTTGAGACACTGATTTTCCCCAAAGGCAGTTATAATCAATAGTACAGGCCTATGCCCCAATCAGGGTTAATGAGTAAAAATAATGATTTTCCCACAAATGGTTATAATCATTAAAATGATTGAGATAAAAAATGATATTTGATTATGCCCTAGTATGGAAGATTATCAAAAATAACTCAATGATATAAATTGACATACATATTAAAGATGAATAGGCATAAAAATAAATGTGATGGTCTAATGATTGAAGAAGGTACAAACAAATAGGCACACAAAGATGCACAAAGTGATGAAATATATGAATATAAGGATAATAATTGATCAATGTGAATGATTCAATTATACCTACCAATGTAGAGTTATTCATCCTTATTAGCATTGATATAACTAGAATGGTTAATGTGTTGATTTGATCAAGGAGGGTGGGAGTATTTGCTAAGGTTACCAAGGAGAAAATTTTGTGGATCCATTACTTGTAAAAATTCTTGAGCTAATTTTTTCTATAGTACATGATGGTATGCCTCATGATATAACATCATGATAACTTTGTCAAAATATGCATAAGAAGTGACTCCCACTCCAATAAACAATTGAAAAAAATACACCAATGATGAAAACCATGATGACAATGATGATGTATGAATATGGATGGGCTTCACAATAATGCATGAGGAATCACCCAATGAACACATATTTAATGATTCAAGGCACAATATTGAAAGCAAACAAATAGGCAAGAAAACAAACACAAAAAGATTGCAATTAAAATAAAATGAAAACATCCTAACAATGGATTTGCCCTAGTAGGGTGGATCAAGGATGACTAACTAAGCTTAGACAAGGCAATTGTTTTTGGATTTTAAAAGTTTTGAATGTTTTTAAAAATTTTGAGGTATTTTAACTCACTACAGATTCAAAAGATACCATTCTCAAAATGAGGAGAGTGTTCACACTTAAATTGATCACAAAATGATGAGAGTGTGGATTAGGGGTTATTGAGTTGACCTCAATATGAATCGATCATCACTTACATAGTCTCAGGATGGGACCTCATTTCACTGTAGTTATACCAACATAAAAGGTGGGGAGATATGACCTGATAATAATAAGTTCTCAAATTTAGGAAAATGGCTAGACAAATGATAATAGTAATGACACGGTGATGCAATAATGCATGGTAAAGGTGTTGTTCCTAATTTACCCATAATAGGTTATAATTAGGAAACAAAAACATAGGTAAGTCATATTGATTTGTTTATAGGTGGTTATAATTAGTAAAACAAGGTGAGATATTGATTTTCTCATATGCAATTATAATCAGTGACACTTGGTCAATCATAAATGAAATATAACTTATTAGATCCACTATCACACTAATTTTATAAACTATCATTTAAACAAAAAATTATAAAACTAATGAAATTAGATAAAAATCCCCTTGTGGAAGGTGTGGGAAGAACCAAAGGAACCAAGATCAAAATAAGATTGGGTAGGAAGGATAAAAATAGGTTTTGGTCTAATAGAGACAGTATGGTAAAACTACAAAGGGTATTTTTTAGGACAATGATGGTATGGAGATTGGATGTAGTGGTAAGAGGGTTTCCCCCAAGTGATATGATAATGAAAATGGTAGGGTATGAAACATTGACAAGAGAAATGGAAAGGTAAATGTTTTTGGCCCAGGTAAATGTTTTTGGCAAAATGTATAGGTATGGCATATGATTTTGGCCAAGTAAATGGCAAAGTAAATGTTTTTGGCCAAGATAAATGTTTTTGGTGTTCTTTCTAATGTGGAGATGCACATCTTGATCAACATATGACACAACTAAAATAATCATGTAAATTAATAGCCCATACCACTTATGAATAGTTACTCTATTAAGAACCTATTATATATTTGGATGTTAAGAATGTTGTTATGATATTCATTGGTCATTGATTCTATTTCCTCCAAACTTTGAGACAAGATATATTCATAAACTCAATAAATGAAAGTGAAGCCAATGATGGTAAATATAAATAAATAATGGATGATAGGATTGATTTGAAAATGTAATGGTGGTTGATAATGAAAAGTATAATGGCTGGACAACAAATGAAGATTGGGATTTTTAGGTACATAATGTTTCTAATACCAGATTTGACATAACTTTGGTTGTGTCAGTCTGAAGAGTTCTAAAAATGCTCTCGATAGGAGCACCAAATTCTTCTATTATTTGGGACTAAGAGTAGTTATTATTTCATGTAAATTTTCAATTTAAGTTATAGGGAAGAGAGAAAAGAAATTCAATATGGGTGTGGTTAAAAAACCTATTTGGTTGTGCATGGATTGAATTAAAATATTGTTAAGATCTCCTCTTTGGCTTGGGAGGAATACCTATAGATAAGAAAGTACTAAAGCAAACTTATTTTTTAGATAGATAGTTGGGTGGATTGCCTAGAAATATCTATATCTTAGAAGAAAGGGATTATTTAGGGGATATCAATCCACATATTTCAAGTAATCAAGTTCACAAAAATGAAAAGAAGGTACTTGTATCAATACTCAAAAGGTATTGAAATTGAACACAAGAATGCTTGCTAAAAAATAGACTAGAAATGATCAAATTAGTGGTAGGATAATTAATATTAATACTAAGGGGTTGAGGTATACTTCAAAAAATCTAAAAGGGGTGTGTGAGTGGTTAAAAACATAAATAATTAGATTTGGTAGGGGTTAGATAGGTGGAAATAGGTTACTAGTTTTTTACTACCATAGGTGATCATCATGGTTAAAGTGACCATCGATAGTTAAGCCTAACTGTTGGTGGTTGGGAGTTTGATCATTGGTAGTTGATTGTGTTAATTCTAAGTTTAGTAAATAGTTTAATGCGAGGATCCAATAAGTGGATTTTGAAATTTGGAAAAGGGCTAGATTGGTTATAAAATGGAAATAAAGCATGTGAATGTTGACAAACAAGTACTTGTCTAACCAAAAGTTGATTGGGTATATGTTTGATGTAGTTAGTCTATTAGTGGAATATAGCTTGATTTTAGTAGAGTGATTATACTTGAGAGATTATTTGAGAGGTGACAACAAGTTGGCTCCCAATAAGTTGCTAATAATGCTTGATAATGTTGATGATGTTGATTGACCTACAAAAGAAAACTCCTAAATTCTTAATCTCTTGATAATTATTTTAGATGGATTTGGCCTCCCATGCCTCTCTCTATTATAGGCATAAGCAAGAGGTGGAAGTGAAGGTGTAATTAGGCCATACAAATATAATTTGTCCATGCAAATGCTCATAAAAAGATTTGAGTAAGCTATATTTAGAAAATTAAAGTGGTGTTTTACATGTTCTTTGTTAAGAGGTGGATCCTGACTGTTGAAGATCAAGGGTTCCCAAAGTTAACCATCGATGGTCACCCTGGCCATTTATGGTTAGGGTCCAGAGGAGAAGGGTCTTAAAGGTTAGGTTCACTTAGCTTGGTAAAATTGGGTCCAGATGGGTTTTGTGAGGCTAGATAGGTGTAGGTTGGGTCCTTATGGGGTTCTAGGTAGGTTTAGGGTGATTTTTGACATTTGAAAATGTAAGTGTGTAAATTTTTGGTGTATACATTTTATCCCTTTTTGTTATATGGCTTGTGTAAACAAGCTACAAAACAAAAATGGAGTATGGGTTAAGGGTCTGGTTGCCTCAAGAATAAGAGGCATTCCCCCTTAAACCAAAATTTGATGAGGTGAAACTAAAATGGAGACATGTTTGATAAGTGGTATATGGTTAGTCATGAGGTGGTGACATAAATTTTGGCATATGGGACACAAATTTATGCATAGAATGTGATAAAAAGGTGTGATAGCTAAGATCATGCAAAGACTAAAATTGCCAATGTTGGTAAAAATAAGAGTCGATGCTAAGAAAGACAAGGGAAAAGTGAATCATGTGACCACCTATAGGCATGGTGGTTGGAAACACTCATAAATGCAAGTATCCTAAGCATTTTCTATGTTTCTAGTGGATATCCAAGGTAGGCAGTACTCCCATGGAAAACAAAAATGGGTCAAGTGTCATGGGTATCTGAGGTAGGAAGTACTCCTGATGAGACACAAGTGGGTCAATATGCATGAGGTGGAAAATAATTTAAAAGGTCAACATGGAAATGTTATCACCATGGTCAAAAGTAATAGGCACAAAGTGTCACAAAATTGCATGTTAGATGGGCCAAAATAGACCAACAATGAGGTGATGTGATGGTTGGGTTGGTGGGAGTAGGGCATCTCCAAAAGTAGGCAAAGCTAGGTGTAGTTTGGTAGAAATGGTAGTTTGTAAGTGAAGGTGAAAAGTGGGGGGTTTTATAGGGTTTCCTGACCATCAATGGTTAGGGTCCCAAAAAGGTGACCATCGATGGTCACCCTGACCATGAAAAACCAAGGGAAACCCAAAAAGTCTAGATGGGTAAAAGTAAAAAAAACAAAATTAAGTGTTGGCATTATTACAATCATGCCTTGTTGACTTTATCTTTGGTGATTTCAGCACTGTGCAAGTAGAGTTACTATCGAGGTGGTGAGTGTTTTTTGGCCAAAAGCATGTGGGTTGATTTCATGGGCCTAGGATGTAGGGAACATGAGGATGTGGCTAGATAGATACTCATGGGCTCAAACTTGTGAGTAGCTGATAAATGTAAATATGGTGAAAGATGAAAATATATGCAGTAGGTAACAAACTAGATGTGTATGAAAGTGATAAGAATACTAAGAGGTATGTCCATATAAATTGATAAAAGATAAAAAAAAGGAACATGATGCATTTTTATTGGTAAGTTGAAATAAAACCTAAAGTTATATTAGCTTAGTGAAAATAAGCCTTTTGAATGCTTTGCATTAGCATGCTTAGGTTGGTAAACAAGTATCTTGATCACATTGTGTCAAGTAAGATCATAGTCCCATGCATTTGATATGTGAAGGGAGAATGGGTGAAATTGTAACCTTTTTTGAGACTAGCATGCCTTTTATGTAGGCTTCCAAATAGGTGGTATAAACAAGTCTATCATCATATATAAATTTTAGACTGATAGATGCATGAAGTCTACTGAGGATGGCCGATTATGGCCTTCCAAGATTATTGCTTTTATTAGAGATAATTGTGGATTTCTCATTACTTTTGATTTTGTTGAGGGATATTTGATAATTTTAATTTACTTTAAGGTTGGGGAAGTTGATCAATGTGGGAAGCTTCCAATAAATTGCTAAATTTGACAAATTCTTTACTCAGCCATCCTTCAAGAGAGTAGTCTAAGTTTATATGCTTAGTTTAAATTCTTTTGATAGTTATCCTTGAAGGGAGTAGTCCACCTTACATTTTGTAATTTTGGATGATTATTAAATTAGATATCATTCAAGGGAAAATTATACAAATTCTAGGGCGTGACCCATGATTTTTTTTAACTTTTGATATTGATTCTACTTGACATAGAATTACTTATACATGCTCAATGGATTACCTTTATGAAGGCAAGACTAAGGGTATAAGAAGGCTCAGTAGGTGAAAATAGGTTTAGGTGATGATGACCATAGTAACTAATCTTAAAGATATGTGAAGTACTATGAGAATCATGCCATAGATAGAGTTGTGATAGCCATAGTTCAAAATTAGGTTATGATTGTGATGGATAATCACATGATTCAGTTATAGTCAATTTCCCCTAAGAAGAGGGAAATGAATGCAGTTTCAAGGGATGAGCTTAAGTTAGGAAAATGATGATTTTGACCCCTATTTAAAATAGAAAGGATGTAGATGTGAAGCATTGAGAGGCTCAAGTTCTAGTTTACCCTCAGGAGAGGATAAATGATAAGCTCTTGATCTATACTTATGGGCTATAATGGATGGTCCAAGCTAATTGAAAGTAATGTTGCCTCTTTTGATTTTCTCCATATTAGTTATATGTTGATTTTACCTGAGAAAAAGATCTCCAATATTGAATTTTTAAACTTTTAGGTTTTTGTTATAGGCACATTTAATTCATTCTTGATAGATATGGAGATGGGAAAGAGTGACTAGACGATGCTCATCAAGCAACTCAATTTGATCTAAACATCCTTAACAATAATCATCTTGAAAAATAAGGTCACATAAAGATATGAAAAGAGAAGGTATTTGGATCTCAAGAGGCAATACAGCCTCAACTTCATACACAAGATAAAAAGGTGTAACACCTGTAGGGGTTTGGATGCTAGTATGATATGCTCATAAGGAAAAAGGGATGTGTAAGTGCTAATCCTAACCTGAGACATTAACCATTTTAGTAATAATTTTTTTAAGGGTTTTGTTAGAGGCCTATGCTTATCCATTTTTTTGTGGATGATAAGGTGAGGAAAAGCTCAGTTTAATACCAATATGTCACAAAGACCTTGAACTTTTTTTTTGAAGGATTTTATCATTATTGATGATCTTATGGGGAACACCAAAGTGGAAAATGATATGATGGGTGATAAATTTGATAATATTTTTATATTTTATCAAAAAAAGAGGAATAACCTCCACCCATTTGGTGAAATATTTAGTTACAGTAATGATATACTAGTGTCACTATAAAGAGTGGGGATTGATTTCACCAATGAGGTCCAAACCCCATTGTGAAAAGGGCCAAAAATTAGTGGAAACTTAGAGGATATAGCTAGATGCATGAAGTAAATTAGCGTGTTATTGACACTTAAGACACCTTTTCACATAATCATAATAGTCTTGGTTAAGGGTAGGCTAGTAATAGCCTATGTGGAGGATGTGTTTATCCATAGTAAGTCCACTAAAGTGGCCCCCACAAATACCATCATGTGTTTCTTTGATATAATGAGAGGCTTCTAGACCATGGAGGCAATTGAATAAGAGGCCATCAAAACCATGTTTGTAAAGAATTCTTCCCATAATGGTATAATGGGAGGTGATCTAAATAAACACCCAATAGGAATTCCTAGAGAGGTGAGAGGGAATGATGTCAAGGTGAAGGTAGTCAAAGGTTTGTTGATACCAAAGGTTATGTGTAATCTCTTCCATATTAAAGATGGTCAAATTGTCTAATTTGGTGTGGGAAGGTGTAGTGAGGCAATGGATAATGACCAAAAGTTTGGAGTCTGAGGGTGCTGACAGAATCTAAGAGGCAAGAGAAGCCATGGTGTTAGCAAACTTTTTGGTAGATCATGGGGTGGTTTGAATATTTTAGTGTTCAAATGATTTTAAGATTTCTATGACTAACTATTTGTATAGTTTAAAAATATCATTCTTACACTAGTAAATTGACCACAAGCTGTGAGTTGCCAACGATGTTGATAATTTTGACTTGCAAGCTAACATGGTTTGGGGACTTATGAGTAGGGCTTTATATTTGGACATATTATTGGTACATTCAAATTTAATTTTAAAATATAAAGGAAGTGGTTCATCGATAAGTGGGATAAATGTCTCCCCCACCCTGCTAAATTTTAGAACCATTGAAAAACATGGCTATGTGATTGGTAAAATATACTTGAGATAGACTTGTGATTGAATCATCTAGAAATTCATGAGGGGGAGGTTTGTTGTCTTTTAGGGGTGCATTAGCCAATTGGTCGATAATGAATTGCCCCTTGATTAATTTTTAATGGAGGAACTCAAGGTTAAACTAAGCTAAAAACATGAACCACTTAGCCATACACTAGTTTTGGAATGGTTTGGAGTGCATGTACTTGAGTGGGTTAGTATTGGTGATGACAAAATTTTCGTGGTTAAGAAGGTAGTGGCAAAGTTTGGTATTCATGAAGACTAGATCCAAGCATAGTTTCTCGATATGTGTGTATCGATTCTCATACTTGACAAGTGTGTAGCTAATGTAATAGATGGCTTACTCTTGGTGTTGTGTTGACAAAATTTTGGCCCTTTAGGCCAAAATTGGGCACCCCTTTTTTTTGCAAAAAATGTATGAGTTTTACCTTTGTCCAAGACTAGTATGTAGGTTTCATTTAGAAGAAGTGTTCTTATACAAAGCTAAAGTCTTTTATATGTTAAAAACCCAAGTGTTTCCTTTTTGATAGCTTTGTTATTTAGTCTTTTAGATAAGTATTTTGCAATGAATTCTTTTGAAAAGTTTTCATTGGTCCTTTGCTAAGTGTTATTTATTAAACTTTTCATTTGGAAGAATTGTTTTGAAGGTAAGCTATAACTTTTATGAAGGACACTTTCTTACAAAACGTGGCCCAGAAAAGTCTTCCAAAGGGTATGTTTCCTTTCAAAAGGGACACTTTAACTTTTCTGAAGGACACTTTGGCTCGATTCAAAGTTCCCGAAGGGTATTTTTTTCATTTTAGAAAATTCAATTGTAAAACCCTGAAGGGAAACTTTTTTTAAGGAATTATTTTATACTTTTCCAAAACAACTGTTTTGAAGGGTACTTGTAACTTTTATGAAAGACACTTTAAATTTCCCGAAGGACTTTTTCAAAGCTAAAGGACCTTTTCATTTTTATAAAGGGTATGTTACATTTTTTATGAAGGGTATGTTTTTTTAGAAAAAGGACCATTTCAAAAATCTAAAAAAAAAACTTACAATTTCTCTAAAGGGTCACTTGCTTTCTTCAAAGGACAATTTCATTTTTCTTGAAGGACACTTTCAACTTCTCAAAGGGAATTTTTCAAAAAGTCTAAAGGATTGTTTCAGGGAAGAGGTGGACCATTTCAAAATCTATAAAGGATAATTTTCAATCTTTTGAAGGATATGTGATAGTTTTTTTGAAGGGTGTCTGTAGGAAGGCCAAAGAGAAAGAGATCATTCCAAAAAATTAAAGGGTTATTTCCAAGAAATTGAAGTGAATTTTCACAAATCTGAAGGGTATTTTCAAAGGAAAAGGATCAAGTATAAAATAAATAATTCCTTCATACTTTTTGTCCAAGGAAAATCTAAGAGAAAAGGAAGAAGATCCCAAAAAAATTCTTTCAGATAAGTTATCTGAAAGAATGCTTAAGACAAGAAGTCTAAAGAAATAATTGAAGGTGATGGACAACAAAACATCAAGTTCAGACTATGAAAATTAGTTTTTAGGATTAAAATAAAAGATGATGGCCCATAGGAAGTCAATTTTAAACTATAAAGAATAGCCATTGCTATTCAACAGACCTGACAAAAACCTAAGGACAAGTGGCATGAATCCTAAGCTATGATACATAAAAAACATAATAGGTAGGTCGATGGTTCAAGATTGTTTCATCATTATACAAATAAATAAGCTAGTAAAGAATAGATTTTATAAAAAAAACATTCCAATAGATGAACCCATCTATATAAAAATACAATTCAGAATATCTTGATTCTGTTAGTGTAATCATAAAGGGATCTTCTTATAGAATGTAATGTAACTATTTCTTTTCTTAGGGTGACACATGTCCAAGTGACCCTTGAACTCCCTTCACTTGACCTCTCTCTCAAAGGCTATATATATGAATTCTCTTGCCTCATTTTAGAAGCCTCCACTGGTTTAGTGAAATTCTAGCTAGATTTGTATTGGTAACTCTTGAAGAAATAATACAAGTCATTTACCACTCACATGCTATACTAATGTCTATTGGTCCAAATCATGTTGGTATTATTTAGTGAAAGTTATCTTTCCTAACATGTAATCCTTGATTACCTACCAAATGTGTAGAAAAAGTATTTTTATAGGTCCTTGTTAGTATTCTCTCATAAGAGTATAGACATTTTAGAAGTGGTTTAAGATTATATTCTTTCCTAGAATTATCTTTTTCTCTTTCCTGAATGTCAAATACCTTTTTTAATCTAACATGTGAAACATTGATGTGATAATGCACAAAGAATTGTGAGTTTTTTGTGAATAATCTTTGTTAGTATTTTAGTAGTTATTTCATTCAAGTGAGAGCATATCAAATATTGGTGCATCACTTCTTATTTTCTTAATTATTTTCCTTCTCCCTTTTCATACACAGTGATAGTTTAGAAAAGCTTCAAAGGTACATCAAGGGGAGCTAGCCCTTAATCTAGAGATTCATCTCAAAAAAAAATTCACCCATAGTAAGATAGATTATTATATTTTTCCACTTGGATGAGGAGATATGAGCATCTCTTCAAGAGTGAAAATCTAAGTTTCAACAATTTTTGGCATGCCAGGTGGGACAACTAAGTCCTAAAATATTGTTCAAGATTGGTGTTGGTCTTGACATAGTTAAAGAAAAACAAACATCTACATTTAGCACCTATCAATACCATTAAATAATTAAATGTCTTTGGTTGATTATCAGTCCTTCTCTCCATGCCAAAGGTGACTACTAAGTCTAGTATTAAAGGTGTATCCTTCAAGTTTATAGAATTAGCTCCATATTCCACCAAAAGGTCTAGGTTTGTCAACACTCATCCCTAAAAAAGATATTTTGTGTTTAAAACATCTAAATTTGTGTTGCATATGGTTCTTAATGTCTATATTAATATTCCCAAAATGACTAAAAGACAACCTTTTATGCCTTTTTGGGGGCATCTCCATTGTAGCTTGCCCACTATGATCAAATAATAGGAATTGATCTCAAAAGTGTTCCATATTTTAGTGGGGATGGTCCTATTACTATAATTGAGTACATTTGGAATATATATTTTTTTAATATCCATAATATTACCCAATAAAATGTATCTATTAAGTTTTTGGCCTTGTCTTTCAAAGGAAAAGTTTTGGACTGGTATAAGACCCTACCTATAAATTTTATTGGCTCATGGGATGAGTTAGGGATCGTATTGACTGATAGGTTTGGGAAAAAGAGTGATCACTTGTCTCTATCTAAGTAATTGACCAAAATAAAGAGGTAAACACATGAATTCATGAAATATTTTAATATTAGGTTGCAAAAAACTTGGGATAGAATCCCAACCCTTGTGAGGCCTACCCCAAACTATGCATTTGTGTACTACTTGAAAGCATTGAATAGTGGCATTGCTATGATGATTCAATATATGGGTGGAAACACATTGCCTACTACCTATAAAATAGACAAAAAATTTTGAGACTTGTCTTTTCCAAGTGGGAAAGATAACTCCTAGACCTCCAATGCAACTATTATATGATTTGTATTCTCCTAGTCAAAGTGTGTTGCCCACTTTAGCTCCTTTACCTGGCCAAGAAAAATCTATCATTGCCCCTAAAAAAGAAATGAATGAACTCAAAATCATACTTAAAATTGTTAATAATGAATTATTTTCTCTCAAAAGGTAATAATTCCAAATCTATAGGCCTTATTAGTCCTACAACCAGTTTGGACAAACAAAAAACCTCCTTTTCAGGGCAATAATTAGGGACAAGACCAAATCACCCATGTCAATTCTTATCAAATTTATAACCCTAATTTTCCATCATCCTCAAAATACCTTATTCCCACTTAAAATAATTTGGTCTAGGAATAACCCAACTACCCTTCTTTTGAGCTAGGTTAAGAACAAGTTGCTTATGCCAATGAGATGCAAAATCAAAACATGACTACACAAGGCGATCAAACATCTCAATTTTCAAATTTTGATATTCCAACACAATTTGGGATGGATATTCGATAGTTTTAGTCTAATTACACTCTAATTAATCATTTAGTGGGTTATTTTATACCATTAATTATGTGGGGAATATAAGCAATCAAAATGCTAGTGTGGCCACCAACACTAGATCAAAGAAAAGGGTCATTGAAGAAGTTCAAGGAACACATCAAGGACCTGTTTTGAATCCTAAATTATCTAAAATTGGAGTAGGGACTAACTAAGCTCCTAAAAAATAAGAAAAATAGAGGATTCCAAATTTTAGGATAGCTGCTACAACCCTACTTTCACAAACTACATCACAAGGTGTAAATGTTCATAAAGAGAACTCTAAGGTAAGTAATCCTTCCATTAATGTTGTGGACTAGATGAAGAAGCTTCACATTAACATATAATTATGGGAATATATATCATTATGAGGGTATAATGATATACTCCAAAAGGAATTGCATGGATTGGGTACACAAGTTGGTCCATCTAGAAGTGACAATGTTGTTTTGGTCAATAAAACTCAATCTATAGATGGTCAAGTGAATAAAAATGAGAAGACTCCTCATTTATACATATATTTAAATATTTTTGATTTCTTGGTTCATAATTTCATCATAGATAGTGGATCAAGCACATCAGTTATGCCCAAATGCATAATAGATAAGCTAAGCATCAAATATAAGCCAATGACTAAAGGAGTTTTGCAATTAGATGGATACTAGTGAAGACTCTAGGGGTTGTGAAAGATTTGAAATTGATCCTTAATTATTTTACTACCATTTCAATTCCTCATGATGTGGTGGTATTATATTTACATCTCTATTTTTCTCTTTGCTTGTCAAGAGACTTTACATCCAAGATAGGTGGATACTTGAGAGTGAATTGGTCCTACATGGTGTTTGGAACAAAATGTGGCACTAAAGTGAAGATTGAGTCAAAACCTAATCATAGATATCACTTGGAGCCATATTCACCTAAGGTAGAAAATTATAACTATAATATCATTGATAAAGAGGATTTTCACATTGATTAATCCTCATCATCTTCCATTGAAGGAGTTTATGATTTGTTCCTAGATGAGTGGGGAGATGACAACTATGTGCATAATCCTTACAAGTTTATTGAGGAATATAGTCTTGGAGTATATTATATACATGATAAGGATCATTTCATGCCCAATTTGATGAGGTCAAATGAATATGTGAATGGATTGTGGCAAATTTTCTTTGATAGGTCTAGAAGCAAGATTGGGGTAGGTGGTAGAGTTATATTGGTTTCGCCTTCAAAGGAAAGGTATTTTTAAACTTTTAGATTTTAGTTGTCTTATTATTCTAATGTATTAGAATACGAGTCCCTCATTCATGGAATTGAGTGGGAAAAGAAAAGAGGTGTCAAATAATTACAAGTGTTTAGTGATAGAGAGCTCATTGTAAATCAAGCTAGAGGGCAAAATTTGACCAAGAAATCCTTGCTCAAGTCCTATAAGCATAGAGTTTGGGACCTTGTAGAAGAATTAATGGAATTTAATATAAATTATATTCTAAGGGAAGATAATAAGCATGCTAATATATTGGTATCTATTGGTGCTCAATTTGATGTTCCAAAAGGCATAAGAGAAGACAAGAGTCAACCTCATTTAAAGGTGATTGTGAAACCTTCTATACTAGATAATGTCACCAATTGGCAGGTTTTTGAGAGTAATGAATAAATATCCCTCATCTTAAAAGAAGAATATGATTTCTATATAAATAATTAGTCTAAGCTTCAACAATAATATGGAGGGTAGATTGCCCAGCTAAAGTCTAACAAGCTTCCCAAAGGCCTAATGACTCTTGAAAGCATATTCAATGAGGATGAACAACTCAAGAAGGAGAAGGTAAACATGTAAAACAAGAATGATAACTATGAAAGGGTAGATATATTAAAATATAAGTTACTTTCCCTTGGAAAGGTATGCACTTGTCAAGAGAAGCATGATTTCACTCAACTATGCAAGGAGTTTAGTGATATTTTTGCATGGGAGTATAGCGATTTAAAGATTTTTGATTCAAGATTGACCTTACATAACATAGATATAGATGAAAATTCAAAACCCATAAATTAAATAAAAAATGCCAATAAATCCAAAGATTGATCCTCTCATGAGGAAAGAGCTTACTAAACTAATTGAGTATAAAATCATCTTTCCCATCAAGCATTCTTCTTGGTTGGCTAACTTAGTCCCTATTAGAAAGAAAAATGGAGATATTAGGATGTGTGTGGACTTTAGGGACTTAAATAGAGTGTATTTGAGAGATCATTACCCCATCCCTTCTATGGAGAAAATTCTACAAGTGGTGGCAGGTAGTGAGAGGTTTTCTCTCCTAGATGGTTATTCTAGGTACAATCAGATTCTAGTGAAAGAAAGTGACCAATACAAAAAAACCCTCACCACCAAATGGGGCACATATGACTAAAAGAAGATGAATTTTGTATTTTAAAATGATGGAGGTACTTTTCAACATGCAATGGATATGGATTTCCAAGGACTAATCAATGACATTGTATTTGTTTATCTTGATGATGTGACAGTTTTATCCAAGGATACAAATGATCATTTCAAGCACCTAAGGTAGATTTTTGAGAGGTGTAGAGAGTTTGGGATCTATCTAAACCCAAATAAGCATGTTTGTTTTATATTCATGAAGGCAAACTCTTAGGCCGCATTGTTTCCAATAAAGCTCTATCCATTGATCCTGAAAGGGTAAGTACCATCTTGGCATTGTCTTTACCTAAACATAAGAAGGGTATATAAATATTTTTTGGTAATATAAATCTAATTATGAGGTTGATTCCTAAATTTTATAACGTTTTCATGCTCTTAACCTCCATGCTAAGGAAAGATGAGATATTCACTTGGATATGAAGGAGAAAAGAAAGTTTTGAAGAGATCAAGCAAGATATTGCCTAGTCCCCTACTCTTACAAGTCCTAACTTATCCAAATACTTTAACCTATATAATTTTGGGAATGAAGAGGTAATTTATACCATGCTTACTCAATATAATGATGAAATTTTTTAACAACCTATTGCCTTTTTCAGTCAAGGTTTGGAAGGCTATGAGACAAGATACACATATGTTGAGAAATAAGTGCTTTCAATCATAAGGAGTTTGAAGAAGTTTAGACATATTTTGTCTAGCAACAAGATTCACATTTTTTTTCCTTATCGTAGTGTAAAATAATTTATATTGAGTAGAGATATGAATGAGAAAATGGTAGGTTGGATCACCAAAGTGATGGAATATAATGTGGAAATCAGAATAACCAAGTTAGTGAAAGGAAAAAGACTATGTGAGCATATTACTTCAGATTTGAAAGAGAAAAGGGAGGTTTTTTTAGAAATTCATGTTGATCCTATAGCATTTATTCCTTCAACCACAAGGATCTAGACACAAGACATGATTCATTTCCTTCAAATTGGTGAGTGTCCACAAGGTCTTGATAGAGCTAGAAGAAGGTATTTTAGGCTACAATCTACTCCCTATGTACTTGTTGATGGAGTAATATTTAGGAAGGATTTATTAGGTGTGTTGTTGAGATGCATTGATTTAGATTAGATTGATAAAATATTGCATGAGTTTCATGATAGGCTAGTTAGTGGCCATTTTGATCCAAAAACTATAGTTGCTAAGGTTATGAGAGATGGATACTTTTGGCCTATCTTGTTTAAAGATACCCATGTTTGGGTAAGGAAATTATAGAAGTGTGCTCTCTTTGATGGAAAATAAAATATATCTACCTTGAATCTTCACCCAATTCAAGTTAAACAACCTTTTATGCAATAGGGTTTGGATTTCATAGGCCTAATAAATCCTCCTTCTAGTGCTAGCCACAAGTGGGTGTTGACTACTAGCGATTACCTTACAAGATTGGTGGAGGCTGTAGCTCTAAAGGAAGCCAATGAAAGTTTATTCCTTGATTTATAAGAAGGTATAGTAACTAGGTTTGGATTTACTTCAACAATTATCTCAAATAATGCCTTGGCTTTCCTAGGAATAAGAACAAGTGAGTGAGATTTGAAGCATGGTATTTATCTCAGCACCTCCTTCAACTACTATCCTTAAGGGAATGTAATATTTGATTCCATAAACAATAATTTGATCAAGATCATAAAGAGAACTATGTAGGAAAATCAAAGGACGTGACATACCAAGTTGAAGATAACCCTTTGGGTTGATAAGATCACCCCAAAGAGAGCAATTGGGAACTCACCATACACACATGTGTGTGGAAATGAAGCTAGACTTCCTATCTCACTTGAGTTACCAGATTTAGATCTTACCTATTAGTTACAAGTGATGGAGAATGACATGGAGGTCAAATTATGTGAGTCGGTGGAGCTTGAGGAGACAAAAGATCAAGCTATGCAAACTATGACAACTTACCAAGAGAAAATAAAGAAGTATTTTGACAAGAAGTCCATGCCAAAAATATTCAAGGAGACATTGTCCTAAAATGGAATGAAGTTAGGTCCAAACCTAGAAGACACATAAATTTTGATGCTTTATGGAGTGGCTGGCCCATATGTGATCACACAGTAAAAATAACATAATGCTTTCCAACTCTCAAGGTTGGATGGAGAAGAGCTAAATATCCCAGTTAATGGGATACATATAAAACATTATTTATAAGTTTATCTTTCCATTTATACATAGTTTCATATTTTTTATTGTGTTCCCTAAGTGCTTATGAAAATGTGTGGGTTTGTCCTAGTCTTGTTTTGTGTTATCTTTGCTTGGTCTTGTCGTTGATGTGTGGTGTGTTTCTTTGTGTTTTATTTTGGCATAATCCTTGTTAGTTATCTTCAAGAATCCATTGACTCCATTGGACCTGAGTTGTTTAAGGCTATTGTTCTGATCAATATACCAGACATACTACCCCTGTGAGTCACTAATTTGTTGACCAAATTTTGGCCCTTCAGGCCAAAATTGGGCACCCCTTTTTTTTGCAAAAAACATCTGAGTTTATACCTTTATCAAAGACTAGTATGCAAGTTTCATTTAGAAGAAGTGTTCTCATACAAAGATAAAGTCTTTTACATGTTAAAAACCTAAGTGTTTCCCTTTTGATAACTTTATTCTTTAGTCTTTTGTCTAAGTCCTTTGTAGTGAATTATTTCAAAAAATTTGCTTTGGTCCTTTGCTAAGTTTTATTTTTTAGGCTTTTCATTTGGTAGAATTATTCTAAAGGGTAAATTACAACTTTCCTGAAGGACACTTTCTTACAAAAAATGGCCTAGACAAGTCTTTTTAAGGGTATGTTTCCTTTCAAAAGGGAAACTTCAACTTTTCCAAAGGACACTTTGGCTCAGTTCAAAGTTCCTAAAGGATATTTTTTCCTTTCATAAAGGTCACTTGAAAAATCCTAAAGGGCAATTTTTTTGAAGGAATTATTTCATAATTTTTGTCTGAAATAACTTTTTTGAAGGGTGCTTGTAACTTTTATGAAAGGCACTTTAACTTTCCCGAAGGACTTTTTCAAAGCTAAAGGACCCTTTCATTTTTATGAAGGGTATTTTGTAGTTTTTTTTAAGGGTAGGTTTTTTTTGGAAAAGGACCATTTCAAAAATCCTGAAGGATACTTGTAATTTCTCCAAAGGGTCACTTACTTTATTCAAAGGATCATTTCATTTTTCTTGAAGGACACTTTCAACTTCCTAAAGGGAATTTTTCAAAAATTCCAAAGGATTATTTTAGGGAAGAGGTGGACCATTTCAAAAAAATTGAAGGATTATTTTCAATCTTTCAGAGGATATGTGATAATTTTTTTGAAGGGTATCCACAAGAAGGATGAAGAGAAAGAGATCATTTGAAAAGTCGAAGGGTTCTTTCTGAGAAGCCAAAGGGAATTTTCACAAAGCCAAAGGGCATTTTTAAAGGAAAAGTCTTAAATCCAATAGAAAGAATTCCTTTGGAATTTTTGTCTAAGGAAAAGCCAAGAGGTAAGGAAAAAGAGTCACAAATAATTCTTTTAGACAAGTTGTCTAAAAGAATGCCAAAGACAAGAAGTCTGAATAAATCCCTGAAGGTGACAACTCTCAAAATATCAAGTTCAGACTATGGAAATTAGCCATTAGGATTCAAACAAAACATGATGGCCCATAGGAAGTCAATTTTAAAATACAAGGAATAGCCATTGTTATTCAAAAGACTTGACATGAACTTGAGGATAAATATGGCAATGATAAAGGGCATGAATCCTGAGCTCTAATGCATAAAAAACATAAAAGGTAGGTTGATGGTTCAAGAGTATTACACCATTATACATCTTGATGAGCTAGTAAATAATAAATTCATCAAAATTACATTATAATAGATAAACCCATCTATAACAAAATGCAATTTAAAATATTTTGATTCTGTTGGTGTAACTATAAAGGGAGCTTCTTATAGAATGTAATGTAACTCTTTATTTTCTTAGGGTGACACATGCCCAAGTGACCCTTGAACTCCTTTGGCTTGACCTCCCTCTCAAAGGATGTGTGTGTGTGTGTGTGTGTGTGTGTGTGTGTGTGTGTGTGTGTGTGTGTGTGTGTGTGTGTGTGTGTGTGTGTGTGTGTGTGTGTGTGTGTGTGTGTGTGTGTGTGTGTGTGTGTGTGTTTAAAAGTGTGTTATAGTGAAATTCTAGCTAGATTTGTACTGGTAACTCTTGAATAAATAATAGAAGTCATTTGTCACTCACATACTACACTATTATGTATTGGTCCAAATCATGTTGTTCTTGTTTAGTGAAATTTATCTTTCATAACCTATTATCCTCGATTGCCTACCAAATGTGTATAAAAAGTATTGTTATAGGTCCTTGTTAGTATTCTCTCATAAGTGTATAGAAATTTTAGAAGTGGTTTAAGATTATATTATTTCCTAAAATTTTGTGTTTCTCTCCTAAATGTCAAATCTATTTTTCAATATAACATGTGAAACATTGATGTGATAATGCACAAAGAATTGTGAGTTTTATGTGAAAAAAAATTGTTAGTCTTTTAGTAGTGATTTTATTCAAGTGAGAGGATATCTAATATTGGTGCATCATCACTTGTTTTCTTAATTATTTTCCTTATCCCTTTTCATACACAGTGTTAGTTTATAAAAGCTTCAAAGGTGCATCAAGGGGAGATAGCCCCTAATCTATAGATTCATCTCAATAGAATTATCACCCATAGCAAGAGAGATGATTCCATTTTACCACTTGGATGAGGAGAGTTTAGCATCTCCTCAATGGTGAAAATCTAAGTGTCAACATGTTCATCCTAATGGGAGAGCATTGCCCCTAGTGAATGGTCAATGGTAGATATATAAAGGTATAAAGGTTGGTCATCCTTAGGAGGTGTGAGGATAGGTAAAGATAGAAAGTAATCTTTGAGTGCATCAAAGGCCTTTTGATAATCAAAGTTATACTTAAAATATATGTCCTTTTTCAAGAAGTGGTGTAAGGGTTGACACCGATTAGAGATATGGGAGATAAAATGGTGTATATATTAGAGCTTCCCCTATAAACTATGGAGTTGATTAAGATTGGTTAGAGGTAGCATCTTGAGGATGGATTTGATTTTAGCCAAGTCAACTAATTCCTTGAAGGGAAATAATGAAGCCTAGAAGTTTGCCTGACAAGACCCTAAAAATACATTTCTTGAGATTGAGGCAAACATGATAATGGATAAGTCACTCAAAGATAATCTTTATAATAGTTAAGTAGTCTTTGTGAAGTTTGGACTTCTTGCGAAGGTCATCCACATAGTATTTGATGACTATATGGATAAGATCATTTAAATTATAGGTCATGGCACATTGGTAGGTTACACCAACATTCTTAAGACCAAAGAGCATAACTCTATAATATAAAATTTCTCATGGGGTGATAAAGGTAGTCTTATTTTGGTCTTCATAGGTAATCAAAATTTGATTAAAACCTAAGAATACATCCATGAGTGATAACATCTCATGGCCTATCGTAAGATCAACAAGTTGGTCAATTCTAGGTAGAGGAAAGTCATCCTTTGGGTAGGCAAGATTGACGTCACAAAAGTCTTATTGGTTAATGATAGGTAGAGGAAAGTCATCCTTTGGATAGGTGAGGTTGAGGTCATGAAAGTACACACAAATACGTAGTCCCCCTATGGCTTTAGTAATAGGCATGATGTTTGAAACCCATTGAGGATAATCAATACATTGAATGAAGTTATTAGAAATGAGGCATTGGATCTCTTCTTTGATAAGGAGAGCTAAGTGAGGATGCATTGAATAAAGCTTATATCTAATGATCTTGGTTGTTATGATTATTCATAATTTTATGGGTGGAAATGGTTGGGTCAATATTAAGCATATCAACATATGACCAGGCAAATATAATACTGTAGTCTTGGAGGAAGGTAGAGAAGTCCTATAGTTCTTTAGGGGTGAGAGTTTGGCATAGTTTGAAAACATAGGGGTTATCTAGAGTACCTATGTTAATATTTGTGATGGTTTCAATCAACATGGTTGAGGTCTCTAGAGGTAAGGATTTATGGATAAAGGAATTAGGTGCACCAAGGTAGGTGAGAATAAAATCATCATCCTAGCACTAGATAGTGTGAATGATAGGAGAGTCTTCTCCTACGAGTTTAAGATGAATGAAAGGGATGGATATGGGTTTCACTTACTTTTGATAAGTTAGGGTGTCAAGGGTAATCATTTTATGAAAAAAAAATTTAGGTGGGATGATGTACTCATCCTCACCCTCAGGTGGAGGGGGTGTTGGTGAGGAAGGGGTATCTTCTTCAACAATTATAGGGGAAGGTTGTTTGTCTTTCTTATGATTGGGTAAAATAAAACCAAGGCCATATTTATCATGAGGCTTTTGGGTCTTAATTGAGATCAATGTGTGTGGGCCATGCTCATACTATCTTAAGCCAAATCCTTTCTAGGCACATTTGTGGAGGTATACCTTGGTGAATTTCAGGTTGTCCAAGTAAGAGAAGTTAGAGATGAATGGTTGAGGTGGAGAGGGAGTGGTTGAATCATTAAGTGTATTGTTAATTACCCCATAGATAAAGTGGGTTTGATATCATAGAGGACCCAAGGGGATAACAGCTCTAATGTTAGGGTCATAACCTAGTTGGTGGTTGAGCTTTCCATATTCTGAGGGAGTTAAAAAGGTGTCAAGGGTGAGGAGGTGGTATTCTCCAAGGGTAAGGATTTAAAAGGTGGTTTATAAAGGATTGGTGATGGATATCTAGTCTATGGGGATAGATGACCTAGTAGATGCCTCAATGGAAGGATAAACAATGGATCTGACTTCTATGGGTGAGGGCTTATTGGTGGTTGTTTGTAGTGCTTTGGATGGAGGTAGGAGAACATCATTAGGTGGGTAGGTCATATTTCATGATATAAAAGGGCTAGGGTCAAATTTTATGGTAACAACTTGACCTTCATGTTCAAACTTGACACAATGATGGAGGGTGGAAGGTAAACAACCCATTGCCCATATCCAAGGTAACCATAGTAAATTGTTATACTAAAATTCACCTTCAACCACATAAAAGAGTTTAGGGAGTGTGTAAGGTCTTATCTAAATGTGAAGGATGATGGTTCCCAAGGTAGTGGTCATAGTGTCATTAAAATATCTAAGTATGGATGAAGTTTTAACATTGTCTAATAGCTTGAGTTGCTCATAGGCATGGGAAGAAATGATGTTGATACTAGCTCCCTGATTGGTCATAATCCATTTTATGGAGGTTTGGTTGATGTGGGATATAATAAAAAGAGGGGGATATAGATCCTTAAGGTAGATAGAAGGTATCTTTGAGTCTTTAAAGGTAACAAGGGTAAAGAGTTGGAGAACACCTACAAAGGCCTCTATAAGTTGTGAGTCTCCTGATTTAACCTCAATAACTTGCATAGCCTATATCATGGCTTCATGAGGGTGGGGTGAGGTAGAAATGAGATCATAAATGTTCATCTTAGTTAGGGTATGATGAATTTGTTTAATAATGACCCTCCTAATTGATTTAAAGGGTTTAGCCTTTAAGGTGCTTAAGATGGTAACTTTAGGCTTAGCTATAAATGTGGAGGTTTGGATCTAGTTTGGTTGAGGGTGAATTGGTGGATATGTCCATTGAATGGACACTTTGGCCTTCCCTTTATCTTTTTGTTGTGATCATGTGACCACATTAATGGTATGTATAGAAGGGTAAGGTGTGATGGGGGTTGGGTAGATTCTTCATCACTCTGAGGTGAGAGTGGAGGATTAGGAATGTGTTGAAAAATGGTTGTTGGGTGTATTGGTGGAGGAATGGGTGGAATATCATCTAGTTAAATATCATCTTCATCATATAATTTTTGGATAATGGCCTAGAGAGATTTGCAATTCTCTGTGTCATGCCCAAGTGTCTTGTGATAGGATTAGATTTGATGGTCATTATACCATGATAGATTCAAACCAAGAGGATTAAAAGGTCTGAAAGGAGGTAATGTGAGGTAGGAGGTCTATAATAATCTTTGAAAAATGGTTATATAAGATTCTTCTAAAGGTAAGAGAGGTTTACGTATTATGGTTTGGATTGGTAAGATGGGTGTGTTAGTGGTAATAGGTTTGGTGAGAGATGGCTTGGGTAAGGTGGTATTTCCAGTTGATGGCTTTGGTATGGGTATGTTGGTAGTTAAGGTGGCCAAGTTTGATGGTTTGATTATTGGTAATATAGGAAGGAATGATGCATCAGATAATAAGTGGGATGGTGTAATCAATGGTAGTGGGTGACATATGTTAAAAGGGGGTTTATTTTTAAGTAAAGTGGAAGGGTGGTACCCTAAGATAGAGGTCAAGGTAGAGGGAGGTAGAGTCTCAATCATGTATCCCTTCAATGTTTTTTTCCCCTTGATTGATATGGGTCAACACTTGGGTATAGGCTTCGGTGAGGTTAATTCCACCTTCAAGGATGGGTGAACCAAACTCTAAGAAGGGAAGGCACCAAGATTTTTGAAATATTTGGTTGATGATGTGGTGGTTGGATAGGTGACTATTTTAGTTGACTGAGAAGGTGAGGGGTTAGTTAAAGTTTTGATTAGTTTAATAAGTGATGGGGAAATGATGGATTTTTTGGTTATAGGTGTGTTATAAGGTTCAATTTTGTTGATTTAAGGAAACCCTAACTATTACCAAAAAGTGGCTTGATCCATGTCTAGTTTTATGACCATACTTAACTTTTGAATATGTTTAAAAAAAGATCTATAAATTGGTCTAACCCTCTAGGTAGTGGGTGTTGAGGATACACCTATAAGTTGAGGAGGAGGCTTGATAGACTCATTTGTTTCCTCAAGGAAGAGAGGTAAGTTTGGGCTAGGTGGATACTTTATGAGGGGTGTTTGTGAAAGAGTTGCTTCCCTAAGCATGATGTCCATAATTGTAGCTTGATTTATAGCTAGGGGAGATGGTGGGTTAGGAATGGTTGTTTGTTTGGGTAGAATATCCAAAGGTTTTTTTTATGATTCTAAATACTTTATCAGTGAATCTAAGGAAAAAGGAACCTCCTCAATTTTGGCCTCTGAAGGAAGGGAAATTGACTCTACTACCTCAATAGGTGAAGTGGGAGAGGAACATGTAGGGTGGATGATAGGCTCCCCATGGACAAGTGTGTCAAAGAAAATATTGACCATGTGGGTATCATAAGAATATTCATCTTATTTTTCCTTAGCTTTGACAGGGGCATGGTTTGGAAAAGGTTTCCTAAAGATGTCAAGAGCTTGATTTTGAGGGGCATTAGGATTATCCAACATGAGTTCTCCCTTGTTGATAAGCCTCTAAACAACATTATTGAAAGTATTACATTAGATAATGTCATGTCTAATTACCTAATGAAAAGCACAAAGGCCATTCTCATTATACCAAACAGGTGCTGGATGAGAAGAATCAAAATTTTGGGGAGGTTTGATGGGTTGAAGTTGTATAAGGTTAGCTTTTAATAGCTTCTCCAAAACCAAGGTATACAATTCTCAAAGTGGAGTGAATTATTTTTGGTTGCTTTGGTTTGAGTTCTTTATGTTTTGGTTGGAGATAATGGGAGAACTTTGTTGGTTGACATTGGGTGGAGGGGTCGTTTTAAGGATGACAATATTCATGATTTCCCTGGTCTTGGTTTTGATATTGGCTTGGTTACCTGGTTTAGATGAAGAGGTTTCATTGGTACTAAAGGTAGAGTTCTTATTTCATAACTTCAATTTACCCTCATCTATGGCCCTATTTTCTAGCTTACGTGCCATGGTAAAATCTTCATCAAATATTTTGAAGCTTTGGACACATAGTGTAAAAGATATATGTTTGGTGTAGTCTTGAGTGAAAATTTTTATAAGTTCAGGTTGAGGCAAAGAAAATGAAAGCTAAATAATCAATATTATCCAATAGGTGATGAAATTGATAATGGACTCATCATCAAATTGCTTAATAGAATAGAGGTCAGTGATAGAGACATTCTTGGAAATGTTAATGTAAAATTGATCTAAGAAGAATTGTGATAGTTGGGTGAAAGAAAAGTTGGAATTCTTGGTGAGTGCACTATACCAGTTGAGTGTTGGCCCAGATAAGGACATGGGGAAGGTCTGAAGGAGAAGGGCATCATTGTAAGAAATCATGTAATATGCATTCCTGAAAGCCCTAAGGTGTTGTTGGGGGTCTTCCTTGCTCTAAAATTTGGTAAATTTTTTAAGCTCCCATTGAGGAGGGTAAGGTCTAATGGGGAAAAAAGGATGAATAGGTTCATTACAATTATAATCATAGGATAGGATGTTATGAGCCCCTAAAATAGATGACTCAAGGTTGGTCATCTTGCCCATCAGTATTTTTATCAAGTTAGTTTGATGTGGTGCACCAAAAGGATTATAAGGCTGATATTATGGTTGAGGTTAGACAACCTATTAGTATTTTTTTGGTGGTTGAGAAGCTGACATATATTTAAATGTGGATGCTATAGGTTGGGTAGGGTATGTGGATGATGGTGGTTGGGTATTGGGTACATACCCTTTTGGGTTAGGGATGTATGTTAGATTGGTTTTAATGGGTAAATATTGAGGATTTCTTATGGATTGGGCATGGGTAGTAGTTGGGTTGGTGATAAGAGGTGAGGTAGTGACCTTCAAGCTAGTTGTTGTGAATTAGAAGGGATATATACCCCTAATCTTGGTAAAGGGGTATTAATCAATGGGTTAGGTTTGATAGAGGGGAGGTTGGTAGTGTTGGTGGTAGATGCTCCAACAATAAGTGGAGCATGATGGGTTAATGGTAAGGTGGCTCCTAAGATGGAGTCGTTGGTAGGGGTGAAAGGCATAAGGGTAGGGGTTTGTTGAGTGGTTGGTTTTTAGCTATGGCATCAAAGGGGTTATTATGTGAAGATGCCTAGGTAGTTTAAGGTTGGGTGGTGATCACGGTAATAGGGATACCCTTCATAAGGTGGGATGATATGTCATAAATAGGATCCTAAGGTGGAGTTAAAATTGGGATATGGTGAGAGGAGGTGTTAAGGTAGTGTTGAAGGGAAACTAGATTATTGCCTTAAAAAGTGGTAAAATCTATGTCTCCTTAGAGAAATACCTAAGGAAAAGTAGGTCTTCCCAATGGATGAGGTGAATCTTCATCCTTAGAGACATACTCCATAGATGAGGAGGTAAAAGAGGTTGATTTAAGTGATGGGTTATGCTATTTTAGGTCTCTTCATTGCTGGTGAGTGAGAACCATACAATAAAGGGGGAGAGAAAACAAGAACAAACTCACCACTCAAACAAGAAGAAGACAAAAAAATGATCAAGGCAATCAAGAGACACACTATGAAGTATGTTAAGCCTAGAGGTTAGTTATAATCTCACTTTTGGACTATGCCTTAGATTGTGTGATAGAAGTTGGCTTGTAGATCAGGTATTATATAAGTAGTCAATGGTTAGTTTTGGGTTATTTAGGTGCTCAAAAGAATATATATTGGAATCAATATGTTGCTTGGTATTGGGGCCTACCCCCTCACTTCATAGTCCCATAATGATAAGGTTATTGTGTGCTTAGCCAATATATATTGATATCTAGAGTTTATACTTAACCAAAGAGTTGATTTGGTTCTCCCTTTGGTAATTACCTCCAAGTAGGATTGCTGAGAAAGGGGTAAAGTGATAGTTAGGTGATGAAATCATAGTTGAGCCTTGTCTCAAATTATTTTGATGTTTGATTAGTGAAAGTGGTTTGGTTAGTGTGTGTAACAAAAATGATGCTACAATAGGATTATTTTTCTTTAATTCAAAGTGAACTAATGTTAAAAACAAGAAATATATGAAATTAATTTTAAACCCAAAAGAAATTTTAGTTTCAATTATGAGCAAAGATAGAGAGAAGAGCATACAAATGCAAAGAAAATGTGAGTAAAGAATCTAGGTCCCATCAAACATGCCATAATGTTTCATGTAAATTTTCAATTCAAGTTCTAGTGAAGAGAGAAAAGAAACTTGATATGGATGTGGTTAAAAAACCTATTTGGTTGTGTGCATGTTGAATGAAAAGATTAAGCAAACTTGTTTGTTAGATATATAGTTAGGTAGATTACCTAGTGATAGATAGATCTTGGAAGTGAGGGATTTCTTAGGGGTTGTCAATCCACACATTTCAAACAATCAGATTCACAAAACTAGAAAGAAGGTATTTGCATCAATAATCAAAAGGTATTAAAATTAAACACAAGAATGATTGCTAAGAAAATAGACTAGAAATGATCAGATTAGTGGTAAACTAATTAATACTAATACTAAGGGGTTAGGGTATACTTAAAAAAATCTAAAAGGGGTCGATGAGTGGTAAAAAACATAGAAAATTAGATTTGGTAGGGGTTAGATATGTAGAAATAGGTTATTGGTTTTTTACTACCATAAGTGACCATCGATGGTTAAAGTGATCATCGATGGTTAAGTGTGATCATCAGTGGTTGAGGGTTTGACCATCAGTGGTTGACTATGTTAATTCTAAGTTTTCTAAACAACTAAATTATCGGATCTAATAAGTGGATTCTAAGAGTTGGGCAAGGGATGTATTGGTTATGAAATGGAAATAAAGCACATGAACATTGATAAACAAGTATTTGTCTTACTAGAAGTTAATTAGGTGGATGGTTGATGCATATAGTCTTTTTTTGGAATTTGGATTGATTTCAATAGAATGACAGTACCTAAGAGCTTGGTTGAGAGCTAAAAAAATTGGATCCCAATAAGATGGCTGATAACACTTGATAATGCTGATGACATTGATTGATCTAAAAAATAAAAATCTTAAATTTTTAATCTCTTGATAATTATTGTAGATGGATTTAGCCTCCTAGGCCTCTCTCTCTTATAAGTACAATCAAGAGGTGGAAGTGAAGGTGTAACTAGGTCATCTAAATATAATTTATCCATGAAAAGGCTCACAACAAGATTTAGGTGAGATATATTTAGAAAATCAAAGTAATGGTTTGCATGTTCTTTGTTAAGAGGTGGATCCTGATCATCAACAGTTAGGGGTTCCCAAGGTTGACCATCAATGGTTACCCTAACTGTTGATAGTTAAGGTCTAGAGGAAAAGGGTCTTGAAGGAAAAGTTTACTCAGCTTAGTGAAACTAGGTGCAGATGGGTTTGGTGAGGCAAGATAGGTGTAGGTTAGGTCCCTAAGGGGTCCTAGGTAGGTCTAAGGGGATTTTTGAAATTCACAAATGTAGGTGTGTAGATTTTCGGTGTCTAAAAATACCATCTAATTATGTTATAGATTATAAGTTATATTGATTTGATCTTTGATAATATCTTCATCAAGTAGTGAAGAACTATTGTGATCATCTATTGGTACCTCGATGAGGTTTTCACCAATAAAGTTATCTTGATTTCCCCATAGCATCTTTGAGAATGTTTCATTGAGGAATGTTGAGTTTTGACTTTGATTATCTTCTAGTGCCTCAAACAAGGTTTCACTAAAAAGATGTTGAGTTTGGACTTTGATTATCCCCTAGCGCCTTTGAATAGGTTTCACTAGGATATTGTAATTTTTTTACATGAACATGGTCTTTCCCCCCTTGATATTATACAATTGATATGTCACCATTGATATTTCACCATAGGTATGATTCTATTAGTCCCAATCGACACTTGTGGGAGGTGAAAGGTCAATATAATGGCTAGGTTGGTTGGTGTTAATGGCATGTGGAATGGTAAGATAACTGGGGGAAAATACATAATACTCATAGAATATACTAAGATAACTTTTATTGATGCTAAATTAATCATCCTTAAAAATGGTATAAGGATCACAAATATATTCAAATTTATCTACGAGGCATACATAACTAATACTGTAATAACCATGAACATATTCTAATTTTGAAGTTGAGTCTAACTCAAAGGACTTTGAATATGATTTTAAGACTAATTTTGGTGATAATTTGAATGCTAAATATGATGTCATTTCAATAATAAAAATTAACTTCAATGATGATTCTTTATCTGGTGTGTATGTTGCTAAAATAATGTCTTGTTTAATTTTTGGTATTGGACAAGTAACAACCTATGATGGCATGATGGGCTTCACAAAGACTAATTTTTCAAAGTTAGACTCCTCCACAAGGGGAAAGAGGTTAAGAGGTAACTCCATAGATATTGGCTTGTCAATGGGAATCTCTTTAAAAATATGCATATGGTCAAGGTATTGATTTGTCCAAAGGTAGTTATAATCATCAAGAAGTGATTCAGTAAAGACTAACTTGTCAGAGTGAGATTTATCGATAATGGGTATAGTAACAAGAGGTGTTTAATCATAGGTTAAATCATAAAAAATAAGTGTTTCAATAAAAACATTTTGGATTGGTTGGTTCTCTTTTCCTTAGTGTATAATTAGTTATAAAATACCAATTTTGAATAGATCCTAGTCTTCAAATGATTGGCTTGGTTTGAGAGGTACTGATTGTCTTGGTTTTGGATCGATAATTGGTAGGGGATTTATAAAGTGGGGAATGGTTGGAAATAGAATAATAATGGTTGGTGGTTAGATAATTATAGGCTTAACAATGGCTAGTTTATGGCCAATGATAATAACTATGACTCATCGAGTTGTGATTGGACAACTTTGTTGGGAGAATGAACTATCCTACTTGGAATGGCCTAAAATGGTAATGGTAGGGAATTAGAAAGTGTGGTTATTATTGTGAGATAAAGGATGAGGTCTTGGAATGGTAATGGTAGGGTGTTTTGGTGTTTGGTTTCTCGCACAAGCCAAAGGATGAGGTCCTAGTATAGTAATGGTATTCTTTGGATGCTGTGTAGCTTGGTTTCTCACATAATTTGAAGGAGGGTTAATGGTATAGGTGGAAGAAGGGATGCCATTATCAGTGAAAGGGTGAAGATCATACATTAACTAGATAAAATAAGGTGTCACCAAATACAACACTTGAGGATCTTATCTTTTTTCCCTAAATTGAAGATTGTAAGGATGATAAGAATCTATCTCACAAACCACTTATTCACCATAGGGGTCTTGAAAAAAATTAAATTTACATGGATATTATATCATAGCTTAGATTGTACCTATTTCCACCATAAGTGTAATGAGAAATATCCACATTAATGATGAATGCTATGTAAAAGGCTTAGAGTTGTACAAACTCTTAAATATGATGTCCAAAATATAAATGGTTCAAAATTGGTCTAACTTGGTAAAAAAAGTGGAGTTGTATCTCCAAAATGTTTTGTGCTAAAACTTGGTCAAAAACAATCTAACGCCATATGTTTAATGTCAAATTTCTCACAAAAAAGGTCAAGTGGATGAAATAAAACTAAAATGTCAAATTATAGGTTTACAATGTTCCAAACTAGTCTAATCTAAGAAAATAAAAGTTTCTAGGTATTTTGGATAAATACAACTTCAAAAGCTAGGCTCAAAATAGGCATGTGCTAGGAATTTTGGCAAAACAAGCATAAAAGTTAGACTTTAAAAAAAAGGTATGAATAATCTAATAAATCTGAAACACTTTGGTATAGACTAGGCATACGAATTCAAATATGAACTTGGTCAATTGGCATAAGGCATGAAATAAAAGGCATATGGAGAGATAGGATATTTCTCCCAAATTAAATCATAAACAATAGTTTTCAAAGTGGGTAAATAATCAACCTAAGTTACATAACCTAAAAGACAAAGATCCGTGTCTAGGCCCAAATGACATAAGGCATAAATAGAAATCAATCAATCTTTAAATTTGAACTTGTCAAGTTCAACTTAGGAAACTAGGTTTCCTTGATCAAAAAATAAGCTAGACAAAGGTAAACAATGTAAAAACACTAAATAAAGATCCCAAAAAGGCACACATGGCTCAGTTTTGAAATCAGAATTGGGCACAAGGAAAACAACTCTATGAAATAATTTGAGTAGAATAATGAAATTATTGTTATATAAAGATATGATATATGGTTTGTTTCAAGACTCCAAGGCACAAAAATTGAAATTAATTGGGTAGTGTAACATTACCCTTTCCAATCAAATGACACACACACAAGGATTTTTCAAAGACTAAGGCAAAGGTATGATGTCAAATGGATGGAATAACTCCTCAAATAATAGAGTAATATACAATAAAAGACTCATTATGATGTGGCATAAAAAAATACAATATATTTAGACTCCAAAACCTAAGTAAGTAAAGGAATAATGACAAAATACAACTAAGTATAATGTCTAAAGCCCTAAAACTGACAAGGTTGTATCATATTACTAAATTCAATCTATATATGTATTATTGGGAGGATTGCAAGCATTAATCCAAATATAAAAGTGCATGAATTAGTAGGGTTTTTACACCACTCTTTGTTCTAATATATCTTATGGTGACATAGAAATTTGGGCTACTTGCCCTACATTAATATGTTTGTGGCAAGTAGGGTTATTCTAAAATTTAAATTGTTGACCATATATATGGTCCCAAGTGTGATTAACACTAGAGATGTCTCACATCAATTGAGTTCATATTGGCTAAATTAATATGTAAGGTTATATGCATATACATATATATTCCATCCATGTAATTAATGGAATCCCTTAGTTAACCAGACTTGACTTAGGTTTTCATTATGATTGGAGAGGTTAGTAGTTTGACCCCCTAGAAATCATAGTATACATGCCCTGATTTGTATACCCCACTATGGAGAGGGGTTGGTATGATGTTATAAGATAAAACCCTAGGTCAACACACCCTTAAAGAACTATTGACGAGGCTATGAACTTTTGCTCACAAGCCAAATTGCATAAAATAAATGACCAAATGAAAAGACATTAGAGGTTATGTTTAGATCACCCAAACCATATAGGTTTTAGGGAGAGCCTGAATAATGTTCTTTTGATGCCTTGGGCAAAGGCATAAATGTAAGGAAGAAGCACTTTTGGTCACCCAATTTCTCTAAAGGGGATGGGGGGAGAGCATAGATGTGTTCTTCATTTGAAAAAAAACCAAAAGTATAAAATGATTTAGCATAAAACAAAACACTTCAAAGAATTTTCAACTTAAGTGAATGTTTACTTTATGCACCAAATTGAGATGTTTGTGAAATTTTTAGACCCTTGGCCTTAATTTAAAACCTTGTAAACTTTCAAAAAACAAACTACGTATAAACCATCTAAATTTATTTTAAGCACCAAATGGAAATTTTCAAGACTTCAACATGATCAAATTTGGCACTTTTCCACACGTGAACTACAGTTTTTAGATGGTTTTTGATATTTTTTGAAACATTTATGCAACTTGAAGGTAAATTGATAGAATTTCTTAAAATTTATCAAAAAAACATGTGGTTTAAAAAAAAACATAAAAAAGGAGTTTGGATGACCCTAAATGAAGATTTGAAAGATGGCCTATCAATCTTCAGTATACACATAATGGAGAAATGCAACTGCAAGTGCAAAAATGGAACTAACGAGGAAACATTTTTATTTTACAAGTTGGGGTATTGCAATTTAACTAGAAAAGTTTACAGTGACCATTAGAAACCAAAACACAAAAGCATTGATGGTTATGCGATATCATGATTCTCAAAATCATAGTATTACTATATTTCAATTCTTGAAATCATGGTATTATGATATCACAAATTTTAGAGTGACAATATTACAATATCATAAATAGCTACTTACAAAAATAAAACATAACATAACATTAATAATTAGGTGCAAAACCATGAAAATAGAGGCAAAACTAAAATTGTGTGAGTTACGACATTGTAGTCCTAAGAGAAAAATTTTGATTACATAGGTTAACCTCTTAGCTTCTAAAAAAATGTCCCTTAGATTGAATTTTTTACCTATTCTGGTTAGAAAGATCAAATTTTGACATGAAAATCATTAGGGGAGTGTTCTAAAATTATTTAACAACAACTTTGTGGGGTGAATGTTCCATGAAGCATGCCATTTATGATGAATTAATTTGATAATAGAGAGGAGGTTAATTTTGTGTTAGTCCATAAAAAAATAAATGAACACACTCACATGCTAAAATCTCTAGCCTATATCACAAGGGGAGCTTAACGAATAAAATAAAATTCAAAACATAACTAAAATGCAAAAGACACACAATATCTTACTTTCCTTGAATGCTCTTAATGCTTTGTTGAGTGGGTTGCTTAGTTTTTCCTCAAAGAGTATTTTGTAATGGAATTTATGTGGCTTCTCTCCTTGGCACCATGGCTTTATGTTGGCTTGTGTGGTGTATGCTTTCTTAGCTCAATATTTTGACATTATAACATTATTAATATGAATCATGGAACAAAACCTACATTATAACTCTATAATTTCCTTGATTTGAAGTCATTTATGCATGATAATTTTGCACCAAAATATCTTATGTCTCTCTCCAAATTTCCATTCTAACTTTGGCTTATGATAGCTTAAAATTCACATGGCATGGTATTATATTTATCGCAAATAGATCTAACCCTAACCCAAGGTGAGTCAAGGTGGATTTTAAACATGGAATGAGTTCAAACCTAACCTAAGTGAGTCAAGACTAACCCTAGTAGAGTTAATAGTTGTCAAGTAATCATGATTTTCAATGAATAGGCATGGATCTCCAAAATAAGATATTTTAGGATATTTACAAAGAACTCGACAAGTCACAAAGGTCATGATGAAAGGCTAGGATATTTGCATTTTTTAATTTCTTTTTTTAGTTATTAATTAATTACACATGGATAATTCAACTAGGATCTTAATTTGGTTTAGCTTGTTAATTAATTCTTATTGGCCATTTAGCTCTTTCAAGATTGATTTTTTCTCATGTGCCCCACTTAATAGGTCTATAGGCCAAATTGCCTGTTATGATGTCACATGATGCTTAGGGATGAATCTATGAGAGGTTATTATTGCATATGATAGGATACCCTAATTAAGGATGTCTCAATATGATTATGAGATTTGATGAATGATGCACAAATAATTTTAGGATGTTTAGTGATTCTTAGGCTTAATTTATCAATGGTTGGTAGGAATCAATTTGAAGTCTAATATAGAACAAGTTGTGGCTAGTTTTAGGTGTCTATAGTTTTTGTAAATAAAAGTACATCCAAGTATAGTTAATATGGATAAATAGTGGATGATAGGTATGATTTGGAAATGTAAAGGTGGATGATAATGGAATTTATAATGGTTAGGAAAAAAATGAAGATTGGGATTTTTAGGAACACATAATATTGATGATTCCATATTTGACATAATTCTAGTTGTGATAGGGATGAAGACATCTAAATATGCTCTTGAGTTTAGACTTTGATTTCCCCCTAGCACCTCTGAAAATGTTTCACTAGGAGATTATTCTTCTTTTGCATGAATGTGATCTTGGTCCCCCTGATATTCTACAATTGTTATGTCTATTTGAGTAGTTTTTATGCTTTTTCAAGATTTTCTAATTAGCTACTAAAAATAAAATATAAGCAGGGTTTTAGATTACTTGGAAATATGGATGATTAGTTACACACCGTTGATCAAGATTGAATGTGAAAACTCTTTGGATAGGTAGGAATGACCTATAATACACCACACTTAAACAAAAATTTATTAATAGATAGATGGGTGGGCTACCTAGCTACAAATTAGTCTTGAGAAGTGGCATGCTTTCTGAAATGGATGTCAGCCCATGTTCAAACATTCAAGTTTATTCTTAAATATGAAATTACAAAAATAGATATGGATAAAAGTAAACAAATGTTGAAGATGATTAATTAATGAAAAGATTTATACGATCAAAATATGTATCCTAAAATTTGTTGTCAATGTCTATGTCTTTTTGAATTATAGCCAATAGCTCATCAATATAAGTGAAACCATGTATGAAAATCATAAGACAAGTCTTAGCTCAAAATATATATCACTCTAATCCATAAAGAGAGGTTGAGGGACTATGGGAAGATCATATATGCTAACTAAATCATACACTAAACCAGGCCAAGTCATCTACATGAATAGATATAATTTTTAGAAAATAGATTTCAGATTTTATATAATGTTTTAAAGATTTAATAGGGATCGATGTCGATCCTATAATATTGATGCCAATTTTATAAGATCAATATCAATTAAGATGAATTAATGATGATTTTATGAAACATTATAAAATAGTAAAAATGGACTATAATAACACTTTGTATTTTTGATAAAATGATGAAAACAGAATGAAAAGAGATAGAAATAGAGGTTTACAGATTAAAAAAAATTTAATAGAGATTTAAGAATTAAATAAGATGATTAAAACTAATTTAATTAAATTGACAAGGATCGATGCCTATCCAAAATGATCAATGTCAATTTAGATTAATAGATATCAATTCTATGCAAGAAAACTAAATATTGATTAGACTATAATAATAACATAGAAACTGATAAAATAGATAAAACTAAATGTCAAATAATGAAAATTAGACATAGAAGATAATAGACATGAGAAATTGAAATTTTTTTTTTTACAAAACTAACCTTTTTGATTGAGAATAAACTTGATGGAATGAGGGAAGAATCTTCACAAAATCTTCTTGATGGTTCCTTAAGTGGAGATTCTACAAGATACCAAAGATTTCACGATATTCATATGCAAACTACAGTGAGATTTTGGTAGATTTTTAAAGTCAAAATCACCATCACCATCCTCTAGAGCAATGGAGGTGTACTATGCATTTATGGATCGACATTGATCCTAACTGATCAAGGTTGATCATGAAGTACTTATGTCTATTTACCCAAAATGGGTTGAGATGAATGAAAAGTTTCTCTAATAGGCTAGCACAGGGAAAAAGAGGGTTAAAAGAACATCTAAAGTTGTTTAGTTTATTTTAACCAATGAATAAGCTTGTTAAGAAGTTTACTATGTTTTGGTTTTATTTGATTTTTTAGATTTTATGGTTTTATGGGTAAATTAAAAATATGTAATTACTATTTAAAAATAGTAATTAACTTATTAACCTAGGTGGTAAAGGAAAATAATATGGTAAAATGTAATTATAAAAATAATTATGCATGGGGGGGGCATTATGACATAACGATACATAATATTAATACCAAGTGTATAAATTTAGCATCTACATTTGCCACTTTTTATGGAGTGGTATACAATGGTGTGATATGAGACAAAAACTATAAATTTCTTAATGCCCCAAGATATTTTTTTGTGAGGAGGTATACCCACTCTAATTGGGTGATGGGAAGTGAAACAGAATAGATGACAGGTTTGAACAAGATGGAATGAAAAAATAAAATGGATAAGATGGTATGGTCAAAATGGAGGATAGCTAAAGGACACATAAAAAATAGATAATGAACAACAACAAAGGAAATCCATGTTTGAATGAAAAGGAACAAAAATTAATGCAAGTAGGAATGCTCAAGAAACCAGATCAAAAAAAGTGAAATGCCACAACTAAAACAAGGAAGCTTATAATAGGTAAATAAAGAGAACAAGAGATAGAAATAGTGAACCAAAGAATCTAATGTGCATATGGTATAGATTTACCTATAGGTAAATGTACTCAATACAAAATACACCCTTGGGATCTTACATGGGGTAAGGTTCCAAAAAGCAAGGTTATGCCAAAAGATATTAGGGAACTAACAAGGGGTCAAAATTATCCAATCTAAAGGGTGATAGGAGAGACAAAATGGGATACCTATGACAAAAGTAAGAAAATATGGGTTCAAAAGAAAACTAAAAGCAAGAAAAACAATCCAAAATGTAAATAGTAATCAAGCCAAGAGGAATCAACATTGATCAAAAATAATTGATGATGATCTAAGAGAATCGACCTTGATAAAAAAGAATCAACCTCGATCATAAGCAATTGACATCAATTAAAGAGAATTGACATCAATTAAATGGAATGATATCAATCTCAAAAAGGGCTATAAATAGTCCACTGACAAAAAATAAGTCTCATTTAGCTATCAAGTACATGAGATTTTTATAAGTGAAATTTGATGATTTGTTGACGTGTAGACACACAAACAAGGTGATGGATGCTAGCGGGAGTGGAAGACGATGATGATGAGTACACTATGAGGTAGGTGACATGTTATTTTTATGTATTTTATATTTTTAACTTTTTTTGATATTTTTAGATTAAAGGAGGGGTTAGAGGAGGAAAATTAAGGGGAATAGGATAAGGGGAGAGTAGATTATGAATGCGGAAGGGATGAGAGAAAAAACTTAATATTTTAGGTAGGAGGGAATAAAAAACAATCCATATAGATTGATCATGATCCATATAGATCAATCATGATCCATGTAGATCAACCATGATCTAAAATGGATCATCATTGATCTCTAAGGAATACCATCAATCTAAAAGGATCGATGTCAATTTACAAGGAGAGGGTAATAATGATAGGAAGAGTAGAAATTAACTAATAAAATATTGCTTATGACAAGCCTGTGAGTTACTGACTATGAGGGATAGAGTCCCACTATTGATAGAGGAGCTATGGGAGGAGATAGATGATGATGATTAGGCACACTTAGAGGTGGTGGGGTTTAGAAGGATCTGGTATTACCATCATATCCATTGAAACATTGGTATCATAGTGGCACTGTTGGAGTGGTGGGAATATACCACTAACACCTTCTAGCTTTTGTCAAGTGAGATGATGATTACTACCAAGGACATCCTCCAAATTTTGAGGTTATCGATCTAGGGAGCTCTAGTGTATACTATGGATGAGGTTGGTCAATTAGTGGCACTGGGATTATTATATGGTGAGGATGCTAAAGACATTAGATTTATGGTTGGATGGTTTTCATTATAGCCCCTATTAAAGTAAGCACTAGTAAAGAGGCTATTATTGACCATGCTTATGGTAGTAGTGACTTGCTATGCATTACCTAATTTTAGTGGAGGATAGTTTCCATGGAGATTCATTGTAGTCATAACATATATGATAGAGTATAGGATAGTATTTTCTTGGGCACCCATCTTACTAGGGTAGGTTTACATAGAGTTATGGAGTTAGCATACTGGGCATTGGTTAGGGCTTGATATTATATTTGTGCTACACTACTAGGCATATGAGCATATTTGAGTGATTCACCTTCTTAGGACCCCATGGGATGAGTTTATAGACATGGAATATACTTCATGATTCCTTTGATGTTATGATGACCTAGTCATACCATATTTAGGAAGGGTTGTGTACGATCTAGCATACTATAGTCAATTTTTTAGAAACTTGCAGATTAGAGAAATTATTTAGAGACCATATGTGCATTTTATAGCATGGCCTAAAATAGAGGTAGATATAGGGGATGTGTCCCAAGAGAGATGGATATACAGGTGATGAATGGACCATATGGATTTATTTTATTTTGATAGGGTTTATTTCCAGTTTGGCTTGCTACAAGATGTACCATTGGCTCCACACTTATATAGGTAGGAAGATACAGAGTTAGAGTGGATATCACTTGACATCATAGTGATCTAGATGGGAGAATTAGAGGAGATGATATAATTATATGTGGATGATGTAAGATATACATATGACTATGCCATTTGGTTTATGGGAGAGATGGTGGGGTGGTAGCATAGAGTAGTGAGGCCTCGATAGGAGGTGGTATAGGAGGAGAACATAGATGAGGCACCAATATAGGATGACCTAGGATAGGATGAGTATGGGATATTATAGGATAAGATACATAGTTTATAAGATGATCTTGATAGGGTTAGATGGTAGTGAGACCAAGCCATTTAGGAAAGAGATAGCTATAGGGCTAAGTTAGAGTATATGAGAGCTTTTGTGGCTGAGAGGCCAACTTGAGATACTGAAAGTCTAAGGTCCATTCCCATAGATATGGTACCAATATAGAGGTATAGGTATGCAATTTATGAGATATGATACTATGATAGGATTGTACAGGATCAGCTCCTAGAGGTTGCTCACTTTTCATCTCATGTGGCTAGCTGTATTAGATCATGAAGGACCCCAGGTGCCACTATCAGTATAGAGAGCATTATAGGAAGGAGATGAGGAGATGATGGGGGAGAAGATAATATTAATATCAGTAGGATATATTTTACCCAATATATATGCTCATCAGATAGGCCATGAGTCCCTTGTTACATTTGTACAAATATTTGAGATGTATATATAGACTTATATTTATGCTTTATGGATTATGTTATGTGTTTAGAGATTTGTTGATTATGTAGATGGATGGATTATGGTTTATTATGGATGGTTTTAATTATTATCATGATGTAAATTATATATTTACTTATGGATTATATTTCATTTATGGTTTATGCTTATGGATATTATGTGATGTTATAGGATTAAAAATTATATGCTTTCATGGACTATGGATTATTTGACATTATGATGTTTATGGATTTTATACTTATATTGAATGGATTATGATTGATGTATTATGAATTATTAATGAATATAAAGTATAAATACATCCCACATTGGCTTGGACCATAAATAAAAAGAGGACCTCTCATCTATATTGTATATGCATCCTGAACTAAAGGATAATAAATATTAACACAACCTGGAGTAATAAGATTATTGGGATTAGATGATTTTTATGGGATAAGGGATGAATAATAATAATGTCACTCATATTTAAATAATCATGATTTCTCTTCTGAGAATCATTTATGCCAGCAAGTAGACTAATTAATATGGGAATTCTACTATTAGAAAGCTGATCAAGATGGGAAGCTTTCTTAGGGTTTTGCTTTTGACAACATGATTTTTTTTGCTTGATTTTAGGGATTTTTATAATGGCATAATTTTTAAAGATGATCAATTCATGAATTTTTTTACTTAGTAGCCATCCTTTAAGGGAGTGATCTACATTTTTATTTTTTTGCATAGCTGTCCTTTGAGTGATCAGTCTATTTATTTTTGCCTTTTTGTATTTGATTACAACTATCCTTTAAGGGATTAGTCTATTTATTTTTCATTTTTTATTTGGATTTGGATACTTGATTTTTTTATATAATAATACTAGCATAAAAGGTCCTTTTAAGATAATTTCTATGATTCCATTATATGAAATGATTATGTTATATTAGAAAATAAGGGTGTGTAAGAGATAAGGGAAATAATGATTTGTGGTTTCTCCTAATATAGGTGAAACTTATCCAAGAGAAAATGCTATGAATAGAGCTGGGGTATTCATATTTAATGAAAAGATTACAACAACTACTGGGTAACCACATAATTATCATATCATTATTAGGTATAAAGAGATATGATAGAACTAACTACTCAAGACAAGCCAACATTTACTAATTATAGAAAGGATGCAAATGTAAGGCACTAAGAGGTTCACATTATAATTTACTATCAAGAGAGGCTAAATGATATGCCCTAGATCCATATTTATGGGTTATGATGTATGGTTTAAGCCAATTAGGAGAAAACTTACCACTTTTAATTTATTATATATTAGTGACATGTTGATTTTGTTTAAGCACAAGATCCCCAATATTAAATTCATGCTCTCTTACATATTGATTATATACATATTTTAACTAATCTTGATATATACGAAGGTGGTCAAGGGTTGTTACTCAATGATCATCTAAGAATTCAAGCTGGGATAAACTCTCCTAATGAAAATACTCATAAAAAACAATGTCTCAAAGAGAGACTCGAAGGGATGGAATTTGGACTTCCAAAGGAAGTACCACTTCTAAACCATAGACTAGAGAAAATGATGAAACACCTATAGGGGTTTGAATACTAGTTTGATACACCCATAAGGTGAAAGGGATACAAAGATGTCAATCTTTACCAGCTTTGTTAATGACTTTAGTTAGGATTTTAAATAAGATTTTATTATATGCTTCAAATTGACCATTGGCTTGAGGATAGTAAGGAGAGGAAAAACAAAATTTGATTTTAAATGAGTCACATAACACCTAGACTTTCTTATATTTGAAATATTTTCCATTATCTGTTATAATTTTATAAGGAATTCTAAAATGACAAATAATGTGATTATAGATAAATTCCACAATATTTTCTACCTTAGTTGAGATAAGTGATATTGCTTCCATCCACTTAGTGAAGTACTCTATGGCAGTGATAACGTGAAGTACTCTATGGTATAATCCATGACATTGAAAGTATTTAGGATTAATCTACCTGATAAGATTGAGCCCCCACTGGGAAAATGGCCAAAAATCTCTTACGGCTTATAAATATTTACTAGGGACATGAGATAAATTTTCATGCTATTGAAATTTTACACACCTTTTGACATAGGTGCAACAATATTGTTTCAAAGTAAGCCAATAGTAACCTAGACGTAATATTTTCTTGTTGATTATGTGGCCATTAAAATGTCCACCACATGAGCCATCATGGACTTCTTGAATATCTAAGGTAGCTTCATGCTTTTGGATACAATGAAGGAGAATAGTATCAAAACCATGCTTATAAATAACTCCCCATAGAATGACATAATGGGAAAATTTCTACTAGAAGATGCACATAACACCTTTGGATAGATGAGGGGGAGACAATCTCGTAGGCAAATAATTAAAAATTTGTACATACCATGGCTCCTCAAGATTTTCCTCGATATTATGGATGGATGGAAGATCCATCCTTGTATAATAAGGTTTATTATGTCAATGAATGAGAAAAAATAACTTATATTCTTGAGACGAGGCTAGGATATAAGAAGCAAGAGAGGCCATAGTATCCACAAACTTATTAATAGACCTAGGAATAACTTGGATGGCATAACAATCAAATGTAGATAAAATTTGATCAGCCAATGTTTTATAGCTTTGGAGGATATCATTATTACATTGATATATGTTGGTAATTTTATTGATCACCAATTGAGAATCCTCATAGATGTTAAGGGATTTAGCTTATAATGCAATAGAAGTTTGGAGTGATATAATCAATGCTTCATATTTAGCCATGTTAATGGTGAAATCAGAGTCTAATTTAAAATACAAAGGCATGGGGATACCTTGAGGAGGCATTAATACAATCCATTCACCACTTTCACTTTCACACTTAGACCCATCAAAAAATAGAGCCATTTGATATTATGGGACTAATCAAGAAGTGGATACAATGGACTGATCAGGGAATTCAAAATTAATTGGCTGATTATTACTAAGAGGTGCTTCAGCCAACTGATCAACAATGATTTGACCTTTGTTATAATTTTTATGGTGAAATTTCATATCAAATTCTACTAACAACATGATCCATCTAGGCATTTTCTAATTTTGATATGGCCTAGAATGCATGAATTTAAGAGGATCGATAGTTATAATGGCATACATCTTATGGTTGAGGAGATAATGATAAATCTTAGAGACTACTAAAACCAATTCTAGGCATAATGTTTTAGCATGCAAGTAACATGCTTCATATTCATGAGAGTATGAATTATATAATAAATAACTTGCTCTTTGTGATGCTCATCTCGATGTGCAAGCATATCACCTAGAGCATGCTATGTAGCTAAGATATAAAGGAAAAAAGGTTTCCCTTCCTTAAGGGAAGTAAGGACAAGAGGTGATAAAATATATTCTTTAAGTACATTAAAGGCTTTTTGATCATTAAAATCCTATATAAAGTGATTACCCTTCCTTAACAAATGGTGGAATGGTTGACAACAGTTAAAAAGCTAGGAAATAAAATGATGAATAAACTGGAGCTTGCCTTGAAAACTATGAAGATGATTAAGATTGGAAGGTGGAGGTATCTCTAAAATAGCATTGATTTTATTAGGATCCACTTCTATTCCATGAATATAAATAATAAAACCTAAAAGTTTACCCATCAAGACACTAAAAATGCACTTTTGAGGATTTAGACGTACATGATAATGAAGTAAACTATCAAAGATAACTTTCAGGATAGATAGGTGATCTTTACAAAATTTTGATTCCCTAAGGAGATCATCTACATAATCTTTGAAAATTTAATGGATTATGTCATGAAATATATAAGTCATGGCCTACTGATAAGTGGCTCCTATTTGGTTAAGGCCAAAGGGCATAACATGATAGTAGAAGGTTCCCTATGGAGTAATAAATGCCATTTTATATTGGTCTTTTAGTGCAATAAGAAATTGATTATAACTAGAGAAACCATCCATAAGAGATAAAAGTTCATGGCTAGTTGTTAAGTCTACCAACTGGTCTATATTAGGAAGGGGAAAATCATCTTTCAAATAAGAAAGATTTAAGTCATGAAATTCAATACATATGCAAAGGTCCCCTATGGGTTTGGTAACCAAAATAATGTTGGACATCCACTAAAGATAATCAATGGATTGAATGAAGTTAACAGATAAAACGCATTGTAATTCATCTTTTACAAGGAGTGTAATGTGAAGATGCATTTTTTGAAGCTTCTGATTTACCCACTTAGCATTAAAAAAGGTTACAATGTTATGGATAATGATTGAGGGATCAATGCCAGGCATATCACTATAAGACCAAGAAAATGCTCTACTACGATCTGATAAAAAGGTAATAAATCTTGACTTTCGTATGGATTTAAGGATTTTCTAATTTTAATAATCCTTGGGACCTCCTAAGACTCAATATTAATATCAATAGTATTCTCATTTAATAATTTTAATGTTTTAGATGGAAGAGAATTACGTAAATAAGAGTTTTCAACACCTAGATGGGTCAAGATTGACTCATCATCCTGACACTAAAAAATAAGGATAACTGGTGCATTAGATCTTATTAAATGAGGATATACTAAGGGGATGGTTTGGACCTCATTATCATGATAAAAAATAATGAGTTCTAAAAAGATATAATTTACTAAAAAATAGTTAGAAGGAATGGATATGGTATCACTAGTCAAGGAAGAGTTATAGGATGGGGAAGATGGTTCTTCTTCTTCTAAAGATGGTAGAAGAGTAGGTTCTATGGTAGAATTAGAATCCTTCTTAAAACCTAAGCCATGCTTTTCCTATAGTTTTTTTTAATCCCTTAATGCGACATCATGAGGTCCATTCTCATATTTACCCATGTTGAAGCCCTTCTATGCACATTGATGAAGATAGTTTTGAACACATTAAGGATTACTAAGAAAAGAGAAACTGGATGTAAATGGTTTTGTATAGACATTTTCATCATGCTTTAAGGTATCTTGATTGATCCCACCATATATTAATTGAGTATGCAAGAAAGGTGGTCCAAAGGGCATGGTCTCACCTAGACTAGGTGAATACTTGGGTTGCTTATCAAGATGACCATATTCTATAGGAGTGGGTAAAGTATTAAGAGTTAATAACTAATATTATCCCATTTAAATTTGCTACATCATAGAGTCAATGGACTCTAGAGGGGGTAATTTTTAAGTAGAGATGGTCGTGCTAGTTGAGGTTTGATTGGAAGACAGAGATGGATTTATGTCAGGTGAGGGTATTATGACATCATTTGGCCTAAAGGTGAAGATACATGTTTTAAAGGGGTGAGGAATAGTAGGGATGATGTGTACATGACCTTCATGTTCATACTTAATGCATTGATGAATAATGGAAGGTACACATTACATCACACAAATCCATGTATGCCCTAATAGAATGTTGTATTGAAATGTTCCTTTTATAACATAAAAGAGCTCATGAATGGTGTGAGGACCCACACAAATGGGAAGGATGACTATTCCTATTGTGGGTGCTATCATGTCATTAAATACATGAAGAATTACTATAGACTAGGAGACAATGGTTTTTGGCAACTGTAACTGCTGGAAGGTATGTGAGGAGATAATATTAATGCTTGCCTAATTATCAATCATAACTCTTTTAATTTGAGTTTTATTTATCTAAGCTATAATGAAAAGGGTAGGATCTTGATCTTTAGGTGATAAAGGAATAATCTTATAATCATTAAAACTAATATTTGAGACCATTCAGAGGGATCCGATAAAATATGACAAGGTTGTGGTTCATCTGGTCTGACTTGAAGTGCTTGGAGAGCTTCTATCATTCCCTGTTGATGTTGTGGAGAGTTCTTGATAATATTGTATAATGACATTTTAATAGGTTCTTGGTGGAGATATTTTAATATGAAGATTTACACTAACTCCTTAGCTTTAGTAGAGGTAGTTCTTGTAATATAAACTTTAGGCTTTTGGCTAGGTGGTTTAGGTGTATTAGACGTAGAGCCTCCTATAATTGAAACCTTAGCTTTATTAAAATTGTGGTCTTGAGAGTGAGTAGTTACATGAATAAAATTAATGTGTAATATAGGTGGATCTAAAGAGGTTATCAACATTTTATCACTTATGGGACTTGTAGGATCATGACTGGGTAGAACGGATGGAAAAACAACTTTTGGCTTAGGATATTGATCATTGATATCATAAATTAAGAGGTCATTATCCTGGACTAACTTCTAGATTATAGTCTCAAGGGATTTTAAATTTTCTGTATCGTGCCTAGGTACTTTATGATATGCACATATTTCTCAAGTTTTATACCATACAAGCCTTTTAGGGTGAAGGTTAACAGTCTATATAGGTGGTATCATAATGAGGGAGATGTCCAACAATTGCTTTAAAATAATACCATATGATCCTTTCAAAGGGTCATGCTATGGTTTTATAGGGTTTTTAATAATAGGATCTTGTGGTAAGGTATTACTTATTTGGATTTGTAATTTACCCTTTATAAGATGAATAACTTTAAGCTCTTTTCTTTTAGGATTTTCTAATGGTCCCTTAATGGAGAAAGAGGGATATGGAGGCATAGTAAATGAAAAAGGATTTTGTGTCCTTCCATGTGTTTTTATAGAAGAACCTATGATCGAGGTATACAATGGATAAGTTCCTAAAATGGATGATGGAAAAGATATAAAAGGGATAGGCCCTTTTTTCTTTTGGGTGTTAATAACATAGGTAGTATTTAGACTATGGTCTTCATATTTTGACGTCTGAAAAAGATCCACTTTAACATGAGGATGAGATATGGATTTCTTCATTGGAATTCCAAGACAATTATCCCAACTATCAATGTGAGAGACTTTACTCTTTCCTTTGTTATCTTTTGGGTAAGGAGGTATTATGATAGAATATGGTTTCAAAGGGTCTAGGTTTTGGGCAAAAGGATTAACTCTCAATATATGTTTGCCATGACAAGGTTTGCTAGGGATTAAAGGGGTAACATGTGCAACTTCAAAAATGTGAAGATGTTTACTTGTAACATCCAGAGGAGTAATTCCATTTTCATTTTTAGGAGATTCACTATGAGAGGGAGAAGGGGATGGTTCACATGAAATATCCCATGTAATCAGATTAGGGAGTTTTACAAGAATTACAGGACTAACTTTAATAACCTCAGGTTGACTCAAATCAAAAGCATCTCTTATAAGGAGATCCAAGACCAAAGGTTCTTCTAGGACTTCTTTAGGCAATAACTAGTCATAGATTGTATTAATTAGGGGTTGAATTTGATTTTGTGTCTCCCCAAGGTTATCTTGGATGATGTTCAATGTGGATGGATGGTTAGGAAATGGTTGCTTAAAAATATCTAAAGATTGGTTAGGAGGAGCATTAAGATTGTCAAAATGAAGGTCCCCTTTTTCAATAAGGTTCTACACTAATAATTTGAAGGATTGACACCACTCTATGTCATGTCTTATTACCCTATGGTAACTAAAAAATTCATTTTATTTGTACCAAGTGGGTTTAGGATGTGTATCATGAACTAGTATACTTAGAGGGAGCTCAATGACATTTGCTTGTAGGAGTTTACCTAATACTGAAGCATAAGGTTCTCCTATAGGGGTATGTTTCTTAGGGGGTAAAATCTTAGAGGTGGAATATCCAGATTGGTTAGATGCCAGGAGGGGAAGAAGTTTTTATAATAACTATATTTGTTGCCCCTTTTGATTTAGGGTTATTATTATTAATTTTGGATGGATCAAACTTAAAGTTCTTATTATACAACTTAAATTTTCCCTCTTTAATGCTATGGGGTTCAAGCTTATGATCCATGGTGAAGGATTCATAAAATGTCATAAAAGTTTGAACTTGTAACATGGATGCTATATGTTTTACATAAAAATGTGAAAATAATTCAATTAATTCTATTTGTGGCAAAGGAAAAGTTCGCTGGTTGATTAAGTTATGTCATCGAGCTACAATGTTTGATAGGTATTCATCCTCAAACTCTCTAATAGCATAAATATTGGTGATAGTCACTTTTTTAGTGATGTTAATCGAGAAGTGTTCCAAAAAAAATTTGGGCCAACTATCCAAAAAAAAAGAGGGAATGTTGGGGAATGGAATTGTACCAATCTAATACAGATCTTGCTAATGATATGGGAAAAGTCATAAGTAAGAGGGAATCATCATGTGCTATAAGATAACATGCATGTCAAAAGGCTCTAAGATTCTACTAGGGATCTTATTTATTTTGAAATTTAGTGAATTTAAGAAGTTCCCACTACAAGGGGTATGGTTAAATAAGGACAGAGGGATGGATTAGCTCATTAAATTTTTTTCATATGTGAGCATGCTATTATGTCCAGAGGTAGAGGCTTCCAAACTAGCCATCCTATTCATAAAGATGTTTATGAGGTCTATCTAAGTATTAATCTTAGGCACACCTCCTAAGACATTTTGTTGAAGGGGTTGGTAATTTGGTAAAGTGGTGAACATGGGTTGTGAGGGAAAATATCCTACTATGGTAGCCATAATAGGTTAAGATGCCACCATATATTAAGGGATTTATAATGGAACATTTTTTTATGGGAAGGATTATAATTAAGTATCTATAGTTGGTTGTGATGAGGCTACATACTGGTGGCCAAAGAGACAACTTTTGAAAGGTTAAATACATAGGATTTGATATGAACTATGTACTAAAGTTGTTTTAATGGGAGGGAAGTTTATAGGAATTGAACCTACTAATTTTTTTGAAGGTATGGTAGATATAGGTAGAGTAGTATTTTGGATCTAAGTAATGATATAGGTAGATACCATGAATGGCTAGTTCTCTGAAGGTTTCAAAAGTTGACCATTAGAGCCAGGTGGAGGGGATCTGGTGGCAAATGTTACTATGGATGTGGTAAATTCTCCCATTTTCTCAAATATATTGAAAGGCATCACAAACCTATGTCAATAGTTTTGGGCATGGGGGGAAGGATAAATATGTATTGCTTGACTATTCAAATAATGATTAAGAGCAACATGGTTATTGTCTAGTATTTCTGCAAAGGATCTCCTTAAGGATAATCTTGTGGAAACACCATATTCTCAAAGGATTCAAGGGAAGAAGTAGAACTAGGTGTACACTCCATAGGAGAAGATGTAACACCCTCCTCAGATTTCTACTTTTTTATTATTATCAAGTCAACACCATGAAACAAAAAATGAAATCAAAGATAAGACAAACAAACAAAACAAAAATTTCTTTTTGAATTATCTTGTTTTAATTATGAATGAAAGATACACAAAATAAAAGTCATTCCAAAGAAGTTTTTTTTCACCTTTTTTAAACTTTTAAGATGTGAAAGAAAGGTAGAAAAGAAATGGATAAAAAAAGGTCCTAAAAAATGGCAATTTAAGGATGGTTTCAAGTAATTTTTTTTGGCACTCAAAAAAAGTCTACACTAGTATTGATACGTGGCCTAGTACTTGGGGCTTGTTCCCCTCACTTCATAATCCCACAACCGGTGTGGGTGCTTAGCCAATAGTGTATCAATGGTCCATAGATTATACTCAGCTAGAAAACTAAGTTGGTCCTCCTCTTGGTGGTGAAATCCAAGTAAGATCATTAGAAAAAGGTTGTCACAATGTGATGAAATCCCCATCAGTTTCCTTATGTCCAGTGTTTAAATGTGTTAATTATGATAGTGATCTAGTTTGTGTGTGGATAAAGTGATGACTATGATAGATTACCACCTAAATTATTCTATGTGAAAGAACCTAAGCAAAGAAAATGGATGCAATTTATTTCAAATTTTTAAGAAGAAATAAAATACAAAGTCTAGATTTCTCTGAATGAATACAACAAACAAAGAAATGAAGAAGAGATTTTAAAATTCAAAAATGAATTTCTAATAAAGAAAATGAGACCTTATGGGTCCCACTAGATGTGCCAAAATGTTTGAGTAGTTTTTATGTTTTTTCAAGATTTCCTAATTAGTTACTAAAAACAAAATATAAGTAGGGTTTTAGATTACTTGGAGATATGGATGATTGGTTTTGCACTATTGATCAAGCTTATTGTGAGAACTCTTCTTTGGCTAGGGAGGAATGACCTATAATACACCACACTTAAAAAAATTGACTAATAGATAGATGGGTGGGCTGCCAAGTTACAAACTAATCTTGAAAAGTGACACACCTTCTCAATTGTATGTCAGCCCACATTCAAGCATTCAAGTTTATTCTTAAACATGCAATTAAAAAAATAGATATGGATAAAAGTAGACAAACACCAAAGATGATTAATTAATGAAAATATTTATATGGTCAAAATATGCATCCCAAAATTCATTAGCAATGTCTATGTCTTCTTAAATTATAGGTAATAACTCATCGATATAGGTAAAATCACATACAAAAATCACAAGACAAAGTCCTAGCTCAAAAGCTATATCAATATGATCTAAAAAGAGACATTGAGGAACTATGGGAAGATCAAATATGCTAACTAAATCATGCACTACACCAAGCCAGGTCATCTACATAAACAAACCAAATTTTTAGAAAATAGATTATAGATTTTATATAATGTTTTAAAGATTTAATAGGGATTGATGTCAATCCTATAGGATCAATGTCAATTTTATAATAATGATGTCAATTATGATGAATTGACATCAAATTTTATGAAACACTATTAAATATTAAAAATTGACTATAATAACACTTTGTATTTTTGACAAAATGATGAAAATAGAATGAAAAGAGACAAAAATAGAGTTTTACAGACAAAAAAACAATTTTAATAGAGATTTAAAAATTAAACAAGATGATTAAAACTACTTTAATTAAATTGATAGGGATAAATGTCGATCCAACATGATTGACATTGATTTATATAAATCAACATTAATTTTATGCGAGAAAATTGAATATTGGTTACACTATATTAACAACCTAGGAAACTGATAAAATAGATAAAACCAAATGTCAAATAATGACAATCAAACATAGAAGATAATAGACACGAGAAATTAAACAAAAATAAATTGCAACACTAACCTTTTTGATTGAGAATAAAATTGATGGAATGAGGGAAGAATCTTCATAAAATCCTCTTGATGATTCCTTAAGTGCAGATTTTATAAGATAACAAAGCTTTCACGATGTATGTATGTAAACTATAATGAGATTTTGGTAGAGTTTTGAAGTCAAAAGCACCGTCACCATCCTCTAGAGTAATGGAGGTCTATTTTAAATTTATGGATAGATGTCGATCCTAACCCATTGGCATTGATTATGGAGGATCGACATCAATTTACCTAGAATGGGTTGAGATGAATGAAAAACTACTATAATGGGCTAGCATAGGGTAAAAGAGGGTTACAACAACTTCTGAGGTTGTTCAGTTTGTTTTAACCAAGGAATAAGTTTGTTAAGAAATTTATTATGTTTTGGTTTTATTTGATTTTTTATATTTTATGGTTTTAAGGTTAAAGTAAAAATGGGTAATTAATATTTAACCATAGTAATTAACTTATTAACCTAGGTGGCAAAGGAAAAAAAGATGGTAAAACATAATTATAAAAATAGTTACACATGGGGGGGTATTATGACATAACGATACATAATATTAATAATAGGTGTATAAATTTGTCATCTACAATGTCACCATGGATTAAGTTCAATAAGGTGTGATTATGTTAGTCTTAATTAAAAATTCTAGGAGGTGGAATACCAATATAATAACTATATCAGTTGGTGTTAATGATATGTGGAATGATAATGGAACATAAAGAGGTAGAAAAATCCTCATATAAGATACTAGGATAATATGTGTCAAAGCTAAAGTAATCATCATCGAAAAATATATAAGGATCACAAATGTATTTAAATTGATCTACGAGGCATGAGTAACCAATATTGTAATAGCCATGAATGTATTCTGATTCTAGAGATGATTTTAACTCAAGGGACTATGAATCTAATGTTGAGATTGACATTGATTCTAATGCTAAATATAATGTTGGCTCAAGAATAAAACCAGACATCAATGTTGATTTTTCATCTAGTGTGGATGCTACTACAATGATGTCTTGTTGATTATTTGGTATTGGACAAGTAATGGCCTGTGATGTCATAATGGGCTCCATAGAGACTGGTTTGTCAAAGTGATACTCCTCAATGAGGGAAAAAAGTTCAAGAAATAACTCCACATAGACTATATTGTCAAAGGGAGGCTCTTTAAAAATAAGACAATGGTCAAGATAATGATTTTCTCAAAGGTGGTTATAATCATTAATAAGTGACTCCACAAAGATTTATTCGTCAGATTGAGACTCCTTGATAATAGGGATATTATCAAAAGGTGATTAATCACATGTTAACTCATCACAAATAGGTTGGTTCTCTTGGCCTTGGATTAAAATCAGCTACAAAATATCAATTTATGAACACATCTTGCTCTTCAAATGATGGCTCTTGGAGAGGTAATGATTGGCTCAGTTGTAGCTTGATTTAAGACATGGGTTTTTAAAGTGGGGTAATATAGGCAATGGATGAAAGATGATCTGTGGTTGGGTAATTATATCTTTTTAAATAGGTTCATCTAAGATGGGATTAAAAAATATTGGTTGTTGATCTATGATAGTAATTATGACCCATCTATTTGTAATTGTACAACATTATTAGGATAACAAGCTACCATACTTGAAACATCCTAGAATGTTAATGGTAGGACATTATGAATATTGGTTTCTCACATAAGCTAAATTATTGGGGCCTATAATTGTAATGATGGAGTGTTATTAATCTTGGTTGTTCACACAAACTAAAAGACAAGGGCTTATAATAGTAATGGTAGGGCATTGTGAAGCTTGGTTGCTATCATGAGCCAAAGGTTGAGGTATTAGTATAGTAATGGTAGGATATTATGAATCTTAGTTGTTGTCATGAGCCAAAGGATGAGGTATTAGTATAGTAATGCTAGGGATTCACAAATCTTGGTTACTTGCACAAGCCAAAGGATAAGGTCCTGGTATAATAATGGTAGGGCATTGTAAATATTGGTTAATATCATGAGCCAAAGGATGATGTCTTGGTATAGTAATGGTAGGGAATTGTGAATCTTGGTTGTTTGCAAAATCTAAAGGATGAGGTCCTAGTATAGTAATCCTTGGTTACTATGGATCTTGGTGGATCACACAGGTTGAAGGAGGGTTTATGGTATAAGTAGGGGATCATGTATCATTATAATTTAAAGGGAAAACTTGTTATGTTAATCATCCCAAAGAAGGTATCACCTAATACTATTTTTGAGGATCTTGGATTTGTTCTCCAAATTGAGTATTTTAAGGAGGATAAAGATCCATCCCACAAACAACATCACTATAAAAGTATTGAACAAAGTCATCTTGTGTGACTACATTATCATAACCTGAACTGTACATGGCTCAAATATGAGTGTAATGAGAATATCAAAATCAATTATGGACATTTTTTAAAAGGGATTAGAGTTATACAAATTCTAAAAGATAAGTTCCAAAGGACAAATGGTCCTAACATAGTCTAACTTGGTCTAAGAAATGGAGTTGTATCTCCAAAAATGTTAGTGTTAAAACTTGTTATAAAATAGTCTAACATCAAATTTCTAAATTCAAATGTATTAATCAAATGGGTCAAGTGGATGAGTAAAAAATAGAATGTCAAACTTGGATATAAAGTGTTTCAATTAAGTCTAAACTAGGTCTAAAGAAATAAAAGGTTGTTACATCTTTTGGGAAAAAAGGCACAAAAACTAGGCTTAAAACAAGCACTACTAGGTCTTTTGGAAAACAAGGCATAAAATCTAGACTTTAAACAAAATGAGGTCTAAAAGGAAATAAAATTAACCTAAAATTTTTGAAACACATTGACACAAACTAGTCATTTGGAATTAAACACACACTTGTTCATTTGGAAAAAGGCATGAAACTTTAGCCATACAAAAGATAGACCACTTACCCAAATTTAGGCAAAAAAATAGTCTTTAAATTGAGTAAGGAATTAACCTAAGTTACACAACCCAAAAGTGAAGAGTTAAAACCTAAACCAAAATTATGCAAGGCATAGGTATAAACTAATCAATGTTTGGAGCTAAACTTGTCGAGGATGATTTCAAACCTAATTTAGAAGACTAGGCTTCTCAAAATAGACAATAAGCTAAAAAAGAATGAATGACATGGAAATAATAGGCATAGACCCAAAACGCACATGTGGCTTATAAAATTTGAAATTATATACACAAGGTAACAATTATTTCAAACAATTCAAGTAGTGAGATGATTCTATCTTGATCTAAAGGTATGACAAAATGTTTTGTTTCAAGACTCGAAGGTACAATATCTTGAATGAAATGGGTAGTGTAATGATGCCCTTTTCAAAAACATGACACACAAACAAAGGTTTGATAAATGATTTAAGGAAAAGATGTGATGTCAAATAGATGGCATATTTCCTCTTCAAACAAATAAGTGATGTGTAAACAAGACTCATTTTTGGATGTGGTATGACAAACAAATAGTTTTGACTTAAGACCATGTAAGTAAAAATAAAGAAATGACAAAAAAACCTAAGTATAACATCCTAATTCTTAAAAATAACAAGGTTGCATCACAATTTTTAATTTTATATATATATATATATATATATATGTATATGTATATATATATCTATATATATATGTATATATATATCTATCTATATATATATATATATGTATATATATATATATATATCTATCTATATATATATATATATACATACATACATATATATATGTATATGTATATGTATGTATATATATGTATATATATATATATATGTATGTATGTATATATATCTATATATATATGCTTACTATTGACAGGATTTTAAATTATTAATCCAAAAAGTAAAATAAAATTATAATTAGGGTTTTTAGGCCCACTCTTATCTCAAGAGTTTATATGAGACATGGAACTTTAGGCTACTCACCCTACATCAAAAGTATGTCCATGATAAGTGGGTTTTTATAAACTATCATTTTTCACTCATTTTTAGATGGTCCGATATGTGTGGCAAAAGATAGGGAACAATCACATCATTTGGATCCACATAAAATGACTTATTGTGAAAAGGTCTTGTCCTTTTCACAACCACTACATCCATCAATTACTTAGTGTAGAGTGATGCCTGAGTTCTACCTATGTTCTAAGTCTGAGTAATACTAATTAAGTTTATTTTAAATGCTCAAAACAAGAATCCCAATGAGTCAACGTCAATTTATATACCCCACCATGGAGTGGGGTCGAAACGATGCCAAGATATGAATTCCTAAGTCAATGCTTCCCTAGAGAACTTGTAAGGAGGTGATGCCCATAAGAAAAAATGCATGAAAATAAATAAATCAAGATTTTAGGGTCATTTTAGGGTCACCCAAATCATGTGCATCTGGGAAGAGCCTTAACAACTTCCTTCCATGATTTAGACCAAAGTGATAAATGTAAAGAGTGATCATTTTTTATCACCCAAGTTACCTAAAGAGGACAGGGGGAGAACATACATGTGATACTCATCTTGCTAAACACTTTAAAAAATAAGCATAAAAATGAAACTCTTATGAGTATGTAACTAAAGTGAGAGTTCATTTTTATAACACCAAAATGAAATATGTTATGAATTTTCAGCCCATTAGCATTTTGTTGAAAACTTAAATAAAATGAAAAATAACTCAAGTAAAAATATTTTTAAAACACCAATTCAAATGTGAGTTTTACAAGTTAGATTGTTTAAAAATGTATTTTTTTGTCCTTTGGGTATTGAAAAATATGTTAAGGCATCATTTTTATTAGAATCAAAACATGAGTGAACAAATGACTTTTAAATTCTTATTCTCAGGTTTCCAAAATTTTACATAGAGTGCAAAACCATAGAAACACAGAGCAATATAGCCACTTTTCTTGCAAAACTATGACTATTATCACAATATTTCTAATTTATTGCAAAATAGAGGGTTAACACAAAACCACAACTATTATTGTAATATCAAAAAACTTAATGCAAAATCTCAACTCTACCCTATAACATAAAATAGTCAAAAAATTGCATGACTAGGCAATATCATGATAGTTGGTGTAATATCACAACAATTAAGGAAATATTGTGTCAACAAAGTCATGATATTGTGAAATATCACTACTTATCATGAAATATCATAACTTATCATTCAATATCACAACTAGAAACACAAAACTACAAAAGGAAATGCAATATTGCAACTTGAAACACAAAACTACATCTAGAAATGCAATACCACAATTGGAAACATAAATCCACAACTAAAAATGCAATACCACAACTATAAATGGAATACCATAACTAGAAATGAAATATTATAACTATAAATTCAATACTAGAATTCCCTATTTGCATTATTATCAATAATAAAATTGAATTTTCAATAATGTAACTAGAAATGCAATACCACAACTCCCTAGTTGCATTATTGTCAATAATGCTATTGACTTTTTAATAATACATTTAGAAATGAAAAATTTCAACTCCCTAGTTACATTATTGTCAATAATGCAAGTGATTTTGCAATAATGTAACTATAAATGCAAAACTACAACTCCCTACTTGTATTATTTCAATAATGTCATTGACTTGTAATAATGCAACTGACTTTACAATAATGGAACTGAATTTATGATAATACAACTAAGATTTATAATATTACAATCGAGAGTTGCAATATTGTAACTTATCACATAAAATCACCACTTATCATGTAATATCCCTACTTTTAATGTAATATCACTACTTCAAAGTCATAATATTGTTTAATATTTCAATTTCAAAGAGAAAAAAAGTGACTACATATAAAAACTTTATAATTTATAGAAAAACATCTTTAAGCCTTCAATTTTCACCTTTTTTAATCAACAAGCTTGGATTTTATCATGAAAATTATTAGGAGGATGTCTTAAAATAGTTTGAGATCAAATTTGTGAGGTACGAGTCCTACCATATGTGCTATGATGTGAACAAGAAATATGTAGAAGGGAGGTTAGTCTTATGTTAGTCCAATAAATAAAACTTAATAAACACACTAGAATCCTAAAACCTCTAGCCTAGACACTAGGGAGAGAATAGGTAACAAGAAAACATATGAAAACACAACTAAAACATAAAAAATAAAAATAAAAAAACCACTCTTTTACCTTCCTTGGATCTTCAATGGGTTTTTGGATTGGCTTGCTTGATTTGTGCATCAAAATTCTTTGAAAATGAACCTTGATTTTCTCCTCTCCTTGGCACCTTGGCTTGATTGCTTGTCTTATGATTTGGGCATGGTAACATTACTTTCATGAAACTTCTCTCTCTAAATTAGCATTATAAAACAATACATATCAAAATCTTTGAAGATATTTGGGCATAATAAATGTACACCCAAAGAGCTTATTGAAGATATTTGTGAAGAATAACTTTGTACTAAAATATCTCCTCATATCAATATGTATGGCCTTGTATTTATAGCCTTAAGAATTGACTCTCACCCAAGGTGAGTTAATGTTTATTTTAAACATGGAATGGGTTCAAACTAACCCTATGTGAGTTAAGGCTAACTCTAGTTGAGTTAAAATTTGGCATGTAATTATGATTTTCAATTACTAGGCATGACTCTTAAATTAGATATTTTGGGATATTTTGGAAGAACTTGATAACTCATAAAGGTAATGATGAATAGGCTTGATATTTTAATTTTTGGAATTTTTATTTTTATATGATCATTAATTGAAAATGAATAATTCAATTAAGTATTTAATATTTTTAATTTGTTAATTAATTTTGATTAACCTTTTAACACTCTCAATATTTGATCAAGTTCCCCACTTGATGGGTCCATAGGCCAAACTGATAGTTGTTATGTCACAAGATGGTTATGGATGAATTCACGAGATTTTATTATTACACATGAGATAATATCCCAAATAGGGATTCTTCAACATGATTATAAGCTTTTATGAATGATTCATAAATAAATTTAGGACATTCAGTGATTCATATGTTTAATCTATGGTGGTTGGTAAGAATCAATCTAAAGTCTGGTCAGAGGCTAGTTGTGGATAGAATTAGATGTCTACAAACTTTAATTAAATAGTAAGAGTTAGGATGGAAATAAGGATCCACACACAACATAATGGAGGCATTGCCTTTGGTCAAAGCATTGACACATGATGCATGTAGACTTAGTATTACACTTATAGTATCCAATATTTTTAATGAAATTGAGAGAGGTAATAGAAGTACTTGAACCCTCATAAATCAAGGTACACTTGACTTGGATATCACTGATTTGGATTCTTATAAAGAGGGAAGGATCATTCATGTAAAGCATAATCTCATATGGAATCATAGAAACAATAGGAAATTTGGTGAGAGAGAAGTGTCATTTGTTTCATAAAAGTGTATAGACATATCTTCACATTATTGTAAGATGTTATCTTCTAACCTATATAAGGTATCTTCACATCCTATTAGGGGAGGATAAAGGATGTTCATTTTGAATAAGACTTGCATAAGGTAGTTGTGATGACATGAAGAAGTCTGCATAAGTTTGAGAAAAGAAATTTGAGATGGGAAATTGGTAAGATCCATGATAGGGTCCCATTCATCATAACCCATTAGTGGAATATTGGATAGAGGTGCATAATTTTGGAGGATATCTTTGAAAGGAGGATTATAAGTGCATGTAAATTTTTTTGATAGGATACATGATGTTTAATTGGGGGATAATTCAGTTAATTATCATGAGAGGATGGGGAAGTTGATGTAGCTTTAACTTGTAATAGATTTGAAGAAATGGTATTAGAAGGTTGAATATTATTAATGATGGGTAAAGAGGTTGGAAAAATCATAGAAATGGTATGATAGGTGTTATGAAATAGATTTGTTGTAATTTTTTCATTGAAAGAGATAATATCCTCTTGCCCCAACTCTATTAAGTGAGTTAGGGAAAAATCTTGGATAACATGAAAAATGTGAGATGATGGGTGTGTGTGGGCATGATGAGAATAAATGAAGTAAACTAACCTTCACATATTAATCATGTTGACCACAATATATTTGGGATTTGGTTTTATAAGAATTTCAACATTATTAATGGAATGAGTAGGCTTATCATTGCTATTTTGATGGTTTGGAAGAGGATCTTTGTAAATGACTAGATGAGCATTTTACTAGTTTAAAACTTGACTTTTACTTTGTGTTTCATAAGATTTAAAGGAAATTTCATAGGCTTGTTGACATTTGAAAATGAGGGAATTATGATCAAAATTTGGACCAAGGAGGAAATCCATAGCTAATTTATGTAATTGCCTGTAAGTCTCATGAGAGTAACCCCAACTAGCATGAATCCAATTGAATTTATTTTCATCATACCATGATTTCATAGGGTGAGTGGGATCAAGATATTATGAAAGAGGCCTTGGTAGATTCTTTTAGAGTTACACCAAGGATACTAGTTTATAAACATTTATGTTTTTTATTAGATAAAATTGAGGATGAAGGGTGTGGCTTAAAAGGAAAGCTTATTCTAGAGTAGGGTTATGAGAAATAACTTGAATATTATGAATGGTATAATAAAAATTAGTGACACCATCATTAGTATCATGAAATGTTTTATTTTTGATGACCATGTGGGTATCAAAAAGAGGTTGAGATGGTTTGAACTGATGCATGAGAAAATATTGGTAGTTGGGTAGCAAATTTCATAGAGAGAGATTCCTAACCTAATATTGCAAATTAGGATATAGAGCATTGGTGAATAGATGAAAGAGGTTATGATCCACCATGTTGTGTTCACACTTACTATACAAGGTCTTTCACTATTTTTTGAAAGGTTGTGTAGTTTCTATCTCAAGTTTCTTGCAATTAATAAAATGAACCAAGTTGTTTTTAGGGAGGTCACTAGTTTGAAACTTTTGTACTAGAGTGTTAACTAGATCTTCTAAACTAGTTAGGTAATGAGACTTGATTTGGTTATACCAATATAAAGGATCTCTAGAGAGGGTTTTATTTAAGATCTTGGTAGTGAAAAAAATTATTTAACTTGACCCAATATTTATAGAGATTTCCAAATGTCTTTATGTGTATAGTAGGATTAGTTGTCCTATTGTAACTAATGGTAGGGTGATACCTCCTATATCTATGTTGGCAATTTGAGGTGTAAGAGGTTATTTTTGAAGATGTTTAATAATTTTTTTAACAAGAGGTGGTTTAGGAATAATGTTGTCATAGGAATCCCTAAGAGGGGTGGGGGTATTTTGGTTGTGCACTCCCCATAGAACATATTGAGGGTTATTTTGGAGGTGAATGAGGTGATTTTACATTTGCATCATTTGGTTGGCATTATTAATTTTAAAAGCATTCATTTTGTTAAGATTTTGAAACAAAATTTGATATGTTTGAGTGGTTTTTTTATTAGTGAGAGCAATATGCTAAGCTTTATCATCGGTATTAGTGGCTTGGGAACCACTGTGAGTAGTGGTATGTGTAGTACTAGTAGCTTGAGAGGCGTTGGTAGAAAATGAGGCACTAGTGGCATGATCAACATGTGTTATGAAAGATGCACTAGTAGAGGGGTTAGAATAAAAATCAATAGTGTCATGATGACCATGGGTAGTAAATGATGCACTAGTGGAATGATTGAGAAGAGTGTGTCTTAGAAAAAGACCACTAGATGTTGAACCTGCCATGTTAGTAGAAATACTTGTCATGAAGGTAGAAGAAATCAAGTAAGAAGAGGTCATAATATGAGAAGTCAAAAGTGAAGGAATAGGTTGAGAAGAAAATAATCCATTTCCCTTGAATCCATGTGAGAATGTGGGGGAAGGTGAATGGGGTTCTTCTTCTTGACCATTTATCATAAGGTTATAAATAGTTCAAGGGTATTTTCCTTAATGGTGAGGAAATTCATTAATGAAGAAAAGCATTTCAAAAGTATACTCTAATTTAGGTTGATATTCTAATGAAAATAGATGGTTATAAACTAAGGATTCATGATGAGGAGTCATGTAATTGATAGTACAAGTGGATACATTCATATTACTTTCATCTAAAGTTGGAGCCACAAGATGTTTATGGGGAAACCTATTGGGATTGGTAAATCTCATCATATATATTAAGTTAAACTTTGTGTTATCTTCAAATAATAAGTTCATAATGAGATAAAAAGGATAAGAAGGATGATGATGATGAAAATACAAAGGTATGAAATAGGATACAGAGTCAAATTAGTCGACTATGTTTTGTAACGCAATAGATAAATAAGAATATATATTCATTTAGGTTGACTACGTATTACAAACAAGAAAGATAAACTTGTTGATAAGGATACACATTCATGCAAATTATTTATGTACTACTGAACAAATAATTGAACAAAAGGATAAGACAACATGTCATGAAAATTAACTATGTACTACTAAAAGGAAGGTAAAATAGTTTTTAAGAGACTATATAAACCAAGCTGATAGTGTCTTGGAATGGGAAAAATTATGCAAGATAGTTTGAAGCAAGAATGAAATCAAACACACAAATAATTAGATTAATGTGATTAATCCAATTGGGGCACACAACATAAACCTTGCACCAACACTAGCTAATTCATGTTTTACAATAAAAAACATAATGATCAAAGAGAAATCAATCAACTGAAAGTAAATTTTAACTAGTTTGTCATCCTAAGTGCTATTAGATATTTATAAAGATTTGATTTTAATGTGATAGTGAAGTTGGTTGAAATAGGGAACTAGAAACTAGTCTAAATTTTATTTAGGATATTTAGGATGAAAGGGATATGTATTAGTAATGGTATTAGATTGGTAATGATTCATACATTCTCACTTCACAATCCCATAATAATAAGGGTGTTGGGTGTTTTACTAATATATACCATTAACCACATATTTATACTTGTCTATAAAACTGAGTTGACTTCCCCCTTGGTGATTAAATCCAAGTCGATAAGTCTTGGGAAGACACATGTTTAAATTTGTTTTTAATGTTAAGTGATTTGGTAGTGTGTGAAAAAAATTAAAATAGTGTAACTAAAATGTGATTCTAAAAAACCATGTATTTAGACTATGTGAGTTACTCTAAGCATGCAAACAACTAAAAATAAAATGTGAATTAATTACTATAAAATATATGTTAATTCCTCTATTAATAATAGTACAAAGTCAATTTAGGTGACATTTTATGAAAATATTATAGAAAGGAGTTGATTGGGTCACTACTATTCTATAGAAGCAAGGTCTTAAAGAATAGAGTTGAACAGGTCTACTATGTCTCTTAGAGATAAAACACACTATAAAATTAAATCTACCAGGATGACCTAGTTAGCTATAGGGTTGTAATTTAGCAGATTGCAAACTTGTGAAAAATAGAATTGGAGGAAGTACTAAAATGATAGAGACAGAAAATAAAGGAAATTTGGTGGGCTTAAAGATTATTTAGATTAAAAATTTTATGATATAGTTTTCATTTTATACTCTCTAATTTTAAAAATTGATTCAATTGGTTCAACCAAGTTCTATAAAACCTTGTATGCCAAAGAAGAATAATGAACAAGGTCAACTTGTTTGACAGTGTTCATTAACTTGTATGTTGGAAGAAAGAACTAAAAGATAGAGCTAACCTATTTGATAGTGTATGGTAGATTGGAACTAAATAATAATATCATGTCAAATTATTTGATCTAGTAACTTGTAGTTGATGAAGACATGCACAAATAAAACATAGTCATTTTTAGGTGACTATGTGTTAAACTTGCACATAGAAAGTTAAAAATATATTGACTAGTTCGATACAATACTATAAATATGGAAAAATATAATAAAATGATGGCATGAAATAAAACCTACAAGGGTTAGGTTCATGTTTGGTTCACTAGAATGTATATAAAAAGAAATGTAATTGATCTATAAATCAATCTTAGATCGGAGAAAATAAATCCTACTTACACTTTCAATTAGGGTAATGACCAAGATGGATTTTGTATAACTATCCAAGGGATCTCTTACCATAATAATATCACTATGGAGGGTTTAAAAGTCTCTATTCAAGAAAAACTAATAACCCTAACTAGGTCCCATTTCTTAATATTCACTAAACTAATAATAAGTAAAGTAAATTCTAATCTAGTGCTCACTAAAGCTTATGGCACAAAATGGGGGTAATAAACATGAAAAGTAAAAATTCATAGAATACATATACTCATGTCAATGTATACATAATATTAACTTATGGGAGGTAAATAAAAATGCATATCTATCTACTCTTATAAAGGAATAACAAAGTTAGGAATGATTACCTTTGAAGATAAACCTGATGAGCTTCAATATCTCCCTTGGACAAGGTGCTTTGAAAGAAGTTATTATGGTATGTAAAGATGACAAAGATAAATTTTCTCTAGGATACACAACCTATCAATACATCTAAGAGACTTCTACACAAGACAAGATTTGTATCTAAAATTAAATTATGAAACCTTAAGCTATGCTCCTCAAGTAGAATAGTGGATAAGCAGATGCACAATATATATCTCTTCTTATTATCTTCTATAATAAATGACAAAATGGGTGTGTTTATATAGTTGAATCCAACCCTAATATTTTTTTAAAGTTTAGTTGATAAGGTCATCCCAATCAATTCTATATCACTATTGATAAAAACAAATTAGGTCCTAGTCTATGTTGGCTAGGGGCCAAACTAGACCCTAAATGAGTGTTGTTAATTAGATTATAGGGTTTATGGGTTATATAATGTATCATAAACCATGAAAAAGTATTTTAGGCTATTGAATGTTTGATAAAGGTTGAAAATGACTAGTGAAGGGTGAGAAATAGGAGGCAAAGCTTAGGGAAATGTTTTTAGGAGATGGTTATGTAGATAACAAGTGATAAGGACAATAATCTTACAAAACACCAATGGTCTACCCACCCCTTTCCTAGTGTACCATTTAAGGCATTCACTTAGAGATATTAAGATTGAATTAAGAGAAAAAGAATTAGTAATTGATAATGTTTGAAAATTTTATTTGTATATAAGATCTAGGAACTAATATGATGTAGTGTTTTACTATGTAGTGTGTTGGAAGGCCTTTAGGATTTATGAATATTTCACTACACTACTATAGTGTCTTGTCAAGTTACTATTTATATGACATTGTATGAGTGATGTGTACTAAAAAAGTGTGATTCATATTCTATGTATTTGTATCAAGATGAACCATGAGTAACACAAATTTATGAACATGTGATATGAGCTTGTGACACTACTTGACAGAGACCAAATTGACTCTGGTCATGGATGCTGACTCAAAGAGGTTGTAGAATTGATCATGCACATGAATAATCCAATGTTATTGCTTGCCTTTATATGTAGCTTCATAGTCAAACATATAAAATCTTCCTAGTAAGATGCCATAGACCTCTAGAGGTGCAATGTCATGAGTGACATTATCCTCCATAGACTGAATTTATACTAAAAAGTACAATATCACTAGATTGTATATCTTTCCTTTACTATATCCACTCCAAAGAATAAATATTTGGATAAACAATAGTGTAAATACCAAGGTGATGAGCTATGGATTACATAGTGATTCTAATTGACACTATCTATGATGACATGGAGAGGCTAACCCTTCACTTAAAACTTGGTACGGAAGAGACATTATTGCTCATTATAGATGCTATTCATAGTGGTGATGGTGTTTATATAAGATGCATATAGATCTATTTTGTCTATTAGTGTGCGTCTTAATGTAGATTGTGTGAGAAAGGATTATCTTTCATGACATTGAAAATCATCATGAGTGGATGAGTGATGGTAGTGACACTACTTATCCATATAATTCTTCTTTCCTTTGTCTAAAGTATAAGATGTATGAACATTTGAGTGTTGTGGAGTATTTTGGGGCTATTCACCTTTATGATAAGTGTTTTACTTCTTCACAAAAGGCTATGATGTGGATTTATGCAAAGGTTGACCCTTATGCACTGTATTGGATGAATAGTTAGAATGTTACTTCACCTTTGCCTTGGATTCAATATTGGTGGCATTACGATATGTTTTCCCTAATGTGTCAATATTCAATAACTCCATATTCACATAGATATAAGGTGAGAGTCTACTGATGTACTTCATCACCTTATATTGTTTTCTCAGGTTATCCCACATACATGTAGAGTAGTGATTTGGAGGTCATTTTTGGGAATTAGAATTTCCCAATATCTCCTAAGACTTGTATAGTATGAAAGATCATTTTTTTATCTTTCCAAAACATATTAAAATGCATAAAATGGACATTGTATGCTCTAGATATAACTAGTCAAAGTTTGGATTAAAATGGTCAATAGTCAAATAGTGACATGGATGCATGTATGGCTTCCAAGTGGACCAATAATTAAGTGACACATGGTAGTGAAATGATAAAAGGGTGTTTGGTTTTCACCTTCAATATTTGCCACTCATATTTGGACAAATGGGCCCTATTATTTGTTGGTTGGGGGACATTAGGTAGGGTTGACACACTCTTTTTATGGAGGGGTGCCTTTGTCTCCATTACTTCATATTAAAATTATAATGTTTTTATTTATATATGACTTTGTGTTGTTTACATGTTGTATGTGGCACTAATAATCCTAAATTATTAAACTATTCCATGTATTTTAGTTTATTAAATTATTAAATATTGGTGTCAATTTTCCATTTTAGTTTATTAAATGTTTTATTTATAATTTACTTTGGGAAAGAATTAAAGAAACATTAAGTAATCTAAAAAAAGTTATAAAATGATACAAATCAAAAGTTTTAATTCAAAAATTAGTTTTTAAAGTTTATATTCACTCATATTCATTTGTAGAACACTAAATCCCATTTATATTTAATTTAATCAAGAAATTTAGAATTTTGCATCCAATTATATGTACTTAAGGGAATTGAGATTTTTTAGTATCTGATTATCAAAATTTATTTGATTAATCTAAGGGGGTAAATCTTGTTTTCGAATCAATTTTGGTATCAGAGCAGGTTGATATAAGACTTGCTTTAGTTATTTATATACTTTTTTTTGAGTTTTTATATATCATATTTTTGGTATTGTTCTTCTATTTGATTTGACTATGCAGGATTGACTAGTGCAATGAATAATTGAAAGATGTTCCAAACTATTAAAGGAAGACAAGCATATAACAACTAATATTTTGAAACCACTAGTTCTATAGGTTCAATCTAGATGATGAAAAATTAATTATCACTTAAAGGTGTGAGATGGTGTTGAGAGAGGATAAGTCTTTCTTTCTTGGGATGCATTCAAATAAAATGCAAGGCATTTTTAGTGATGCACATCCAAGAGGAATCAATTGTAATTATATTATCATTCTTGTATAGAGGGAATATTAAGGTATGATGGTAATCTAATTTCATATTGGTATTGACATGATATTTTTTTAATGATAACAAGTTGCATATATTTTATTTTTGGATTATTAATCATATTTTAAAAGCCTACGTCCTTAAATATAGGAACAAGTGAAAAGACTAGTTTCCATGGTAAGATATGAAAATGACAAATAGGGAATTGTTTAGGATATTAAACAAGTTTTTTCACTTTGGGTTTTGAGTTTTGAATTAGTTCATAGGTTGGTATGTTTCATAGCTTTTTAAAGAGTTACATGAAGAAAATACGAAGTTGTTTGAACACCAAAAATATGCCAATCATTACTCAACATGTGTACTTAATAGTTTATAAATAGGTATAAGTTATTTTCAAATGTATAATGTATGCACAATTATTGGTTTAAGTCCTTTGTGTAGGGTTACCTTAGAAGTAAAATATGCCTTGATGTGGAATTGTTTCAAATGACTTTTTGAAAACAATGAAAATGGATCATCTAACTCTAATGTGATAGAGTTTTAAATAAAATGAAACCTCCTATTTAGTTTATTGAAACCAAGAAGAGGGAACATCCTTTATTGATAAAATGGTTTAAAAAAATAGTTTTGATAAATCATACCTATAGTATTGAATAGTATGCTTAGACTCACTTCAACATTATTTTCATGGAATTGATAACTAGTTGAATCTAGGAAGGAATTTTGATAACCCTAGTATTGTGGAAGAATGTTATTGATATCTCCTATTTAAATTTTTAATTTTGATAAGATTTTTGAAATCTAACTTAGTTTTGATGAATTATAGAGGTATGAATCAAAGAATAGTCAATAGTGAGGAAACTTTGAGATAGGTTTAAAATTATTAATTTTCTCCTCATGATTATGATATGTCTTATAATTAATTATAGAGTTTATAATTTCGTAAAGAGGATCTTATTTGCATATTTTTCATTGGTAACCTTAGTATGGACAAATTAGTTGCATGCTTTTATACTTGACATATATGTTTAAGCCCCACGATATCTTGGGAGATGTGTGTATTATAATTTTATTTTACTCACTTGTATGTTTGTCATGCACATCATATCTATGTACTTTCAAAGACCCATAGATTGGTAATGTTTTTAAATTCAAGTATATAGGTGTTGTAATTTCTTTACAATTCCTATAGGGAATTTTTGTACATAGGTGATCTATAACACCATTTTGTATCACTTTGATTTCCCTTATGTGGTATAAAAAGGAGAATACCTTATATTTATATAGTATAATGGCTAAGAGAATCTACCATATTTAATGACCATTTTGGGTAAATAAGTCATTTTGGTAGAATGGGTAAAGAGTATTTTTTACTCTCCATAATCAGGTTATAGTTTTAGTTGGCCAATTGACTTCTTATAGGGAACATTTATAATGTATTATTTCACTGATGTAAAATTGGTGTTTTTTAAATGGAGTTTTTTTTCATATATTAAATTCATAACACATTAACTTACTATATTATGGTTTCTATACCTTGGTGTGATGCAAAGAACTATTTAGTATATTTAGTGGATTCTTGTGACTTTTGGAGACAAAAATGGTCTTTTTAGGTAGGTGTGATTTGGAGGTTATTTTTAGACATCAAAGATTCTTAAGATCTCTAAAAAATAGTAAATTATTAAATATCATTCCAAGATATTTCCAACACATATTGGAATGCATAAAATAGGCATTGTATGCTATAGATATCATTGGTCAGAGTTTGGATAAAAAATGGTCAATAGTTAAACAATGATATGGATGTATGTATGGATACCAAGTGGACCAATCATCATGTGACACATGGTAATAAAATGGTAAAATGGTGTTTGGTTTTCACCTTCAGTCTTTGACACTTGTATTTAGATAAATGGGTCCCATTGTTTATTGGCTAGGAGCTCTCAACTAGGGTCAACACACTCTTTTTGTGGAGGGGTGCCTTTGCCTCCATTACTTCATATTACCATTGTAATATTTTTATATATGTTGTTTACATGTTTCATGTGGGACTAATAATATTGAATTATTAAATTATTCCATGTATTTTCCAAGTCACCAATGCCAAGCTTGAGACACTTGTGCATGGCAGCTCAATTGAGCTCAAGATTATGTTCCACATATCTTGTGAGAATATATTCATCTAGATCAAGTAATTATTATAACTGAGCTTGAAGGATACATCATGGTATCTTCTAAACAATACTTTCCTATTTTTTTTGGGATCTTATTAAGCAAATGGACTAACTATTATGCAACTAACCAACATCTCAAACTCATCCACATTTAGTAGATTTTTTTGTATCACCAAACAAAATAGAGAGAAAAATGTGCCTAAAGCCATAAAATGCATGCCATTACTAAGGATATTTCAATCCTATGTTGTGCTTTCCTTTGGTGAATGTGGTATTTTATCCCCTAAAGGAAAAAAACATGCCATGATTCAAGGTCAAACTCATGACCTAACTACTAAAATAATAAGGCTTGGTAGTTACGCCATAGTCTTGAGTCAAGTAACTCAATGACTAATTTGATCATTGAAGTGGATGAAAGTCATAATTGGAGTGGGTTTTGGGGTATATTCAAACCACATTTACAAAGACCACTGGATCATGGGTAGAGTAACATATATAGTGTGAGTTTTATATGAAAGACACAAAGCCTTGAAGGTAGTAGGTGTGACTATATAGTGAAAAGACATAGTACCAAATGTAATAGGGTAACATGCCTATTGTATAATGCCTTTGGGCCATGGGTGAGTGTGTTTACCTATAAAATTATATTTTCAAACTTAGTCCCAAATGTGAGAGGAAGATGCACATATTTGGTAAGGTCTTTAGGCCATGGTGAATGTGATTTTTACATTGTAGGGTATTCATCTACACACAAACCCAAGATGGGATTACACATACCTAAGATATGAGAAACCAAAGGGGTTGGTATGTGTTATGAACCCATGATGCCTCTCTTTTAAAATAATGGGTCTTTCCATCATACCAAACAAGATGCACTATCATGCATATTGTGAAAAATTATATTTGAAGATTACACAAATCCCAAATGATATAGGTGGATGTTCCTATTTTGTAAGGCCTTGGGCCATGGAGCTCATTATATATGTTATTATAGGGTTTTTAAAGGAATTAAAAAGTTGTTATATAAGGCATAAAAAACTCCTTGAATTCATTATGCCCTTTTTATTAGAGTTTACATACACTCTAATGGAGAAACCATGTCTGAATGAACAAAGAAGATGAACAGATACTTCAAACTTTTGGAAGACTTTTTACTGACCAAATTAGAGTCTTCATAGTTTAGTTTCAAGTATTATTTTTAGGTCTGAATTCCTTTTTGATCTAAGTTTTAAAATATTTATATTTACATTATTTTTAATGGATCAGTTTGTTGTTTCATGAATTTAGAGATGTATCCCCTAAAAGGGTGAACTCCATTATTAGACTAGTGTCAATTTCCATTTCAATTTATTCTATGTTTTCTTTATTATTTAGTTTGGGAAAGAATTAAGGAAACATTAAGTAATTTATGAAAAGTTATAAAATGACATAAATTAGGATTTTTAATTAGAAAATGAGTTTTCAGAGTTTTTGTTTACCCATATTCATTTATAGAACACTAAATCTAGTTTCTATTTAATTAAATTATGAAATAAAGAATTCTACATCCAATTCTATATACTTAAGGGAATTGATATTTTTTAGTATCCAATTATTAAAACTATTTGATTTATCTAAGGTTGTAAATCTTGTTTTTGATCAAGTAATCATGGAATATGTTAGTGTAGTCCTTCATTAACTAATCTTTGTATTGATGAAATTATTAGAACTTGATGTATTCATCTTAAAAGTGTTAGAGAGGGTATTATTCCTCCTTTATTTCATCAATAAAATTATTTAAGTATTTTATTAGAATTAAATCTTGCATATGCCATGCAATGAAGGTCTACCACTAATGAATAACTAAAATGGACATCTTCAGTACTGTGAAGGTGATATTCTCAGCGTTGGTGAAGTAGTTGAATGAAAAGTATGCCTAAAGTTGTTGAATCTAGACATCCAATTCTTTAAAATCAATCTTACTTTTAATTAAAGTTATTTTGAGATTGACTTGTACATTGGTTACTAAAACCACTATTGAGCATATTGTGGAGGTGTAGTAGAATGCATTGGCTTGAGTTTTGTCATCAATTCATGGAAGTAACCAAAATTTTTGGTGTGGTGTGTCTACTATGCATCTATGATGAGCCTTAAAACCTCTAGGGATACGTTAGGTTGATTCTAGGCATTATCCATCTTAATTTTTTATGGTGTTCTTTTGGATATTCTAAAACAAAACTGATTGATAGACCTTATTTCTCAAATTATTCTCGCATGTCTATAGGAATATAAAGGAAATAGATTTTTATCTTTGACACCAATGATCCATACTAAAAGGGTTAATACAAAGTGTGTGAGGGATAATAAATTTTGGTTTTTTATATTTAATTCAAAATAAACACATTTGATGGAGATGAAGTCTTTACTTATAGGAAATACAACTTCTATTCAGTAATAAAGAATAGGGAAATGGTATAATGTATTATGATGCATGAATTATAGAGTAAATATGTAGAGAATGATATCTAGATTATGACTATGTATGACATAAACCCTTGGCCAGATGCATATGTTACATAATTATACAAAAATAATAGAATATAAGTTACAACTATTATTGGTTACAAAGAAGATGATTGAGTCATTGCATCTTCCTTATTGGATGATAATTGAGCTTCCAATTTAGTGGTGAATAATTATTTAGATGAAAATATCCCTAAATAAAAAGTGCCATATGATATTCAACATGATTAAAGGAGTTTGACACATGGATGTGCTAGAGAGAAAAAAAAGTGTGGGCACATGATTTCATGATTAAGTAATAGTTTAATGAACAAGGATACAAGATGATAAATTCATAGTGAAGTGTGATGGAAACAATCAGTGTGATCTGAGTGAAAAAATATGTGAATGCATATAATACTTATTCACAAGTGTGTAAGCAAGCTTCATGTTGAGGAGTGTGATTTATGTGTAGAGAAATAAGTGAGGAGCTTATTTTGCTATGTAGGAGTTGTGCACAAATCAATGTGGTTCATGGAATGTTACTTCTATACTTTAGACCTATAGATGCGTTATCCCTATGACTAATATGAAAATAGGATAAAATAAAGAAGTTTTTCTCACTTTAGTTCTTGATGGAATGTTTTTTATAAGTTTCTTGGTCTGTATAGGTATTTTTTAGGTTTGTGCTAAGTGAGGAATGAATTATAGTTGATATTATATTTATACCAATCACTTTGGAGAATATATTATATTAAATCACTTAGGCTAATGTTATGAATATGTTTCATTTGAAAGTTGGATGACATTAGGGTACTAGACACTTATATTTTATAAGACACTTGTATTGAAATATGAGTATGAATAGGATGCAAGTGTTTAGGTAGTTGGAAAATAGGTGTAGGTCCAAAAATTATAGAGATGGAAGGTAAAAAAGTTTATAACATTTTGGGAAAGATAATAGGTCTAAATCATTATAATATTACTGGTTGGACTAAGTGATAAGAAATTAGGCATAAAGAGATAGTGCATGCAAATATTTTGGTAGTGGAAAAGGTATAGAAGCTAAAGGTACATCCATTATATGTATTTACCAAGTGTATAAGACTAAGGTTATATATAATTCATAGATAGTGTCTAAAACATGTTATAATGAGTACATATTTTCAACTGCATACTTTAAAAAAAGGGTAACAACATCTCATTCCATAGTTAAAAGTTTTCCATTATTTCTAACCATACAAAAACATTATTTACCCATGTTTTAAGACATCGCCTTAACAAAATGTGTGGAAACCTATTGAAAATCTTGTTTAGTGAGGAAATCAACAATGTCACACAAGAGGAGAGGTAATTAAACTAATTTCCTACCAATTAACACCAAATTTAGTAAATTTTTTAATTTACATTTTTAAACCATTTATTTTTAGTTTTTATAGCCAATCAAACTCATTTAGGTGTAATAAAAAATGTGTGAATTGAAGAAGAATAAAGTAATCTATAAAAACCTCCTAGCCCTCTTAGTGCTCCTAGCCCTCCTATAATTCCACAATATCCCCAAGTAGTCAAGAAAATTTAGTTGCACATATAGTATAGAATAAAATATAGATTGAAGAGATAATTAAGACAATGAGAGACTAATGTTTGACCAACACATACCATACATCTTTGGAAAATACATTAGAGTCATTACTTGGCCAATTTGACTTGATAATGGGTCAAATTGATAGATGGGTATCTTATAGATAGAAATGTAGGTCTTACTTTGATAACAAATTATCAACAACTAGTGTGAAAGATAAAAAATAACAAAAGACCAAATTTTCATAATATTTATTGATTCAAAAACTAATGCACCACATCTATTATCATGTAAATAGTTCCTAATCCATTGGTGCCATCATAATTTGATAAGAGAAAACGTTTGGAACCAATGGTGGATAGTATTTGATTACCCACCTTGTAACAACCATAAGGTTCCTTTATATTTTTTGAAAAAAAAACTATATTTTTAGTTTATCCTTAATGAAATTCCTAATTATTTTGAGTGCTCAAAGTTTTAGGGCCAAGAAAAAGTCTCTGCATAGGATAGATTGGTGATCATGCTTATAATTAGTGTGCAAGAGTATGTATCTAAAATCTATTTAAACCCTAGATAATCTCTATATAATGAAGGAGGTTTTATAAATTAACACTTTTCATAAACTTAATATGCTTACTAATACCATTATTCTACATATGAGTAAGAATTCACACATTGATGCTAAAGAGGGTGAACATGGGGATGCTCCATCTAGCATTGATGCCTAACCACACCATTACAGATCATGTGGTGTTGTATGAATTGGAACTTTAGGTGAGGAGGATATGATACAACCTAATTATGGAGGTGATTCTTATGGGATAGATGTTATGGTTTTGAATAATGTGTTTTTAACACATACATTTGGTTTAGACACCTTAACTTCACATGTGTAGGTATCTTATATATGTGACGTGTTGAAAAAATAGAAAAAAACTAGTAATATTTAACATGTTTAATTTCATAAATATATGTATTTTAAAGGTAATAATTAATTTACATAGAAACATAAATAATATATAAGTATATTTTAATGTTTTAGGAGGATATGATCCCATATTTTTCACAACTATATTGTGGAACATCCAATAATACATATATTGTTAAACATACCCAACCAACATATACATATACATAGGTGATTTTTCACTAATATAATGGTTCATATATGTGTGTGTGTGTGTGTGTGTGTATTTTATCAAATAAAAATCATATTTTTTTTGTTTAGTTGATGATCATAGTAGAGACACCTCCATCTATATGAGTAAGAGAAGACATAAGCATTGTTGTTATAATTTCATCTACACAACAAATCACTGAGGCATGATAACCTATAATGTTGAATTGTAAATATAAAATTTTAATATAATTTTCCTCTTTACTTGTGAAAATATAACTAGCATGAATGTATTATCTAGGCAAGTGTGTTTGATTATGTATAATAGTCTTGTTGAAATGATTAACAGGGATGACATGGTAAAAAAATCATTTTTATGTTAGATATTACATTTCAAGATTTTAGTCAATTTGTTTGAATGTTTATATATACATGTGGAGGGTTTAACCCCTTGCATTATCATGATCAAGACACCAAATCTTGGTGCTTTTCCCTTTCACACTCTTGTGCATGAGAGTCAACCTACCATTAACCCTATTGCGTGTCAGAATAAAATTGAACATGACCATGAGATTGGGGTAAGTGCATGTTTAAATAATTTTTCTATAATTTTAAAATTTACTTCTAAACTTGGTTACATGTCTAGTATTTAAAGTTTCTAACAATATTTGTATATGAACACATTCAACTATAGGTGAACTATGAGCATAAAAAACTCATAGCTAGATCCCAGAGGAATCTAAGACATTTGAGGGATATCTATATATGAATAGAGCATTTGATGGAGATCCTTCTATGATAAAGGTGAAGAGAGGGAGAGTTTTTGATGATTAGGATGTCTTACATGATACTTTGTAATATGCCTACATGGAAATGTATGCCTTTTTGGCATTGTATTCCTATATGACATTGACTTATCATTCTATGATGTTCACATTTTTTATGCCTTTATGGATTATATATATATATATATATATATATATATATATTTGACACTATTGTAATATTTTTTTAAATGTTATTTTTATTTTAATTTCATTAAAATGGTAGAAACTCTATTTATAACAATACGCTTAAATTTTAATTCAATTTCAACATTAAATTTACCATGGTTCTTATTTGACATAGAAATAGGCAATATATTAATTGGATTCATATTATATATTTTAACTTTATTAAAGGCTTCTATCCAAATTGATCACAATCAAAATTTAAATTATTTATAACCCTATGAATCTTTATTGGAGATGAATAACTACTAAGTTTCATTTCCTTAAATATGACACAAGATTTTTATCTATCTTTAATTCATCCATATATGTGTTTTAGTGAAAATTTCCTTGGCACTATTAGCATGACTTATAAATTGCACAATTTTATGTGTATTGTCAGGAATAAGAGACTTAAGATCTACACTTATAGAAATGGCCAAGTTCTCAACTTTGTGTTAAAGCCATAGTTGGAGATCTCCACCTCTCATTCTTCTTGGATAAAAATTAGTATCACCAAAACATCAGGGGTAAAAAATGATGTCTAGGACCATGTTATTGGCCTTCGATCATGCTTGATTAAGAGATAAAGTACCCATTTTGGCCTCAATAATGCCCTTCCAAATGTAAGAAAATTGTAATTTTTTAGGTGAACTTTAAATACATGTAAAAATAATGTAAGTCATTTACATGAATTAAAATAACATTCATATATGTTTTAAATGCCTATAATTATAATAAAAATAATCAAATATAAGAGACAAATCTATGGTAGATGGTATACTGATCAATGTTGAAATGTTAATTTTATACAATCAAGAGACAAGTTCTTGTCCTCCAAGTGACATTTTCCACTTATAGTACCTCCCATTAAAAATACATCACTTTTAACATGTTATCTTAGTAAAATCACATGTTCCAAATACTGTGACTTCCAAATCCACTTGGATACATGTTTTTGCATTTGTTTTGGTACATAAAAACACCAATAATAAATGATATCAATGTTTAAGTTACAGTTGGAGATCTCCACCTTCAATGCTTCATGGCTAAAAATTGACATTACCACCATGTCAAGTGTGGTTAATAGTGTCTATGACCATTTTATTAGCCTCTAATCATGCTTGGTTAGGATACAAATTAATCATTCCAACCTCAAGAGTGCCATTCCCAATACAATAAAATTATATTTTTTAAAGAAAACTTCAAGTGCACATAAAAATAAAATCATAAGTGTTAACGCAGTGGATTGCACCTGGGGCAGGAGGCCGAGCTCTTGCCTTTCCACACACAACAATGGAAACTCCCCTCTCACCTGTGGGACCAGCGAAGCTGGAGGGGAGAGTCTCTAGATGAGGGCCAGCTCCCTCTGATGTATCTTTTAGGCCCTAGTTTCTCCTACTGCTAACAAATAAAAAGGAAAAAAAAGGGGGAGATGAAAAGAGAGAGAGAGATGCTGAAAATAAAACCTAAGCCCAAAAATGAAATGGTGATACACCAGAAAATGTGACCCACCTAGCCCAAATATACACTTTTCACCAAAAGGAAGCACCCATACACTTCATCTAAAGTGAGAATCTCTTCTACCTTAGTCAGCTAGGGGTCTATGGAAATATCGAGAGGAAGAAACCACCAGAGGCATCCTTAGACACACTTATGGTAGCCATTTCACAGGCACCTTCATTCCCCTGTAGACACTTTAGGCAGACCTACAGAAAGGAGACTTCACAATGTACTAGACATGCTACGATTGATCTATGAAAGCATGAAAGATAATGACTTAACACAAAGGAGAAAATAGACATATACTTTAAAGTGCAAGTCCATATAGAGGTAAAAAAGCTAAGTTCTGATTCAAGGTAAAAATTGGCATAACTCTGCCTTATAAGTCCGAGAGATTTTTGGGCAGAGTTTTACCTAAAGTCTAAGAGAGTGGATCCTTCTCAAATGAGAATTTTTACAATATATAAAAAGAGGAAGAGAACTTGGCACTTCCTGGGAAAGATTTTGGCACCCCTTTTTCAAGTGGCCCATGCACGTTCTAAACATTAGGAAAAGGAAGCCGTCTTATTGTTGGCTCTTGCTTTGACTTTAGCATCCCACATTAATGTAAAAACATGGTTGTGCCTCTTTTCTACAAACAAACTACTCTTTTCTGGGCATTTATGTGGCTTGTCTATTGTTTGTGCCATTTGGTGACCGCCTAGCAAGCATTGTTCCAACTATAGAAATAAATCCATGAGTTGACATCTCCTCTTGCCACTTGGAAGCTTTGTTTTTTTTTGCATCTTGTGTTCTTCATTATTTGTCTCCTTATGCTCTTTCAGCCCTCAGGGGTGATCTTCTGGTAGGTTGTTGTGTTTGCTTAAGTTCTTTCCCTGGTTAGCGCGTAAGAATTTTAAAAACCAACGGCTATTTCACTACTTTAAATTTGACATCCTCGGGCCCATCACCCTTGAACTTTCCTTCAGCTTCTTGCTTTGACTTTTTCTACAGACTTCCTTCTTAGCACCTTCTCAAAGGGAAGGTGACCCTTCATCCTTTAGAAAGTGCCTTTCAATTTGGCTGAGAGTCCCCCATAAGGGCACCTACCCTTCAGGGTCCTTTGGCTCCTTTGTCTTTGAAAACCTTCAGACTTTTCCCCTGTAAATTCTTTTTTGCAAACTTTCTTGCAGACATTTTTCATAGAACCAATCGTTAAACCAATTCACTTGAACCATTCACTTGAACCAATCGTTAAACCAATTCAATGGTTCAACACTGTGTGTCGAGCCTTTGAACCAAGCTCATTAAATTGTCTTATGAATCAAATGTTTGAACCAAATGATGAACCCACCGATTGGACCAAGCAATGAACCAAATGTGTTGAACCAACATGATTAAACCAAGTGATGAACCATTTGATTGAACTTGCTAATGAACCTTGCATTGAAATTTGTTTTTGAACCAAGTGATGAACCCACTGATTGAACCAAGGCCAATTGAACCTAGCGATTGAACCAGGCGTTGAACCAACTGAATTAAACCAAGGCTGATTGAAGCAAGTGATTAAACTAGGCATTAAACCAAGGCATTGAACTGGTTCAATGGTTCAATGATGCCAACCTTCATGATTTTCTTCAGATAAGAGCCTAAAGAAGCCTTATAAAACTATGCACTCTTTGAATTGATCCTTCATGGGCCAAAAGACTATCCTATAGAGTTTGTAGAAATGGGTAGATTCATGTAAAATAAAAGATGAAATGGCCTAGAATAGTAGGGACAAAAGGGGACCAATTTTTGGCTTATTGGGAAAAAAATGGTCAACAAATTGGTGACTCCCAGGGGAAGCATGCCTACTATGCTTAGAGACCAATTTCCTTGTAGTCCATTGGGCATGGAGTCAGAAATGTAGCTTTGAAGAAAGGTTAGCAATAGCCCCAAAGATCCAAGAATCAAACATGAAGATTTTTACCCTAGACAAAAGGGAAAACACACACAAGACTAAAAACACTACTTGTGTAAACTGCACTTAGGGAAAGCAGGAAAGACAACTACTATATACAATTAACCAGGTATGTTTGCCTCCCTCCTGGATCAAAGGGAAAACTTCTTAAGTCCCCTTCCTGGCAAGAAGAGTTATGGTGCCAGACAAGTGGCTGAAAGAAAAGGAGATTTGGTGGCTTGCTCCTCTTGCCTGCCACTTGGATTGACTGGTATCCGAGTGGATCAGATTTAAAAATGCTTCCAATGTATATGTACTCTATTCATTCTTGGAATCTTATTAAATGCTAGTCCTTCATGTTGGTGCATTTCACTAAGAAATCAATGGCTGCTAGCTCATTGCCATAAGCCCTTTGATATGTATAGCTCCATTGTAGTGCATCATGGTTTGAATTTTTCTCTTCTACCTCATGCTCAGGTTCCATGGCATGACCATCCTCCTTGATGATTTCAAAGAAGGTATTTTTAGATTCACTAACCTCTTGAAGGGGTAAATCTAAAAACTTATAGCCCCTTTGCAAACTTATTTGAGTCCCAATGCTACCTTCCCCACTCTTATCTAGCTCATAGCCTCCTTGAAGAACAATGTATCTTGCCCCAATGATTTCAAATGAATCATTTAAAACATGAACAAGAGATTTTCCATGTTCTTCCATGACATTAATTGTGATCTCCTCCCCATCTATACTCAGGAAGTCTCCTTGGTCAGTCATAAACTGAGCATAATCCATATTAGGCAAGGCCTGATAGCTTTCTTGGAGGTGTGTGGATGGAGTTTATTCAGACATGGAAACTATTATTTGGTTTAAAACATCCATCACACGTTTACTAAGGAGACTTGCTTGGGACTCCAACTCTACAATATGCCTATTTGTATCTTCCTAGAAAAGCCTTTCTTAGAGGTTACAATCATCATCGAGAGCAGGAGCAACCTCATCTTCTTTAAGGTTTTGAACAAAACCTTTCTCATCCTCTTCCTTTCTGCTCCATGATTCCACTATTTGCTTCCAACTCATGATCTTGGGATTGTAATCTTGCTCTTGTGAATAGGCAACAACTTTATCCTCTTCAAGGTCCTAAGCTAGTTGATGATGTTCCTTTTTTTAGCTTGGAATTTGGAGATCATGTTGAAAGACTTGAGGAGGTTGGGGAAGATTTGGGAGGGTCTGCTCATGTACAGGAAGAGCTGTCTAAAAAGAGGTATGCTAAAAAAATAGGTGTATATGATTAGAGGCAGGGTCGATTGATGCATTAGATAAGTTAGGATGAGCAAGTGCCATCTAATAGAAAGGATTTAGCACACAAGAGGGAGATTTTTCTAGAATAGGAGGGGGTAGACCTTGGGCCAAAATTTCTTGATTTTCATCCCTCCACTTTACCAACACTTCATCAATATTGAAATTAGCATGTGGATTGGTGGAAGGGGTGTCTTTTGGCATCAAATCCTCTACAAAGTCTAAAAACTCCATCTCTCTTTCTCTAAGCAGTCTCATCTTAGCCTCTAATTTCTCAATCTGCTTAGCTAGATTATCTTCATTTTGTACCTCTTAGGGCTCATAAGAATCATTATAGAAATGGGGAGTGCATGAATTTTGCCATGAAATGAAAGAATCTTCCTGAGGAAGGGTGGGAGGGACTTGGAAAGGACTAACCTCATTTTGTGCCTCACACTCTTGGATAATGTCTCTCTCTTCCTTGCTATTCCACGACTCATCCACTTTATTACAGCTCTAGATATTTGGACTGGGCATCTCTTTTTGGGGTGATGGGGCCACAATGTGAGAGGGTAGTGAGGGTTAGAATTCCACTTCCCTTGCTGCCAAAATGGATTTCTGCATCTAAAGATTTGCCAATTCAATCTATTTATCAAGATTAGCCTTAAACACAAGATTTACTATTTCAAAACTCTCCTCAACATGACTGGGGAAAGGACTTTGATAGGCTTGACTTGGCTTAAAATCAGGGGCTATATATGATTGATATGATACTTGGGGTAGTGAGTGTGCAGGTTGATATACTTGGTAAGGCTACCTCTCATAAATACTCAGCTTCTCCTCCAAAGATACAATCAAACCACTCACATCCAACATCTCATTTGTAAGCCTATGCCAATTAGCTTTTTCAATAGGAGCCCATTCACTCTTAACCTAATCTAGTGCATTTCTCACTTGATGGATGATATGATTAGGAATTTCTTGGCCACATCCCTTTCTGGTGTCGAGCTCCATTACATACTTTTCATATCCCAGTAGTGCTCATTTGAAGGTGGAAATGGGTTGATTGGCAAAGGGACTGCATTGAGTGGGAGAAGTGACATAATGAGAAGACTGGGCATAAGGCTGATATAGCTCATGATAGGGCTAAGACTAGTCATATTAGACTTGATAAGGATCAACATAAGGTTGGTGATGATCATAGCCATGCTGGCTAATGAAAATAGGGTCCATGGCTCTAAACAATGGGATTATACATACCATAATGTTGTTTCTTAATGGTATGGTACTAGAACTACTTAACTAGTTGATTTAACTTAGAGTCACCATTAGTGTTGATACAAAAGCCTCTAAAGGCTAGTTGGTTGAAGAACACACCAAAAAAACTTCAACTCTTTGGACAAAACTTGTGCTAGTTGGTCCCACTGGGTGTGCCAAAAACTGTTGATGTAGTGGATTGCACCCAGGGCATGAGGCTGAGCTCCTGCCTTTCCACATGCAACAATGAAAACTCCCCTCTCACCTGTGGGACTAGCGAAGCTAGAGGGGAGAGTCTCAAGATGAGGGCTAGCTCCCTCTAATGTATCTTTGAGGCCCTGGTTTCTCCTACTGCTAACAAATAAAAAGAAAAAAAAGGGGGGGGATAAAAAGAGAGAGAGAGATGCTAAAAATAGAACCTAAGCCTACAAATGAAAAGGTGATACACCAAAAAATGTGACCCACCCAGCTTGAATATACACTTTTCACCAAAAGGAAGTACCCATACACTTCATCTGAAGTGAGAAGCTCTTCTATCCATAGTTAGCTAGGGGTCTGTGGAAATATAGAGAGGAAGAAACCACCAAAGGCATCCTCCAACACACTTATGGCAGCCATTTCACAGGCACCTTCATTCCCCTGTAGACACTTCTGGCAGACCTGTAAAAAGGAGACTACACAATGCACTGGACATGCTATGATCAATCTATGAAAGCATGAAAGACAATGACTTAACACAAAGGAGAAAACATACATATACTTTAAAGTGCAAGTCCAGATAGAGGTAAAAAAGCTAAGTTCTGATTCAAGGTAAAAACTGGCAGAACTTTGCCTTACAAGCCCGAGAGATTTTTGGGTAGAGTTTTGCCTTAAGGCTAAGAGAGTGGATCCTTCTCAAATGAGAATTTTTACAATATATAGAAAGAGGAAGAGAACTTGGTGCTTCCTAGGAAAGATTTTGGTGCCCCTTTTTCTAGTGGCCCATGTGTGTTCTGAACCTTGGGAAGAGGAAGCCATCTTATTGTCAGCTCCTACTTTGACTTTGGCATCCCACATTAATGTAAAAACATGGTTGTGCCTCTTTTCTACAAAAAAACTACTCTTTTCCAAGCATTTACATGGCTTGTTTGCTATTTGCACCATTTGGTGACCACCTAGCAAGCACTGTTCCAATTGCAAGCAATAAATCCCTAGAGTTGACATCTCCTCTTTCCACTTGGATGCTTTGTCTTTTTTTGCATCTTATCTTCTTCTTGATTTGTCTCCTTTTACTCTTTCAACCCTTAGGGGCAATCTTCTAGTGGGTCACTGCATTTTTTGGGTTCTTTCCCTAGTTGGCGCATAAGCATTTTAAAAACCAACAGCTATTTCACCACTTTAAATTTGACGTCCTCAGGCCCATCACCCTTGGAATTTCCTTTAGCTTCTTTCTTTGACTTTTTCTATGGACTTCCTTCTTAGCACCTTCTCAAAGGGAAGGTGACCCTTCAACCTTTAGAAAGTGCCTTTCATTTTGGCCGAGTCCCCTGCAAGGGCACCTGCCCTTCAGGGTCCTTTGGCTCCTTTGTCTTTGAAAACCTTTAGACTTTTCCCCATGGATTCTTTTCCATAGACTTTCTTGCAGACATTTTCTGTGGACTTTTTGTCCATGGACATTTTCCCATGGACAAAAAGTCCATGATAATTGCCTTTTGGCCACTCGCTTTCCTTTTGGGAATTCTCACTGGGTGTTTTGCTTTGAACTGGCATCCTTTCCCCAAATTCCTTTAGGCTTTTTGTTTGAAGGAATTCCTTTGGAAAAAAAGTCCAAAAGAATTCATTTCAATGCTAAGTCTAAAGAAAACTTAACTTTACAGCTCTTTTCCCTCTTGAAATGCTTCATGCCCTCTACAAGGGCACTTGCCCTTCGGCTTTGGGATGCCCACTTGAACCAATCCATTAAACCAACCCATTGAACCAAAATTGGTTCAATGGTTCAACACTGCGCGTTGAGCCTTTGTTGGACCAAGCCTTTGAACCATTTTCTTGAACCAATCATTGAACCGGTCAGTTCAACACTATGTTCCAAGCCTTTGAACCAAGCTCGTTGAACCGTCTGATGAACCGAATGTTTGAACCAAATGATGAACCCACCCATTGAACCAAGTGATGAACCAAAGGCATTGAACCAACGCAATTGAACCAAGTGATGAACCATTTGATTAAACCTGCCGATGAACCTTGCATTAAACTTTGTGTTTGAACCAAGTGATGAACCAACTGATTGAACCAAGGATTATTGAACCTAGTGATTGAACTAGGCATTGAACCAACTGAATTGAACCAAGGCCAATTGAACCAAGTGATTGAACCAGGCATTGAACCAAGGCATTGAACTGGTTCAACAGTTCAATGATGCCAACCTTCTTCATGATTTTATTTAGACAAGAGCCTAAATAAGCCTTGTAAAACCCCACACTCTCTAAACTGATCCTTCATGTGCCAACAGACTATCCTGCAGAGTCCGTAGAAATGGGCAGATTCATGCAAAATAAAAAATGAAATGGCCTATAACAGTAGGGACAGAAGGGGACCAATTTTTGGCTTATTGGGAAAAAAATGGTCAACAATAAGTATTTTCAATTAATTTAAAGAACCTTCACATATGTATCTAATTCATATAATTTTAACCTACATTATGGCGATCTAACATAAGATATGAATATATGGTAGATGATATAGTGATTAGTACTGAGATGTTGTTCTAATGCAATCAAGAGACAAGTTCTTGTCCTCTAACTAATGTTTCCAATTTTTATTCCTCCCCTTGAAAATCCATTACTTATAACATATAAAGATATAAAAATCACATATGTTCCTAGGATCAATACCTTAGAATCCACTTGAATACACATTTTTATGTTTTCTTTAACACGTAGAGACACTAACAATAAATGTTGTCAACATTCAAGATGCAATTGTAAATATCCTCCTTAGGTGCTTTGTGGATAAAAAATGGCATAACCACCATGTATAAGGTGGATAATAACATATAGGACCATGTTTTGGAATTTGATCATGCCCAGTTAGGAGACATAATACTCATTCTAGGCTCAAGAACATCCTTCCAAATATGGTAAAAGTACAAATTTTTAGGTGAACTTCAGATGAGCGTTAAATAAAAATTATAATTTTTAAAATGAGTCAAATTAAAATTAAAATTCATGTTTAATATTTTTAATTTCACCTTGAATCATGATGATCAAATTAAGATACAAATTTATGGAATACAATATATTGATCAATGCTAAAATGCATTTTTATGTAGCTAAGAGACAAGTTCTTATCTACTAACTGACATTTATAATTCTAGGACCTCCTATTAAACATTCATTAGTTCAAATGCATCGAGACAAAATATTACATGTGTTCCCATGACCATAATCTCTAAATCCTAATAACATTTTTTTCTTGTTGATTTGGCATAGAGAAACACTAATAATAAATGTTGACAATATTCATAATTTAGTTAGAGATATCCACCTTTGGTACTTCATGACTAAAAAATAGAATCACCACCATGTCAAGGGTGGAAAAAAACATATAGGACCATATTATTGGCATCTTATGATGATCAATTAGGAGATAAAGTACCTACTCTGGCCTCGAGAATGTCCTTCCTAATACAAAACTATAGTTTTTTAAGTGAACTTTAGATGTGATTAAAACAATTTCCATAAGTCACTTAAATTAATTAAAAGATCTTTCATGTGTGTGTCTAATCCATCTAATTTCAGCCTGGAGCATGATGATCAAACATAGGATACTAATTTTTGGTATATGGTATACTAATCAATGTTAAAATGTTATTTTTATATAGTCAAGAGACAAGTGTTTATCCTCTAGCTAAAATTTCCTCTTTGAGGACCCTCCCTTTTGAATCTATTGATTCTAACATGTATGGATATACTTATTACATGTGTTACCATGAATACAACCTCTGAATCCACTCAGTTAGGAGATCTATTACCTATTATGGCCTTAAGAGAATATATAATTTTGTAATAATGGTACCAACCTTATCTTTATATTTTATTAGTTTAAAGTTATTCGGGTTGATTCTAAGGTCTAGGTAAGTCAAATGCACTAGTAGAGTGATCATACAAACCAAATATATTCATAACATATTGTAGTTAAAAGTAAATGAAGCTAATATGTGAGAATATTACACAAGATAAAATAAGAGCCAAAATACCAATATTCCATTAATAAAAACTCACAAATGTGAGGTGTACATATAAAAGAGTGTTGAGTAACTCCTCCATAAAAAGTGGTCAAATAACCTTAGAATATAATAGTAAATCCTCCACAAAAGGTGGTTAAAGACCCTCAAAATAAAAGAGTAACGCTTATACCTAGAATAATCAATCAAGAAAATTACTTCCTAATCATCTGATCAAACTGTACGCCTAAGCAAGCTTCTCCATGAAAGTAAGAAAATTCCAAGTGAGAGAAAAAATATCATAATAAATAAATATGAAAAAAAAAAAATCCTACTCTAACACTCTTTATAAGTACAATCAAGTGAGTAGTGTAAAAAAAGGGGTCCCAACAACTAGTCCTAATGTGGTACCCATTTATAAATAAATCTCTCATCAAGTAGAGACAAGGAGAAAAATCAAAGGAACAAAATATCCCTAAAAAAGAGCGACAAAATAAGAGGATAGGAGGCCCCCCAAAAGATGATGTTGTAGTCTCTTTAACCTCAATAAGAGCCTACAAGTGAAGATACTTTCTCTTTGAAAGGGTTAATGAAGATGTCTGATGTCTACTCTATCATTTGACAATAGACTAGATTAATGATTTCCCCATGAATGATCTATCTAATAAATAACGCGTGAATATCTATGTTTATTCTATTGATGTTGGACCAGATTCTTGAAAATATAAATAATACTCTATTTATCATAGTAGATGATGGTAGGTTATATAAATTAGATACCAAAATCTATGATAATCCCATAAGCTAGATGGCTTGAGTGGAAAGATTAAAACCCCCTTTTACTCTACCTTAATATATGATAAAGTAATAGAATTATACTTCTTTCTTGAATAATTAATTAGACCTAAACCAATGGAGAAAATATAACCTAAAGTGGACTTTTGATTTTGAATATCATCAATCGAGTTTGAGTCAGTATAGTCAATCAAGTCAATGTCAGTGTTAAATATATAATGAATATTAAATATATGTGTGTCTTAAATTTAATATAATATCCTCTTAGCTACTTTCCAATGTAGCTCATAGGGTTCATGAATGAATTTGGACACATGGCCCACTACATATGATATGCCGGGTCTAGTATATGTCAAATAGATAAGGCTACCTATAAGTTGTCAATATAAGGTAGCATTGACGAAAGGTGAAAACAAATCTACCTCAATATTGACTCCATATAGAAAGGGACTCAAATTTTTTTAGGTCAACATACCCCCATTTCTGAAAAATAGGGACCCTTATTTTAAATTGTGCAAATTTGTAACTTAAAATTGAAAATTCACTTGATTAGAGTACCACTAGCATGTTTACATATTGTATTTATTTGAAGATCATCCACACTTATTTCTCATTTGGATTAATGGACATGTTCTTAGATGATCATGGTTTTATCCCTTCTAATTTTACTAAAAAATGTTTCTTGTGTTTCTATATTACAGGTCTAATGGAGTACATTTGGAATGAATCAATGTCCAGGGTTCCATATCTTAATGATAGTTTGATCTTTTAATAACCTTTGGTCCATTGAAAATCAAATTGAAGACATATTTAATCATCTTGAAACCCTCATTCAAATTACCCTAGCTTAAGTCCCTTTGAATCAAATTCAAATTTGCATGAGAGTAATTTATATAGGAATGATTAATTAATTCATAAACCTAGTTTAATTTTTATCCTAAGGTTTCATCGTGTTTATCAACATGATGAAACCTTAGTCTAAAAATTTATACTTGGTCCTTTTATTCTGTTTATCTTTACATAATATAAGTAACGTAGGGCCCCTTTTCTAATGTTCTAAGACTTATCCTAAGACTTTATGCCATGTATTTTATTATGTGTGGGGTCCCCTTTGTCATGTTTGAAAACCTATCTTAAAATTTTTATCTGAATGTCTTACCCATGTTTATTAACATGAAATAAAAACATAGTCCAAAATAATTATGCTAAGTTATTTATTTTCTTAAACCCGACTTAAATATTGTTTTCATCTATAGTATCAATAGTTTACATTTTCTCAAGTGATCAAGATCCAATGGTGAAATATTAAACACAATTCCCTGAACCTAAGCTAAAGTTCTAACATCTTCTAAAGATCAATGGTACACATTTTCTTAGGCAAAATTGATCTAAGAATGCATATTGAATCAGGACTTAAATAAAGCCCCAATAAAAGTGAGAGGGTGACAAGTATCATTCTCATAGATAAATAAAAAACAATAAACAATATCATTGGACCTTACAAATCAAGATCCAATGGAGTACATTGATCTGACCAATCAAGATCTAATGGTTCATGATGAATGTTGAAAAGTAAAAATACCTAAGGATGAATGTGGAGATGACATATGGCATAACCACAAGCCACAAATTAAAGCTTGATCATATTTCAAATATTGATGGTAATTATATGAGCGTCTACATTCCAATCAATGGTTCATAGAGTAAGAGGTATAATCAAGCAGATTAAGATTGATGGAGAATGATTGATCTATGCAAATGGTCTCAACGATGTGAGATCAATGTTGACATTTCAATAAAGATCAGAGTGAATGCATAAGTGACAAGTATCATAACTATAGGGAACATAGAAATTAGCCAATGACATTTAATGTTTCAAATCAAGATCAACAATCCATGTTGATCTGTGAAAAAAAGAATCCAATGGTGAAAGATTAAGGTGGAATTTTCAAAAGATAACAGTTAATTTTTAAAATATTAATGAGCAAAGTACCATAAAAATTCCATAGGGATACCATGAAGCATCATTTTAACTAGATGCCACTATGAAATAACTAATAATACCTTTACATGAGCCTTAACATGCACTAAATCCCTAATTTAATCCTATAATGATCATAATCAAGCCTAAGAGATTTGAATTATCATATATGTAAGATTAATTCAATCCATAACTGAATTGTAGACCACTAGTGAAAATTTTGAAAAAAAATTCATGGCCACTATGGAAAAATCCAAAAAAGTTCCTATTCTACACCATCTTTGGGTAATAATAAAGTCTGTCAACATCACTATGCATGAAGAGCTAAATCCATGGATTGTGGCTCTACAAAAGGAAGAGGAGAAAATAATGGCTGCCCAAGGAGAATAAAGTGAAGCACAAATAGAAATCCTAGCTCCTAAATGTAACTCAATCATTAGTGGGGGTTCAATTTAATCTAGAGATCACCATCTTCAAAAAGTGTGATAGAAAATAAGGCTATTTTTTCAAGAGAGGAATTCACCTTTCAAAATGTGAAACCGTTTACTGGTTTGAATCCAGTGGAAGGATAGAGTCCTGATGAGGTTTCTATCTTTAAAGAGGACTCATTGAAGCTAGTTCAAGCATAATTTGATCAATTATAGTCTATCATAAAAGACATTATAAAACAATAGATGAATTTAGAAGAGACTACCATCTTGTCAATCCAAGAAGATATATTCAAGATATTTGAGGACACCATGATCAACTTATTCAATTTAGTTAAAAAAAACTAGAGGCAATGAGTAAGCAAAATTCCTTGGATATAGGCCAATTTGGCTAATGGTAGGCTTCGAGCTATCAATTGAAATACTTGATCAAATCCTTGACCAAGAATCAATCCCTTAATTCAATATAGTCAGCCTAACCCATTTAAATATGGCTATGGCTATATTGGTGGATAAAATCAAAGCCCTAAGTAGTTGGTCCAAGAAGATGTAGGACATTTCCAAGTACCTCAAATAGTAGGGAGATAAAATGTTACACATATTGGATATCTTAATCAAATAGCCCACCTCACTTATTCCTTTGGGCATTATCATTGATGAGGATTTCTAGCATAAAACTTCTTGAATTCATGCAGGAGATGAGGAACCAAGGTCAAGGGAAGATAGGGGCTGATAATAAGAAAAACATAGGCCTACTATTGTCATCTAAGGATAAGATAGGAGATGTTGGGAACATCAAACAAGATTTGGAGAAAGCTAAGAAAGATCTCAGTAACCTAGGAGATCAAGAAAAAGAGTTGTTCGTGAGACCCATTGTTAACCTCCAAATGATCAATGAGCAACATTAAAGAATGAAGATCCTACAAGGTAAAAGGATGAAAAAACACTAGGGTTATAAATTTAGTTGGATTAATAATATCCTTTTCTAAATATCATTGCATATTTTTTAAAATGAATATTCTTTTTGTAAAGGTATGCATAGCTTGTAAAGTGCATTGCCTATAGATCAATATATTAGAAAAGGTCATTTGTTCTAGAATGTAATAGAAAGGATGTTGTCCTAGACACATGTACAAATGTAATCTGACATTACTGATTTGTATACCTCATGAATTGTCTATATAAAGGAGGTATTACCAATTGTAAAAGGGAGAGAGTTTTTGGAGCCAAAAACTATTTTTAACTTTTGAGAAAATAAATATAAGCAAGGAATTCTGAAAAGTTTGTCCATATTTGCTTGTGTGAGTTACTATCATGTTTTTTATCTCATTTTTTTGGTCTCATCTTCAAATTTGAATGATTTTTATGAATTTTGAATGTGCATCTTTTAATGTAGAGTTGCTAACTTGGGTTAATTCTAGATTAGTTGAAAGTTCTTAGGTTTATTTCACTTTATTTTTTCTTCTTACATCTAGGCTAATGCTATTTGCTTATAGGGGTAAAATTATTAAAGTAGATCTTGTTCTTATTTGTATCTTTTCATATTTTCCTTTGATGTTTATGTAATGTGTGGTAGGATTTGAGCTTATGCTACTTCATGTTACACATTAGTTAAATGCATGTTTAGATGAAATTAGAATTTTGTCATAATGTTTGAAATAAAGATCAATAGCACCACTCTTTCTACCCTACCCTTCCTTTTACTATTTTTTATTAATTCATCTTAGATTAGCTTCATTGTGAATAATCATCTTATTTTAGCTTTAGACTTAGGCTTTTAGCATAATTCACTTTAAATAACATAAATCATTTTCAAAATAAAAGATTAACTATTAAGCCACAGTAGCTCCTAACCACCTAATGATATAGATTTGTGAAATAGTCAATCTATTATGCCTCTATTCTACCAAGGATAACAAGATTATCATAACTAGTAATTCATGCAATGGATTCTATGAATCTAGATATAAGAAGTGTTTATTAAACACTATACGAACCTACTGATACATTTAGGTACATCAACAAGGGGAAACAAAATTGGTGCTAGAAGGAGGGAAGTTAAATCTTTGAAATTTTTTAACATATTTGCTAATTTTAGGTGAATTATATTCAAATATTTATGTATTATTTTCATATTTGTGTAAATATCATTGATCCTTATGGTTTTAGACCAATCTTTGTGCTTATTTAGACAAAGATAGGTATTCTTCAAAGCCTGATGTTTAATTATGTTAAAGATACCTTAAGATATGTAAATCTAAAGTTTTTGAGTTTATTTGATCTTGAAAAATGTAAATATAATTCACATTTACATGTTTGGATACATCTTTGATCTAATTTAGTTAAATATTGATGTGTTTCATTGTTATTTATACATATTTTTGCAAAATTTGATTAATGTGCAAGTCTGATCATCATTCTTTGTAAAGATAAGACTTACACATCATATTTAAAATAGGATTCAACGTTCTCAATATATAATTTTCAAGGATAAGGTCCATGTCATGTTTCAATACAAGGGTTCCCCTCCTTTCATTAAAATTTCATAGGAGAGCTAGGAAAGATAAAGGTAAGTGTAGGCTTTCAAAGTCTCAACCAACTTCACCAATTTAGGGTGCTCTTGTATTCAATCCCTATCAAGTTATGGCTTGGCTAGGTGGTTCTTCAATCAATTTAAAAGATGTGGTACATGACCTTCTTCATAATCTTGAAAAGTATTTACCTACTTTTAGTATTAATGGTGTTGTAATTACTAAAGAAAATCTTCAAAGCTAATTTAAGACTTTTAAATGTTGTCCTTGAAGATGTGACATGAAAATTATTCCCATTTACTTTGAAAGATGTTGCATATGAATGGTTATTTAACCTTCCTAAAAATTACATAACTAGATGAAATGATTTTAATAATTATTTCATTGATTAGTTTGGAAAAATCATTAGTCCATGTGTCCTATGCTGACAATTTACCATAGTCAAAAGAGACTCAAATGATCCCATAAGAGCATTCCATGCTAGATTACAAAAAATAAATAGTAGAACCCTAGATACTTATAGACCTAATGAGGCTTTAGCCTTAAAGATCTATAGAGATGTTCTGGATCCCATGACTTCTATGTTTCTTAAAATATCTACTCAGGTCATTAATACATTAGCCTTAGTTTATGATAAAGATGTGATCATTATTGACCAAATGCAACCATAAGGACAAATGACATACAATATTCCAAATATTAATCCAAATTTGCCTATTCTAAATTTCATTCCCATTACAAATCAAAATATGCCTACCTTAAATCAATTTCTAGTTTTGAATCATTTTTTTTTGAACCATGCACATCTTGGCCAAAACCTGGGATTCTTGAACAACTCTACTAATGGATCTCATCCAAAAGAATATAGAGATTTGATTCATATATCTAGTATAAATACTCAAGATCATAATTCTGAGGGACCTAAGAATGAGAGTGATTTTATCTTAAATATGGTTCAAAAGCTAAGCACTTATTTCATTCAACTACAAAAGCAAGTTAGATTACAATTGTGACAGCAATAAATGTGGAAATAAATCAGATAGATAAGTAACTGAAATGATAAATAGCACAGAACAAGATATACAAGAAAACACCCTGAAAACTTGTATTGAAACTCTTTACAATAGGAATACAATTGAAGAAACTTCATTCTTCCACACCTCTCTCAGATGCACACAAGATCTCTCACTAGATCTCTATTCCTTAAGAGCTCTCTCTCAAGTACAATCAAATCCAACAACCTGGATTGATGCAACTCAGTACTATCCTTCAAACATTCACAATGTTCTACTATTACTGATACATTCTACCATTCAACTACAATGAGCTAAGAAGATCTTTCCTACATATAGAAAATAGGAAACATGAGCATGCTCTTACAAAAAATAGTTAAGCCTCTTCGACAAGGGCTCTAAAAATAGTAATGCTAATAATAGAGACGCAAGCTTGAGTCCATGACTCAAACTTATCATGTAAACACTCGCTGCTGTCCACGGAAATAGCTTTTTGGACACGCAGGTAACCGACGTCGGTTCCTGCTTGTTCACCTGTGACCGTCATCGACCGACCCTACTGCCAACGTCGGCACCTCTGTAACTACAACTGACCGACGTCGGTCGCTCTTAATCGACGTCAGCGTCTATGTAGACCCGAACCTATTTAAGTCTGTGCCTTGGTGAAGCTTTTAGCTCCACACCCTAACAATCTCTCACTTGGAGATAAACCAGCTGCACCAGTCTGTACAGCAACATCTTCTAGCTCCTCCATCTTCAACTCAATCATGAAGACCAATAGAAGTTGAATGAAGATTCAACTTCTCCTTCGTAACTGGCTTTGTTAGCATATCAGTAAGATTCTTGTCTGTATGGATCTTCTCCAGCTTCAACTCACCATCTTCCAATACCTGCCATATGAAGTGGTACCTTAGCTGTATGTGCTTGGTTCTTGAGTGAAAAGCTGAGTTCTTAGCTAAATGGATTGCACTTTGACTGTCACTATACAATCTATAACTCCCATGCTCCCTTCCAAGCTCTTCCATGAACCGTGTCATCCATATCATCTCCTTGCTAGCTTCTGTGGCTGCAATATACTCTGCTTCTGTAGTTGACAAGGCAACAACCTTCTGCAACTTAGATATCCAGCTAATTGCCGTTCCACCTACAGTAAAAACATAACCTGTAGTGCTTCTTCTACCATCCAAATCCCCTACCATATCTGAATCTACATAACCATGTAGAGAACTATCTGAACCTCCATAACATAAGTGTCTACTGCTGGTTCCTCTCAGATATCTAAGGATCCATTGAACTGCCTTCCAATGTTCCTTACCTGGATTAGCCATATACTTACTTACTACTCCCACTGCTTGGGCAATATCAGGTCTAGTACACACCATTGCATACATCAAACTTCCTATTGCGGAAGAATATGGAACCTTACTCATGTACTCTACCTCTTCATGTGAATTAGGACATTGTTCTTTACTCAACTTAAAATGTCTAGCCATAGGTGTACTTACCGGTTTTGCATCCTGCATATTAAACCTCTCCAACACCTTGTTCACATAATCTTCTTGAGACAATATCAACCTGTGATTTTTCCTGTCTCTCCTAATGCACATGCCAAGGATTTTCTTAGCTGCTCCCAAATCCTTCATAGCAAATGTTTGAGCTAATTTCACCTTAAGCTCAGAGATATCCTGCATGTGAGATCCTGCAACCAGCATGTCATCTACATACAACAATAGAATAATATATCTACCGTTATCAAATCTCTTGAAATACACACAATGGTCTGACTGACACCTACTGTAGCCGTGCTCAGTCATAAATCTATCAAATTTCAAGTACCATTGCCTTGGAGCTTGCTTGAGGCCATACAAGCTTTTCTTCAACCTGCACACAAACTTCTCCTTACCCTTGACCTCAAAACCTTCTGGCTGTTCTATGTAAATTTCCTCATCCAAATCTCCATGAAGAAATGTTGTCTTAACATCTAGCTACTCGAGATGCAAATCCTCAAAAGCAACCAAAGACAATACAACCCTTATAGAAGTCATCTTAACAATAGGAGAAAAAATCTCACCAAAGTCAATACCTGGCTTTTGTGCAAATCCTTTTACCACTAATCTGGCCTTGTATCGCATCTGACCATCCTCACCTTCCTTCAACCTATAGGTCCATCTGTTCTTCAATGTTCTCTTACCAGTTGGCAATTTAACCAAATCCCATGTTTGGTTCTCTCTTAAGGACTCCATCTCCTCAACCATGCCACTCTCCCACTTACTCCTGGACTCCACCTGTAATGCTTCTTCAAAACTCTCTAGTTCTCCACCATCGGTTAGCAATAAATAATATAAGGAAGGAGAATATCTAATTGGAGGCTTACTTACCCTTTCAGACCTCCTGGTGGGTGTCTTGGACTCGTTCTCAACAATCTATCCACCCAAATTTTTTGACAGTGACCGACCTTGGCCACTTGTAGACCTGTTACTGGCCGACGTCGGTTCTGCCTGACTAACCTCGGTGCCTGGTCTATCGATGTCAGTCTCTGTATGACCGACATCGGTTTCTATACTGCCGACACCGGTTCCTAACCTGCCAACGTCGGTCTCTGTGTTTTCCTGCAAGTGATTATTTCTTTTTCCTGCGAGCTCATTTTGGACCATAACTTCGTCCAATTCACTATTACTCTGCCCAGATTGATCTAGCTTCCTTATCTGATCACTGTACATCACTCTTTCATTGAAAACAACATCACAACTTCTGATTACCTTGTTAGTTCCTAGATTCCAAAATCTGAAACCAAAATCATCTGAGCCATGGCCAATAAACGTGCACCTCATAGACTTAGGATCAAGCTTCTTTCTATTTTCCTTATCTATGTGCACAAAGGCTTCACAACCAAAAACTTTGAGATATGAGAGATCTACCTTTTTACCGGTCCATGCCTCTTCTAGAATTCCACCATCCAGAGCTATAGAGGGTCCTCTGTTAATTAGGTACACTGCGGTGTCAACTGCTTCTGCCCAAAACTCTAAGGGCAACCCTGCATGCAATCTCATACATCTTGCATGCTCCATGATAGTTCTGTTCATCCTTTCAGTAATAACATTCTGCTGAGGTGTCCTTGGAACCATCCCTTGCCTTCGGATTCCTTGAGTGTAACAATACCAGTTAAACTTAAGACTGCAAAACTCATCGCCATTATCAGATCTCAAGCACTTTAATCTTCTGCCTGTTTCATTCTCAACCATAGCTTTCCAAATCTTAAAGGTCTCAAAAACATCAGATTTCTTTTTAATACAGTAGATCCATACCTTTCTTGTGGCGTCATCTATGAATGTAACATAGTACCATGATCCACCAATAGAGGCTACCTGAGCCGGTCCCCACACGTCTGTGTGAACAAGCTGCAACTTCTGCCTTTTCTTAGTAGACCCAGTCTTGAGAAAACTAACCCTTTTCTATTTTCCAAATACACAATGCTCACAAAATTCTAGATCCATACTTTTCAAATCTGAAAGCATACCTTTAGACTTAAGAATTGACATCCCCTTCTCACTCATGTGGCCAAGCCTTGAGTGCCACAATTTAGCATCCACATCTAAAGTAGATAAAACTGAAGGAGATTTGTTAATAACAAAATTACACAAATAGAGAGTACCTTCTCTCTTACCTCTGGCCATAATGAGTGCACCCTTGGTCACCTTCCAAGAATCTGCTGTGAGAGTTACTGTACAACCCTCATCACCTAGCTTACCTGCAGAAATCAAATTTCTCTTCAAACTAGGAACATGCATCACTTCTCTCAACACCCATGTGTTGCCATTCTACATCTTCAGCTACACTTTACCTTTGCTAGTAATCTTACAAGGCTCATCATCCCCTAAGTACACTATTCCAAAATCTCCATGGATATAGTCACTGAAATATTCTCTGTTAGGGGTAGCATGGAAAGATGCACCAGAATCTAATACCCAAGATTTTATGTTATTATGCAAAGAGAAAATTAAAGCATCTTGTGCAATACCTACAATCTTGGCTTCTTCCTTTCCTTCGTGTTGATTGTCCTCCTTAGGCTTTGACCAACAATCTCTGCTTATGTGCCCCATCTTTCCACAATTCCAGCATTGTGGCTTCCTGCCATTTCTGGATTTAGATCTGCCTTTCCCCTTAGACTTGGATCTTGATCTGCCTTTCTTGCTCTTCTCTTTTTGCCTTCCCCTGCTCTCAAAACTTAAAGCATTCCCGGATGCCTCTTCTGTGCTTTTCCTGCGTATTTCCTCATTCAAGATAACACTAACAACATCCTCTACTTTCAAAATATTTGATGCAGATGCAGTATTACTTACTGCCATTACTAAGCCATGCCAGCTTTTAGGCAAAGAACATAATATTAAAAGAGCTTTTATCTCATCATCAAACACTATATTTATTGAGCTTAATTGATTTACAATACCATTGAAATCATTCAGATGAGTAGAAACAGATCCACCTTCATTCATATGCAAATTAAATAACTGCTTCATAAGATATACCTTATTTGAAGCTGAGGGTTTTTCATGCATATTTGCTAACGTAGTCATCAACTCTACTGTTGTTTTTGCCTGTGACAAATTAGATATCACAGTGGAGGCCAGACTCAATCTTATAAACCCAAGAGCCTTTCTATCAAGAACTTCCCATTCTTCATCCTCCATGTCCTTGGGCTTCTTTGCTATCCCACCTAATGGTAAGTAAAGATCCTTCTGATACAAATAGTCCTCTATCTGCATTCTCCAATGTTGGTAGTTCTTGCCATTAAACTTTTCCATTCTCAACTTATTTTCTTCTTCCATTGCTTCTCCCACTCAAACAGAAATCCCTGCAGAAACCCCTGTGAGAAACTTGTAATCAAAACACACTACATAGATCTGAACCACCTGTTAGTGAACCTAAACTTTGATACCAATTATCAAGCTCTGGACCTGTAACCAAGGCTCTGATACCACTTGTTGGGGGATCAAACCAACAATAGATTACAATTGTGATAGCAATAAACACGGAAATAAATCAGATAGATAAGTAACTGAAATGATAAATAGCACAGAACAAGATATACAAGAAAACACCCTGAAAACTTGTATTGAAACTCTTTACAATAGGAATACAATTGAAGAAACTTCGTTCTTCCACACCTCTCTCAGATGCACACAAGATCTCTCACTAGATCTCTATTCCTTAAGAGCTCTCTCTCAAGTACAATCAAATCTAACAACCTGGATTGATGCAACTCATTACTATCCTTCAAACATTCACAATGTTCTACTATTACTGATACATTCTACCATTCAACTACAATGAGCTAAGAAGATCTTTCCTACATATAGAAAATAGGAAACATGAGCATGCTCTTACAACAAACAGTTAAGCCTCTTCAACAAGGGCTCTAAAAATAGTAATGCTAATAATAGAGACACAAGCTTGAGTCCACGACTCAAACTTATCATGCAAACACTCGCTACTGTCCACGGAAATAGCTTTCTGGACACGCAGGTAACTGACGTCGGTTCCTGCCTGTTCACCTATGATCATCGTCGGCCGACCCTACTGCCAACGTCGGTGCCTCTGTAACTGCAACTGACCGACGTCGGTCGCTCCTGACCGATGCCGGCGTCTGTGTAGACCCAAACCTATTTAAGTCTGCTCCTTGGTGAAGCTTTTAGCTCCACACCCTAACATTAATCCAAATTTGCCTATTCTAAATTTCATTCCCATTACAAATCAAAATATGCCTACCTTAAATCAATTTCTAGTTTTGAATCATTTTTTTTTGAACCATGCACATCTTGGCCAAAACCTGGGATTCTTGAACAACTCTACTAATGGATCTCATCCAGAATAATATAGAGATTTGATTCATATATCTAGTATAAATACTCAAGATCATAATTCTGAGGGACCTAAGAATGAGAGTGATTTTATCTTAAATATGTTTCAAAAGCTAAGCACTTATTTCATTCAACTATAAAAGCAAGTTAGCATTGTTGGAGAAATATTTAACGAGAAATTATCTTTCCAAAGCTTCAATATGCCTAAACATAGGTTTTAAAATAATAAAAATAATAGCCACAATAATGAGTCATATTCTAATAATAATGTACCTAATAGAAATCTTGGTAATGTAGCTTTGTCTGATTATTGTAGAGTTTATTGTACTTCAAAGCATGGTGAATTAGACTTCCTAGAGTTTTTTTAATGATTTTTAAGATTTTCAAGAATAATTTGATACTTTTGGAGTCGTATTTAATAAATATAATGGTGTAGGTAGCTCAGGTTATTCAAAGTCATCTAAATCTACTAATTCAACTCTCATAGTGGAGATGTTTGAGTTCCTATTCCAAGAAGAGAATGACCTTCAGAATATCCCTAAAGATATCCATGCTTTACAAAAATATCTAAAGGAGACCTATACTCTAAGTAATAAGGATCATAAAAAATCTTTGACTACTTTAACTCCACGAAATAACTTTGACACTCCTCCTGATACTACATCAGATAATAATCTAGATCCTCCTAAGGGAAGTACCTCTAAACCTAATGTTGATAAATCTAATTATTCTAATAGGACTGGATATAATATAGTAGAGGACATGAAAAATATCAAATCTAACATTACCTTACATGAGTTAACTAAGATTATAGAATAAAGGGATTTATTTTTTGAATATTTATCTAAGAAGCCTAGCAAACCACAAAAGTCTACACATTCTAACATTACAATAAACAAAAGTAAGGTAGATGTTCAACCTTTCCTACTTATATTCAATATATTTGATAATAATTTGCATAATTTTTTGTTATATTATGTTGAATCAATAAATATTATGCCTAAAGGTATTCGTGAGTAATAATGTTTGACTCCCATTAAATTTGATTTAGTTGTAAATCAATTAGATAAATCAAGAGTCAAATTAATCAATGAATTATTGAATGTTCACATGAAGATTACTTATAAACCAAGGATATAATAATTAATTGACATCTAAGTGGTAGAAATCCCTGATGCTTAAGAAATGTTGTTAAGTAGAGATTAGACCAGATCTCTAAATGGTTACTTGTAAACTAACTATTCACACATGCGTTTACCTTGGAAAGGAGTTATAAATCAGATCAAGATATAAATGGAACCTAAAATGAAGCATATGATCATTGAGTGCAATGAAACTAATGAGAGGGTCAACATGGTTAACTCAAATCTAGGTGTTTACACTCTTAACACCACAAAGGTATGTAACTCTAAATCTTCTCATTTTATGCCTAGATTATGGAATCTATATATTGATGGTGTTAGATTTAAATCAAGTTCTAGAGTTGGAGTGGTATTAATCATTCCCTTTGGGAAATAATACAATGCCTCTTAAAAACTCCAATTCCTATGCACTAACAATCTCATAGAGTATGAAACACTTATTATTGGATTACAATTTGTAATCAAACACAAGGTTAAGGAACTATTTGTTTTTGGTGATTTTGAACTAGTAGTTAATTAGGTCAAAATAAAATATCAATGCAAGTTTTCCTATCTTAAGAAATATAATTTTAGAGTGTGGGACTTAATTGAATATTTTGATGCTTTCAACATTGTGTCAATCCCTAGGGAAGAAAACAAAGCTACTGATGAACTTGCCTCAACTACAACCAACCTTATGACCAATCAATGTTCTAAGTTACAAAACCTTACTATTGAATTAGTACTATGTCCATCAATGCCTGATAATGTCAACTATTTTCAAGTATTTAGTGATGATAAACAAATCATAGACTTCATGACTAAATTAGGATTATTTGTGGCTCATATCATTGACGAAGCTAGTGAAAATACCCTTGATGATGACAAAGTTAAAGGAAAGATTGATGACAAGGTCTTTCAAATGAATGATAATAAGATACTAAAAGGCAATATTGCCTTAGAAAGACTATTTGATTTAGATAAATTAGCTGAGGAATACAATGTAATGGACCTAGGTTCCCAAGGTCAACCTCAATTGGTAAACATTGGTACATCTTGCATAATATTTAAAACTAAGAGATCTAAATATTTGCTAACAAAGTATAAATATGTAATACCATGGTCCTATGATGACTTAAATATATTTGATCTTAGGGTTATAACCCACACCATACCTCTAAAAGAAGCTTGCAAGCCATTTAGGCAAAAATAAAGGTTAGTCAACCTTATCATAGAACCAATGATATACAAAGAGGTTTAAAATTTACTAGATGCTAAGATATTATTTCTCATTAGACACTATACTTGGGTATCTAACCTAGTATTAGTCAGGAAGGAAATTGGTGAAATCAGATTGTGCATTGATTTTAGAAATATGAATAGAGCATATAAAAAGGATAATTACCCCCTACCTTCTCTTGACCAATTAATCCAAATCATTTTTGGTTTTACTATGATGTCTTTTCTTGATGGATTTTCAAGCTATAATCAAGAGCTAGTGGACAAAGAAGACTACATTTACTACTAAGTGGGGCACTTTTGCCTACAAGAGAATGCCCTTTGGATTGATAAATGTAGGTACAACCTTTCAAATAGCATTGGATCATGCATTCTAAGGTCTCATAGGTAAGTTCATTATTATTTATATGGATGATCTGACTATCTTTTCAAAGAATAGGGAAGATCACATCATGCACTTGTAACAAGTATTTGAAAGGTGTAGAAGGCATATAATTTCTCCCAACCCAAAGAAGATCATTTTTTTGTAACTAAGGGAAAATTTTTCAGACATGTTATAACTAATAAGGGGATATCTATAGACCCAGATAGAGTAAATGAAATATCAAATATAGAACCTCTTAGTAATAGGAAGGAACTAAAGTCTTTCTTTGGTAAAATCAAATTTGTGAGGAAGTTTATTTCTAGTTTTGCAGAAATAGTGAGACCTTTGAATGACATTTTGAAGAAATATTCTAAGATCACTTGGAATGAAGAGACCAAGAAGGCCTTTAAGTAAACAAAAAAAGTAATTAGATAAGACCCTATGTTGATAAGTCTAGACTTTACTAAAGACTTATATCTTTACTCTTTGCTTCTGACCATATAATTACATGTGTCTTAACTCAGAAGATAAATGGATGTGATCATATTATTCTTTTTATAAATACTAATTTTTAAAAAAATTGACTAAATTATTCTCTTATTTATAAATAATGTGTGTTCTGATCAAGGTAGTGAATAAATTTAGGTATTATATCCTTAAAATAAGGTGCATACAATACTACTAGACCCTACCACTAATATCATGCTTAGTCAATGTGAACTTGGAGAAAGGAGAGGTAAGTGTCTGTATATTCTCCATGAATATGATCTAGAGATGAAGACTACAAAGTTCGTAAGATGTTAAGGTTTAATTCAGTTGATTTCTAATACTAATCTAAAATTGAGTGTCATGCAGGTAGAATAACAAATTTTTGAGCCCAACGATTGGTTTGATCCTATTGTTTATTTTATAATCAATGGCTATTATCTTATATGGTTAAGTAGAGAGAAAAATAAAGATTTAAGGCTCAAATCAACTCATTTTTTTCTCAATAATGGAGTGTTTTACAGTAAAAACTTTGAAGGCATTTAGCTAAGGTGTGTTTCCAATGAAGAGGTGGCTAAGATCTTGAACACTTTCCATGAAAAATTGGGAAATAGACATCCATCCAAAAGGACAACAAACCAAAAGATCCTTATATTTGGTTACAACTATTCTACTATCTTCAAGGATGCTCACAAGCATGTGAGAGGGTGCCACTCATGTCAATTATTAAACACTAAAGAGCCCAAGGCATCTATGCCACTAAATCTAGTAATGATTGATAAACCTTTTACCCAATAGGGATTGGATTTTATGGGGGTCATTAACTCCAATTACTTTTATGGTCACAAGTATGTTTTGAATGCTACTGACTATTGCATTAGATGGACTAAAGTAGTGGTAACCAAATAGTGTAGGACTAAAGAGGTGATAAAATTTTTAGAAGAAAACATATGTACAAGGTTTGGCATACTAGTATATCTAATCTATGATAATAGATCTAATTTTGTATCCATTGAGATGACTGAATGGGCATATGACACCAACATTATTCTCAACTTATCATCAAACCATTACACTCAAGGCAATGGAGTGTCTAAATCAATAAATAATAACTTGATTAAAGCCATAAATAAGTCTATAATTGATAAACCAAGAACATGGCACAAGATACTCAAGTATGCCCTTTGGGTAGATAGAACTAGAGTTAAATAAGATTTTAAGGCATCACCATTATTTATGGTATATGGTTAACAACCTATATCTACCATAACACTAAAGCTACCAACCTACATGTTCATGCCATTGTATATGGAGGAGGACCAAGAATTTACAAGTTCAAAGATACTTGACATCATACAGATGGAAGATACAAGAGAGGAGGATTTTTCCTACTTTAACAAATACTAAACCATAGTCAAGAGGTGGTTTGACAAATGCTAAAAGATAAAGGTGTTTAGACAAGGTTACCTAGTTCTTCTTTGGGATAAATCCTTAGAACTAAAGGGAAAACATGGGAAGTTCACACCTCTATGGATTCATCGATATCAAATTGTTGAGACCCTAGGATACAACACCTTCAAACTCAAAAACTTATAAGGAATAGAGTTTACATTTCTAACCAATGGGAAATACCTCAAGCACTATTTCTCTATTATCCCACCAAATGTCTTCATGGAGTAAAATGTAATACTAGTTAGAGTTAGTGTAGGTAGGGCTTAATTTAGTATATTTCTTATTTCTTTCCTTCCTATACCTTATTTGTGTATAGTGCTTGTATATATTTGTTTGCTTTTTTTTTCTTTTTTTCTTGCTTTAAATAAATCATTTTTCATATTCCTCAGCTCAAAATACATTTATATTCTCAAAAGGAACTTTGTAGTTAAAGAATGCACGTATGTTTTCTCAGCATTGGTTGATCATGGATTATTGGAATATGAGCTTAATGTTATAGTTTGGAGAAATTATTAAAGAATGATGGTTAGGATAATTAGTTTGAGTATTATTTTTATCTAATATTGGTTTTAAGAAGGATTGTATATGTAGGGTGAAAACTTAAATTATTAGGTACAATCATGTTTGCACTTAATAAATATTATTACTTGGGACAAGGCTGGAACCAAAGATGATTGTCTAATTAGTAAACACTTGCCCAAATCCATAAACCTAGCTAAATTTGTTCCCAACCTTTGCTATAAAGTCAAAATGATCTAACATTTTACATAAACAAGAGATTATTTCAAAATCAAAGGCTTTTTTAGTAGAGGTGATTCAGTAATCTCCATCAGAGTTATGGATGCCTAGATGGTAGTATATTAATTCCTAATCCTTCCCTAAGCTAAATCATGGTTCTTAATGAATATCCAAATATATAAAAAGTCAGTGTTAATGATTAAAGTGATGAAATCTAGAAGTTGTTCCCCAAATCCCATGTCAAATAGTAATTAGAATCAAAGAACACACACAACATGATTGGGCATTGATGTTTGACCCTAATTATACATGTGCAAGACTTTTTTCAACCATTAATTGATCTCAATGATATTTGATCAAATGGAATGAATAAACTAGTTATTATCTGAATTAGAGTCTTTAAATTCTAACATATTTTTATGTTTCCCGTAGAAATTACCATTTGTTGAGGTCAACATACCCCCATTTATAAAAAATGGGGACCCTTACTTTAAATTGTGTAATTTTGTAACTTAAAATTTTAAAGTCACTTGATCAGAGTACCACTAGCATGTTTGCACATTATCTTTATTTGAAAATCATCCACACTTAATTCTCATTTGGATTAATGGACATGTTCTCTGATGATCATGGTTTTACCCCTTCCAATTTTGATAAAAAATATTACTTGTATTTATATATTGCTGGTCTAATGGAGTCCATTTGGAATGATCAATGTCTAGGGTTACATATCTTAATGATAATTTGATCTTTTACTAACCTTTGGTCTATTAAAAATCAAATTGAAGTCATGTTTAATCATTTTGAAACCCTCATTCAAATTACCCTAGCTCAGGTCCCTTTGAATCAAACTCTAATTTGTGTGGGATAAATTTACATGGGAGTAATTAATTAAGTCATAAACATATTTTAATTTTTATCCTAAATTTTAGTCATGTTTATCAACATGACCAAACCTTAGTCTAAAAATTTATACATGGTCCTTTTATTCCTTTTATCTCTACATAATCTAACTAACTATAGGGCCCTTTTATAATGTTTTAAGCCTTATAATAAGACTTTATGCCAAGTATTTTATTATGTGTAGGGTCCCCTTTATCATGTTTTAAAACCTAGCTTAAATATTTTATCCTAAGGTCATACCCATGTTTATTAACATGAAATAAAACCATAGTCTAAAAACCTTATTCTAAGTTCTTTATTTTCCTAAGCCTAACTTAAATATCATTTTCATCCATAGGATCAATATGCCATGTTTGCTCGAGTGATCAAGATCCAATAGTGGGATATTAAAGATAAAGCTCCAGCCCTAAAATAAAGTTTGAACATCTTCTAAAGATCAATGGTATGCATTTGCTCAGGCATGATTGACCTAACTATGTATTGAGTCAAGACTTAAATGGATCCCCGAGACAAGTGAGAGGGTGACAAGTGTCACACTTGTGGCCAAAGAATAATCATTAACCAATGGAGTTTGACCTTATATATTAAGATCTAATGGAGCATTTTGATCTAGCCAATCAATATCTGATGGTACGTGATGAAGGTTAAAAATTCAAAAGCCTTAAGGACAAATGCAGAGATGGTATGTGGCATAACCATGAGCCACAAATTAAATATCATGATATTCCAAAGATTGATGGTATGTGGATGAGAGCACAAATTCTAATTAATGATTCATGGAGTAAGAGGCATAATCAAGTACATCAAGATCAATGAAGCATTATTTATTGGTGCAAATGGGATCAACAATGAGATAAATGTTGACATTTCAACAAAGCTCAGAGTGAATGTGGAAGTGATAAGTGTCATAACCATAGGGAATGAAGTAAGAAACTAATTGAATTTGATATTTTAGATCAAGATCAATAGTCTGCACTGATTTGTGTAAAAGAGAATCCAATAGTGTGAGATCAATGTGAAATTTTTGAAAAAAAATAGTCACTTTTAAAATATTAATGAACAAAGTACCATAGGGATGCCATAATGCTAATAAAACTTTTAAATGAGCCCTAACATGCACTAGATCCCTAATTTAACCCTCTATTCATCATAATTAAACCTAAGAGAGCTGAATTATCATCTATGTAAGAAGAATTAATCTAGAACCAAAGTACAAAACACTAGTAAGTAATTTAAACAAATTCATGGCCATTATAGAAAATTTCAAAAAAGTCCCTACTCTACACCATCTTTGGGTAATATCAAAGTCTATCAACATCACTGTGTATGAAGAGCTTAAGCCATGGATTATGTCTCTAAAAAAAGAATAGGAGAAAGGAATGGCTACCCTAGGAGCATCAGGTGAAGTACAAATAGAAATCCTAACTCCAAAAGTGACTCAATCATTAGTGGGGGTTCAATTTAATCTAGATACCACCAACATAGAAATGAGTGACAAAAAAGAAGGACATGATTGTTGGAGAGGAATTCAACTTTCAAAAAGTGAAACCATTCACTAGTTTGAATTTAGTGGAAGAACATAGGCTTAGCGATGTTCCTATATTTAAAGAGGACTCATTAAAGATGGCTCAAACACAATATGATAAATTGTGGGCTATCATCAAAGGCATGATGAAACAATAGAATAATTTAGAAGAGACTGTCATCTTATCAATCTAAGAAGATAGATTCAATCTATTTGAGCACACCATGATTGACTTATTCAATTCCTTAATGTCAGTTGGAACCAAAATAAGAGGTAATGAGTAAGAAAAATTCCATGGCTACATGACAAGTTAGCCAGTGGTAGGATTTAAGCTATCAAGTGAAATAATTGATCAAATCTTTAACCAGGAATCAAGTCCCTAAATTAAGGATAGTCAGTTTAGCCCATTTAAATATGGGTATGGTTATATTAGTGGTCAAAATCAAAGCCCTGAGTAGTTGGTCTAAGTAGATGGAGGACATTTACAAGGACCTTAAATAGTTGGGAGATAAATTTATATGCATATTGGATAGCTTAATCAAAGATCCCACCTAACCTAGTCCTTTAGGCCTTATCACTGATGAGGATTTCAAGCATGGAACTTCTTAACTCATGCAGGAGATGAGGAACCAAGGTCAAGGGAAGATAGGGGATGATAATAATAATATCATAGGCCTACTATTGTCATCTAAAGAGAAGATAGGAGATTCTAAGAGCATTAAATAATATTTGGAGAAAGCTAAGAAATATCTCAGTAACCTAAGAGATCAAGCAAAAGATCTATTCATGAGACCCATTATTGACCTCCAACTAATCAACAAGCAACATTATAAAATGAACATCCTATAAAGAAGGCAGAAGGCTTTAGTAACATTAGGGTCCCAAATTTATTTGGATTAGGAATATGCTTTTGTAATTAACATTGTATATATTGGAAATGGAATATTCTTTTTGTAAAGGCATGCACAAATTGTAAAGTACATGACTTATAGGTTAGTTTATTAGAAAAGGTCATTTTTTATATAATGTAATAGAAATGAAATTTGTCCTAAACACATGTAAAAATGTGATTTGACATTAATGATTGGCATACTTCATGAATTGTCTATATAAAGGAAGTATTACCAATTATAAAAAATAGAGTGTTTTTGGAGCCAAAAACTATTTGTAACTTTGGAGAAAATTAATATAAGCAAGGAATTATGCGAAGTTTGTCCACATTTTCTTGTGTGAATTTATATCATGGTTTCTCTCTTATGTTTCTGGTCTTTTCTTCAAATTTGAATGTTTTTTATGAATTTTGAATGTGCATCTTTTCATGCAGAGTTGATAATTTGGGCTAATTCTAGATTAGTTGAAATTTCTTAGGTTTACTTCACTTTCTATAGTTCTTCATTCATCTAGATTAATGTTATTTGATTCCAAGGGTAAAATTATTAAAGTAAATCTTGTTCTTATTTTCATATTTTCATATTTTCCTTAGATGTTTACCTCATGTGAGGTAGGATTTGAGCTTATGCTACTTCATGTTATAGATTGGTTAAATGCATGTTTAGATGAAATTGGAACTTTGTCATAATGTTTGAAACAAAGATCAACAACACCTCTCTTTTCTTCCCTACCCTTCCTTTTACTCTTTTTTTAATCAATTCATCTTCGATTAGCTTCATTATGAATAATCATATTAGTTTATCTTTAGACTTAGGTTTTAAGAATAATTTACTTTAAATAACATAGACCATTTTCAAAATCAAAGATTAATTATTAAGCCATGGTGGTTCCCAACCACCAAATGATATATTTTTTTGAAATAGTAAACCTATTCTACCTCTATTCCACCTTGGATAATAGGATTATCAAAACCAACAAATCATGCAATGGATTCTATGAATCCAAAAATGAGAAGTGTTTTTTAAACACTATATGAAACTACTAATACATTTAGGTACATTAACAAAGGGAAATAGAATTGAATTACAATTAGCCCTGGGAAACTGAGCAAGTAATTTGATACCATAGTTGGGTTTTACAAGAGTGATCCCTATGTTAGACTAAGAAATTTAGATCGTAAGGAAGTTATGTAATAAAACCAAATCTATCATGTAAATTTTTTCATGAAGAGCTTCTTTCACCACTATAATCGATGAATAAGATATCCCAATGATCACAATATCATCAACATAAAGAACCATAATAAAAATAGAATCATATTGTCATAAAAGATAGAGTTTGAATATAAATATCATTGAAAAAACCCTATAGAAATAAGGAAGGAATATATCATGGCATACCAGTCCTAAGGGGCCTATTTGAGGCCATAAATGGATTTAAAAAGTCTACACACAAAGGAAATATCCTCAAAAAATCATGGTAGTTATTCCATGTAAATCTCTTCCTAAAGGTCACCATGAATAAAGGTACTCTTCACATCCATATGATGAACATCCTAATGATTAGTTACAACAATAATATGTGTGAGTCTGACAAAGTTCATTTTGGAAATTGGTGCAAATGTTTTAATATAATCAATGCCATTCACCTATGACAAACCTTTTGTGATAAATCATGCTTTGAATTTATCAAAAAATCCATCTACTACATACTTGGTTATATATCTATCTATATTGAAACTTTTTTCTTCTATTTGGAAGAAGTGTCAAATCCTAGGTATGATACATAATTAAGGATTTATACTCTTCATGCATGCAATAATCCCACTCAATAATACCTATTACCTCTTACGAAGTGTTTGGATCTTAGGCAAAGGCATAAAAATCATATGGCCCTATAAAACTTAAAACATGTTCACCTATCATCTAATGGATTCCCAACCCATGTGCCTACACTATATAGTGTTTGTCTAGACCAAAGAGGACCATAAGTGGATGAATTAGGTATAAAAACATCATCCTAATAAGTGTGGATAGATGTGGATGGATATTATTCCCCATCCCTACTCTCACTATCATAACTATAATAAGTATCCTTAACCTCTAAAATGTGATCATGCTAATTTGAATCATATGAATTGAATCCAAGTGAGTCCAATGAAGTGGAATAAATGTCAAGTGTATATTTTGTGGAGCTCTCCTAAAAGTAAACACTTATTCAATGAACAACCTATGTGTTGTCATATGAATAAGGTGGTACCCCTTGATACCATATGGATAACCTATGAATCTTCAAGGAATACTCTGAGTTTCCATAACCTTACATTTTTTTTAGGTATATAGGATATAACTAGAGATCTAAAGAATATAAATTTCTCAACTAAAGGTTTCCTAGCATACCAAGATTCAATTGGATTTATACCATTTAAAACTATTTGGTAATACTATTTTGATTGTAACAAGAAAATTTTATTGCTTTAGCTTACTACTATGGTGCAAGTGACTTAGAGTGAATCATATAGTTACCCATTTATTTCAAGGACCTATTATTACATTTTTTAATTCTATTTTATTTAGCACTTTATGTAACTATACACCACAAATTAATCCCCTCTACTATGAAAAACTACTCAAATATGTTATTGATATACTCACCCCCATTATCATTTCTAATAATCTTGATGCATTTATCATATTTTTTCTTTAAAAGAGCTTTTAAGTCTTTAAAATTGTCAATTTTTTTATATTTATGCCTAAGGAAGTGGACCCATGTTTATCTCAAGATATAAACAATGAAGGTAAGGACATACTTATCCCTTGTGAAAGATAAAAAAGACCCAAATACATCATTTTGTATTAAATCCAATGTATGTGAAGTCCTCCAAGCTTTTCCATTGTCAAATTTATCTTTGGAATTAATCCCAAAGGTGTAAATCTCATAAACACCCTTGGATAAATGGACTCGAGGTAGGTATATGACCATGCTATTTTTTTAGTTGTTCTAGGTAGCAATAATTGAGGTAGATAGACTAATTATGACATAATTTGCTAATTCCATTTGAATGAGTCAATAATGCAGCTAGAGAATAATCAAGTGAAAATTTTGAGAAGGTATATAACTTATCCTTATGATCTTTCCTTCCAAATACTACTGTATAATAATTATGCAACTCTTTGATGATAACTGAATATGGTAAAAACTCCACCCTCATGCCCTTACCGATACGAGTGTAGTTGAAATATATGGAACACTTAGAACATTATTTAATGTTCATCCTTAAATTTAAATATACCCTCTCCTTTAAATTGATATATAAATTTCATTACCCAAAGTGATTGAATACATGCTACAAGGATCTATGGAAGAAAATTCAACCTATGAATAACCCATGTGGTGGGAAGCACCTGAGTCAATAACACATGAAAATGTTGGAGCTATAACTATGACATGATACTTGCCCTTTTATTTTTATTTTCATTTTTCCTTATAAATATATTGAGATGATGAATTTTGTTTGATACACTCAAGAACACCTATGTTATTCTTTTCTATAAGATGAGTCAGTCGATTAATCTATTTCTTCATGCATTTGTGTTCATCATACCCATGTTTGTTGCAATAGGCAAAATTAACCTTATTTTTATTTGGTTTATCATTTTAAGAGAAAAATTTAATGGTTATTTTGGAAAAAAATATTCTTTATTCTCTTGATCCTTGTTCTTTTTATTCTTCTCTTTGTTTGAATCCTTTATTTTTCCATTCCAAGAAATTAGGGTTTGAGGTTTTGAGAACTTCAATATGCCCATCTGTATTAACTTGTCTTACTCCTAAGTTAATTGAACAAAAAATTCATCTAAATAACACATTTTCCATGTAGTTCCTAGAACACTTTTAGTGAAATGAAAGGAGAGACAAATACAAAGTAATCCTAGTTTTGAGAGCATAAAAATAATAAGTTAGTCATATTTATTCTCTATCCTACATTATTTCAACCAAAATATTAAGGACTTAAAATTAGTGAGTAAGTCCTAAAGGGTGTCAAAATTTCTTAGACTCAACTAATAAGTTCATTGTCTAGTTCATGCCCTCTTATTACATTTAGCTTCCCAAAAAGCTTTTTCAAGGTGGTCCAGACTTCCATAAGATTTTAAGTAGACTCTACATGAAAGAAAAGATTAAGAAAAAATGATAGACATAATAAACCATAGGCTTCATCATAATTATTTTACCACTTAAATTTTTTTACTTCATTATTAGGTTCAGTCTCATTACCCATTGTAATACAATGTAAATACTTGTTCCTTAATATACTTTACATTTTGGTTTTCCAATCATAGTAGTTAAATGACATTAGAGGATTAATTAAAATTGTATCCATCGTATATAAATAAAGCTATTTTAATTTTTTAATTTTTTATTTATTACAAAAATAAAAGAATTGTAAGAAATGCAAAATAAGGTGCACCATGACACAACACCTCCCTAAAATTAATTTTGGCCACCGCCCAGTTTGAGCACTTCATAATTTTAGTGTATTTTAAAAAATAGATGAGACCAATGGATGGTACATGAAAAAACATTCGCTTTGAAAAAAAGATTACTCAATTTTGAGTTACTGGTCAAAATTTACACAATATATCATTTCCCCATCTTTAATGGTCTATATTTAAAAAAACCAAATTTTAAATGCATAAATGGTTAAAAAATAGATATGATCATACATGTATGGGATTGAATTGAACCAATGACATCTATAAATATTTTTTCAAATCTTAACTAATATTTCCATGCACCTTTACATGTGCAACTCAATGAGAAATTTACACAAGGGGAAAAATAAATATTTAAAAAAATATATATATTTTTAGGGTAGAATAAAGATTGTTTAACTTAAATTTTGAAGAGATAAAATCTATAGACATTTGGTTTTTCTACTTGCATAAATCATGTTCCATTTTTCACACGTAGGTCTACATTTTGAACTACCATAGAGAGATGTGCCAAAATGGAGGAAGGCATAACTCAATAACTCCAAAATCAAATATATTCACAAACATAGCTTCCAAAATTACATAATGGAGATGGAGCTATGCATGTATATAAAACTAGAGACCAAACAACCTACCTGCAAAACAAGATATCCAACCTCCACAAAAATTTTAAACACTAACACACTAGAGCTCAAAAGCATGAGAGATCCAATGATCATATGTAACTTTGAAAACTTAATACAATAAATTTTGAGGTTTCAAGTATAGCCTAGCAATAACAAAAAATTAGACACAAGATTACTTTTGTGGCTTTGATACCATATCAAGGTTGATTCCAAGGTCTAGGTAAGTTGAATGCATTAGTAGAGTGATCACACAAACCAAATAGGTGCACAGCATAATGTAATTTAAATTAAATGAAACCAATATTCAATAATATTTTAGAAGACAAAATAAGAGCCAAAATACCAATATTTCTTCAAGAATAGCTCAAAAATATGAGGTGTACATATAAGAAGTTGACAAGTAATTACACCAAAAAAGGTGGTCATAGACCCTCATAATATAATAGTAACTCATTTAGAAAATGTGGTAAAATACCCTTATAATATAAGAGTATCTCCTCCATAAAAGGTGATAAAAGAACCTCATAATATAAGACTAACTCCCATAACCAAAATATTCGATTAATGGATTTACTTCCTAGTCATCTTGTTAAACTATACACCTAAGAAAGGTTCTCCATGAAATTAGGAAAAATAAAAGTGAGGAAAAAATCCTATAATAATTAAACATGGGTAAAATTAATAACCCCTACTCTAACATATGCCAACCACATGAAAAGCTTATTTGGCTCTACTAACCTATAATAAATATTCTAGTAAGTAAATAAATTGATATTTATATGTACTATCTAAAAATAAATAAAATTTGATAAAATTAAATACATTTACATTTTATAAATCAACATACCTTAGAATTTCAATCCAACAAACCAATAGGGTCTGATATACTCTTGATAGTAGAAAAAATTGCTTCATGGTCAAACTCACAAACCTTCCATAGATTTTTGTTTAATGACCTCTCCTGATATTTGAGTAATTGAGATTTTTTTTCAAGAACCAAATTTCAATAGTGGATTATCTTCTTGTGTATTTCATAGTCTTAAAGCATACGTACATATGAATTTTTTATAGGATATAATTCAAGCAAGTTCTGTTAACTACCACAAACCTAGTGGGATAGTCAATGTTTTCCCTATATGTGACTAGGGAAGTTAATTCATTTTTTCCTCTACTTAGTGTAATAAATAGTAATTATGATCCCTCTTTATTTTATTCATCCATAATAAGTACAAAATCATGCTATATATCATAAAATAAATCATTTTTTGAAAATATTGTTGATAGATAATGAGAATTTAGTACATAATGATTATTATTATACTTAGTTGAACTAGATCAAATGCATGGTCAAAGTCATGTGATGATGTCGTATCTATAAGTTGTAATGATGGTGGAACATAATATGTGTCTCTTGTATTTACAGGTCTATATATTAATTCATCCACCCACTATTGTGACTCACACTCATTCTAAATAAATTCCACACTTGCATAATAAATACATGCTATGTGTCTCAGATGAACCATTCAAGAACCTCAATTTGAGATAAGGAACGATTAGATATCACTTGATCCTATTAAAATAATTAAATAATCCTATATTTACAACTATTATTCCTCTTTAAACTAGAAATATCTAGGAATAATAGAGTTATCTTGAGCACCATGGACCATTTTCTCATGACACCATTCAACAGTGGTTTTTATATCAGTTAAATCAGTGTCCTCTTTGAAATTTAACTCCTCTCTTGAAAGGGATATTTTCACACCTGCTATGACACCATCATGATCCCATTTTCCATTTCCATCCTTAGTGAAACTACAAATATGTTGTATTCTAGTGGTGATATTTATCCTATTAAAACTATAAAACATATATGCATTTTTAAATTATGATGTGAAATTATTTGACCAAATATAATTTTGATTGAAATTAATGTTCCTCTCAATCAAATTTTCATATAAAATCTCATAAAAAACCTTATACGTGCTATGTATAATGTGATTGATCATCACTGATATAAAAATGGTACTCTCTTAATCTTTTTTGATCTTGATCTATACCATTAGGTGTATGCATGATTATTATACACACAAAAATGGCAACTTCTACTGAGTTATAATATTATGATTGGACCTCCATTTGTTGTTATAATGTGTAATTCATAGAAAATTCTATTAATGAAACAATATAACCAATCAAAAATGTGTCATTTCTTAACTCAATTTTTTCATTCAATAATTGATCTATATGTGTGTGCCTTGCATACTCATAAACAATTTTCTCCTTAAAATTGATCATAAATTCTGAAATAGGTATTTTTTTATAAAAAGATCACACCTTTTAGTTTCCTTGCCTTATTTTATATGTCATAATTTTTTATTTATAAAAACTAATTAAGTTTTATCTAATTCCAAATGTACTCTCCTCATGGATATAATTTTTCAATTTTGACAATTCAACATAAATGTTGCAAGTTCCTTCCAAACATTCTTTGTTATAAGAAAAATGTACATCTTATATTTAAAAAAAAATGTACATCTTATATTTCAAAAAAAATGGTTGGAATAAATTAATTTTGTAATTTTGGTGGAAATTACATCCCACACTCCTGAAAAATGTTTCTAGTATGCAAAGTACAATGTAAATGATGATAAGCATCATAATGCATTGAAAATTAAACATGTTTCCTAAAAAAACAAGTGGTGTGTGTGTGATTTATTTTGACAAAGAAGGGTTTGGCCATCTCAAAATATATTTGATTAATATAAAATTTTGGATATTTATATAAAAATTGAAGAGTATAGTTGTGTTTGAGTCATATCAAGAAATGTTTTGGATGCATGATTCATGGTTATAAGAACCAACTCTTATTTTCACTACATATCTTATATTAGGTTAAACCCTTATGATATCTTTCTAGAATTGTGTAATTAATTTTTGAAAGCATCAACTACTATCTTGTATTTTATTATGAGTCTACCAGAGAATGCATAAAAGACATTATTATTGGCATCATCAAGTTTTTTATGTATCCTAATTCCTTTCATGAATGTTTTTATATTTATATTCAATTATCTCATTAATGTTTTTTTAATCAAGTGTTTTCTCCTTGTATAACCACTTATTATACAATTTATAATTATGTGTCAGGTAACATTACTATCTTTAATGAATTTTTTCACACCTAAAATATGGTATGCATCATGCATATTTTAAATAATTTCCATGTTTCTAATATAAATATTAGATTTTATTAGTCCTAAGGTGTTAATTTTACATTTCAAATTAAGCAATTTCATCAGTGAAACAAATAATTGACATCGTTGATAATCATTCAAAATAAATATCCCAAATTCTTTCAACTTATCTTCTTGAATGACAGTTAGTCATTTTTTGAGACACTAATTTCAAAATGTTTTCATCAACTTTAATTAATTACATGGGTATTATATGAAAATTCCTATGAGGTGTTACTAATGGTACAAGTTTTTGATTTGGTGTTTCCATATTAGTATCTTTGTTACTAGTTTCTTCAATTTGTGTTCATGTATATTTTACTTCATTGTTACTTTCACTATTTATTTTTTCTAAGGGATTTTATTCATTGTTAATTTCACCATTTTACGTTTCCATGTAATTTTATTCATTTTTAGGGGGTAAATCATCATGCATATTATCATCATCACGAAAATTAAAAAAATTATTATCTGAAAGTGGACATGCAATATAATTTAGAATTTTAGGTAAACATTAACCATCATTATTCATTTCATCATTGTACATGACATTTAGTTTATTGGGGATAGTATATGCACCTTGTCTTTCATGAAATGTTTACATTTTTTTCCCATTATTTTTATTTCAACATTGTAATTGATCCAAATTTTTTCACTTTAACTTTTTCCTAGATTTATAATGAAATATGTCACCCATGATTAGATAAAGTTGACAAATTTTGAGGGTGAGGAAATTTATTTAAAAAATGACTTACAACATTATGAAAAGTTCATAATGATGTAGAGAAGAGATGTTGGGGTATAAATCTCAATATGAAAAAATAATAATGCTAGGGAAATCCTTAAATTTATAATTCAAGGAATGTGTACGTATTTATTTATGCATTTTTATAACTTTAATTCAAGGGGTTTATTTATCCATTTGTTTCTTTATAATTTCTTCAATTTATGATAAAATTAGGGTTTATTAAGCCACAAATTTCATCTTATACATTTGATTGAGCCATAAATTAGACTCATTGGGTTTGATTTGGCCCAAATAACATATTTGATTATACCAATCCACTAATTAGATTAATTCATGATGGAATCAAAGCTAATTTATCTTCAAATCAAATCATAATGTTGTTGTTTGATTCAAGGGGCTCAAATTATCCTTGATTACATTTATGATTTAACCAATAAATTATTTAGTTCATGTAGTGATGAAATTGGAGCTGATTGAGCCCTATAACACATCCTATATAATCAAAATTAGGTTTGAAATGGGCTCAGTTTGGCCCAAATAACATTAATGATTACACCAATTGACTAATTATATTAATATATGATAAAATTAGGGATAATTGAGCCCCCAATAAAATCCTATAGCCATAATTAGGTTGAAGTGGATAAAATTAAATTTAGTTCATTATGTGATGACATTTGGATGGATTAAAGATAAAATAACATCTTATACAATTGAAATTATATTCACATGGCTCAATTTTCCCAAATCACATCCTATTATTGTAGTTAGGTTAAAGGTGCTCATATTGGACCTAATCACCTCCATAATTGCATTTATGTTAAAGTTAAGATCTATTAAGGGATAAACTATATCTTATATAATTAATTGAGATATAAATTAGGTTCAAAGGGCTCAGTTCAGCCCAAATCACATATTTAATTATGATAATTAACTAATTGAGTCAATTCATGATGGATTTAGATCTAATTTATCCCCAAATCATGTCATATTATCATAGTTAGGTTCAATGGGATCAAATGAACCCTAATTTCATTTGTCACTAAACTAATTTATTATTTGGTTCATATAGTGATTAAATTGGTGCCAATTGAGACTTGTATCACATCCTATACAATCAGAATTAGGTTTGTAAAGGGTTAAATTTATCCCAAATTATGTTATTGATTGTAATAATTAACTAATTATCTAAAATTATGATTAATCTAGGTTTGATTAATCCCCCAATCAAATATTATAATCATAGTTAGGTTAAAGGGGCTCATATTGGCTCCAATTAGCTTTGTGATTAAACAAATTGACTATTTAGGTTATTATGTGATGATATTGGGGTTGATTAATTCCAAAATCACATCTTTTACAATCAAAATAAGGTTTATAGGGCTCAATTTGGCCTAGATTACATCACTAATTATATAAATTAATTAATTGGCTCAATTCATTATGGAATCAGAGCTTATTTAGCCCCAAATCACATATTATAGTCATGATTAAGTTCAAGGGGATAAAATTAGGCATAATTACATCCATGATTGAACTAAATTATTATTAGTTCATTTATGATGAGATTAGGGTTGATTGAGCCCCAAATCACATCCTTTACAATCAAAATTAGGTTTGAAAGGGGCTTATTTTAACCAAAATTATATCACCAATTATACCAATTGATTAATTTTATTAATCTATGATAAAATTAAGGATAATTTCATGCTAAATCACATATTATAGTCATATTTAGATTTAAAGGGGCCCTAATTGGCCCCAATTGTGTCCATGATTAAACAAATTGATAATTTCATTCATTATTTGATGACATTGGGGTTGATTAAGCCCTAAATCACATTCTATGAAAGAGACTCAATTTGGCCTAAATCACATAATTGATTGCACTAATTAACTAAATGGATTAATTTATGATAAAATTAGGACTAATTAATCCCTAATTAAATCTTATAGCTATAGGTAGGTTGAAGGGGCTCAAATTGGCCCCAATTACCTTGATGATTGAACCAATTGATTATTTGGTTCATTATGTGATGAAATTTGGATTGAATGATTCTCAAATCACATATTATATAGTCAAAATTAGGTTATCGAGGCTTGATTTGGCCCAAATTGCATCACTAATTACACCAATTGACTAATTAGCTCAATACATGATGGAACTAGAACTAATTTAACTCAAATTCACATCTTATTGTCACAATTAGGTTCAAGGGGCTCAAATTATTCTCAATTACATTTATTATTAAACCAATCAATTCTTTGGGTCATTTTATGATGAAATTAGGTGAGCCCAAAGTCACTAACTATACATTTAGAATCAGGTTTGAAAGGGGCTTAATTTGGCCCAAGTCACATGACTAATTGCACCAATTGACTAATTAGCTCAAATTATGATAAAATTAGGGTTAATTGAGCCCATAATCACATCTTATAGTCATAGTTAGGTTAAAATGTCTCAAATTACCCCAATCACCTCCATGATTGAATTAATCACCTATTTGGTTCATTATTTGATGACATTAGGCTTAATTGAGCCCTAAATCACATCATATATAGTTGAAATTATGTTCATATGGCTAAAGTTTTTAAAAATCACATAATTAATTGCACTAATTAAGTAATTAGCTCAACAAATGATGAAATAGAGCTAATTTAGCCTCAAATCACATCCTATAGTCATTATTAGGCTCAAAGGGATCATATTAACCCCAACTACCTCCATGATTGAGCTAATCAAATATTTCATTTATTATGTGATGGAATTGGAGTTGGTTGAGGCATAAATGACATCCTATATAGTTAAATTTATGTCTGTCATTAAACTAATCTATTATTTGGATCATTCTCTGATGAAATTAGGTCTAATTGACCCCCAAATCACATTATATAGTGCTTATTAAGTTGAAGGGGATCAAATTATCCATAATATACTCTATGATTCAATTTGTCAGCTGTGTGGCTTATTTTATGATGACTTTGGGGTTGAATAAACCCAAAATTACATCTTATATAGTTAAAATTAGGTTCATGGGGATTAATTTGGACAAAATTACATCTTATCATTATAATTAGGTTCAAGGGGTTTAAATTGGCCCTAATTTCCTCCATTATTGAAATAATCGACTCTTTCGTTCATTTTGTGATGAAATTAGGGCTAGTTAAACCCCAAATCACATCCTATGAAATTAGGTTCACGGGTTGAGTTTCACCCAAATTGCACCAATATATTGATTATGTCCTCCATATGGTAGTGTATATAATTATACCCACCATTTTTATAACAAAAATAATAAATTTAAAATAAATGACATTTAATTCACATTTAAATATCAAAGGGAATATGGTTCAACTTTAGGGATAATAGCTAGCTACCTATATGGACTATAAAAATTTGTATGTATCTTTGTGTATGTTATTAGTGATCATAAATCACATGAAATCAATATATTTTATGTTTCTAATGGTCATAAATGACATTTAATCAATACAAATAAAAGTGCATACACACTTTTAAAAGTGTGTACACATTATAGTGCATATGCACTTTTGTTTTGTATAATTTCAAAATCATGCCTAAAATCTTTGAAATGGCTTAGATTTATAATCTTAAGGTCTATACCTACACACACAACCAAATCCATGTTTTTGACTTTAAATAACAAAATCCATCTTCCACCATGATAAATACTATGAATTTCATTGAGACATTTTATTAAACTATTACTATGACATTGAGCACACTCTTCTCTTTCAAAATATATAATTTTGTTAATTTTTTTAATATTTTAAGGTTTCCATCTATATTAATTTAAAAGTATGTATTTTTTATGCCCCTATAGGTCATAACTATAAATGTTTGCAATTGTTTATGTCTCTTTTATTTTGTTCATCAAAACATGATTTTTTTTTATGGTTTCAAACTAGTCCTAATTCTGTACACATTAAAAAAAAACTTTTTTTGAGGTAGTTTGGGGGAGGGGTGCATAGTCAAAGATCTATTTTTTAAATAATTTTAAGGTTATATTTAATTTTAATATTAATATTCAGTTAAAAATTAAAAAACATATAGATTGAAAAATAGATAATCTTATTTAACATTCCACCAAAGGGTTTAAAAAAAAACTAAACAAATCTCAAAAATTGCATGGGCACACAACCAAATATATACTGTGTTTTTCTTAAAATAAGGAGTTCCTATTTGAATATAAAATGTTTGACCCAATTAAAATTGACCATTTTTAGAAAACATATAAGTTTAGAAACTAGACTCAAAATTCTATAATTTATGTTCTTATATCATCTTTAAAATTTAAGTGTAGCCACCTCAAATAATATATAGAGGTTGAGGTTTATTAATTTTTAATAAAACGTATCCAGTTAAGATCCCCTTTTGGCTCACCAATTCTCTACAATTTCCCTTCAGTTCTTGTAGACTCATAACAAGTTAAAACAAGAGCAACATCAAAAATAGTCTTCTTATCTTCACTAGTTCCATATTAACATCAAGCATAAGAAAGGAAATGCCAATCCATTTGTAGATTATTAGAGTCATCACTAGCTCAATCTCTCCTTCTGTATTTGATGCACGTGGACATGAAGCCAACATATGTCTATAATTGTATCTATCTAACATGGACTATACACACACACACACACACTCTATTTATAGTAATTTTATTCCATATCTATAATTAAGGGATGGAATCATATATCACTTTGGGAAGTTGTGGATTATACATGAGGTAGAGAGACATAAACTAATATGGATGGATCATTTCAGTAAAGTTAATAGACTTTTAGGAGTTTAAAATACTCTTGAAGTGTTAAAAAGGTACTTATTCTAGCTAGACCTTAGGGAAAATGTTATAAAATACATCAAGTCATGTATCACGTGTGCAATTCCCAAACTAGGAAAAAAGAAATAGAGTTTATGCACACAAATTATACTTGTAACAAGACCATGGGAATCTATTTCTATGGATTTCCTCTTAAGATAACCTATTACTAAACACGGTCATTATTGTGTTTATGTAGTAACTAATAGATTCTCAAAGATAGAAATTATAATACCTTGTAATAAAGTAATCTCAGCTATAGAAAAACTCAATTTTACTTTCAACATGTTTGGATCCACTTTAGAATACAATAAATTATCCTTTATGATAGATAAACAAGTTTTTGGATAAATATGGAAAACAATTTGGTTTATGGTAGAATCAAATATGAATAAGTCTAACACATTCCATTCACACTAATGGACAAATGAAAGTAGTAAACATGATGATAATGCACCTTATTAAAGTATACAATTCAAATAAAAACACACTTGGGATACAATCATGCCTTCAATTTAACACAACTACAATAGAGCTTTGCATAGCTCTACCACACAACCCTTTTTAGGTCGTTTGGGTTTCCAACCTCTATCACCCATTGACATAGATTAACCTATCTCACTATAAAAAACAACTCCTCCTTTATCTTACAAGGAATTTAGAAAAGTTGTTCAGTTTATTGAGCACATTTAATCACAAGTGTAGACTATTATATAACATGCTAATGATAATTAAAAATAGAACCATGATAAACATTAGACACCACACACTTTTCAAGTTGGAGATCATGTTTGGCTACACTTACAAAGGAAGGTTGACATGAATTTACCACAATATTTTTCCACTTTGGTATGATCCCTACACCATCACCATGAAAGTAGGGGATAATTATTTTGAGCTCAATATTTGTTATTAAATTAGGTTATATCTAGTCTTTAATGTCTAAATATTTCACCATTACTTTCCACCTATGTTTGATACTTCAAATGTGGTAGAGACTTTCTAGTAGATAAATATCAATCTAGATTGTAGTGTCTCAAAAAAAATAGATCAATTCATTTAAATATGAGTCAAAAAACACATCGATAAGATATCCTTATCTTCTCAATCATTAAATTAGGTCAAATTCCTTCCCAAGGAAAATGGTTTATATAATTCAAGTTGTTAATTTATTTCCACATATTTTATTATATCTACATACAATGGGAACCATTTTTATTCAAGGAGGAGAAAATGATAAATGAGGATCTGGGTCACTTGATCCTACCATTATTTCTTATCCAACTTTGCACTCACATCAATAGTTTTTTCATTGTGGGTGACACCTACATTCCATCCAATAAGATCTAACTTTTATTCAATATTATCATGTTGCTCCTAAAATGTCAATACTATAACACATTATGTCAGTAATGGTGAATACTGAGATTGCCACATTTATTAATTATGTAGTACTTGTTGTGAACTCTTATAATAGTTTAGCCAATGTTTCATCTCCCTCCATTATATATTATCATCTACTTCCATTATTTATAGTTATTTATGTAATGTAAATATAGAATAATGAAGTTATGAAATGCATAGAACCATTTATTTGATCTCTCATATATTGTAAAAAATATACATAATAAATTTTTTTTATTACATTTCTACGTTATCAATTGTATTCTTATTTTCCTTATTAATTTTCACACTACAATTTTTCATATCCTTTAGCATTCACAATTTTCTTATGTATATAACTATATTAAACTCATTTAAGTAGGTTTTCCATTGGGTCTCCTCTTGGACCTCAGATCTCAAGGCTATGAAATAAAAAGAGATTGAAGATGTCATATTTTTATCAAAGACCAAGAGCCTTAGTTTGAATAATGAAAAAATATTGATCAGAACCATCATCTAGAAAGTGGTGTGGAGGCTTATACATGTAAATTAAGCCCTGATAAATCTAGAATGGAATGTTTTTACTATCAAGAAAGAGACAATATAGATAAATATTGTCCTAAGAAGAATTATGACAATGGAAGTGGGTAGAGTCAACAATGTGTCAAGTGTCAATTTAACCAATGTAATTTTTTTGATGGGGTTAATGAGTTAAAAAATATGTATAAGTTTTCTCATTTTTATATTCTTATTATTTTAACACATCTCATAGAGATGTTTAGTATATAGGATTTGGTACAAGTAGTTATATGTATTCTATTAATAACCTATTAAATGAAATCATGGATAGTAGCTTTGAATTATCTAGGTTATTGGGAGATGACCTAAGTTATAAGGTGAAATGAATAGTAATGATTCCTATTCAGATGCCAAATAGAGGTATAAATCTGATAAAAAAATGTTTTGTATGTTCTCAGCCTAATAAAAAATCTATTTTTAGTGTGTTGTGACTAATAATAAAATTAAGGTTGAGTTTACTAAAGGTAATTATATAATCAAAGATGGTTATAGTGTCAGGTGAAAGATTATTTTCAAAGGCATGATAGATCCTAGTTTATATAAAATAATTGTATAGATTGTTGATCCTCAAGAATTGTTACATAATGATGTAATGTCACATCTAGTTTTTACCTATGGATATTTGAGACATAATTCAATGGATTATGTGTTGATTATTGGTAGATATATTATTTATTTTGAGTTGGATTAGTTTATGTTTGGTTAATAGGTATATTACTTCTGATATATGTTGTATATGTTACATTATCTTATGATCACGATTTTTTATGGATTTATTACATTCAACAATTTTTATGGTTATATGTTGATTATTATCATGATATAGGCTAATTACCATTTTGGTTTAAAATTTAGATGTAGGATATTTTTTCCCTCATTGACAGTGTGAAGGGAGAGTATCATCAGAGAGGGTGGAGTAGATAGCTATAATGGGGATTGAGAGATATGATTGAAACAAACCCTTGCACACACCACTATTTCCTGATTAAATGACATGAATGATGCTTGTGTTTAATGCTTTAGATGTTGTATGCCTTGATTTCAAAAATTACATATGTGTGCTAATTTATTATTGATATATGATGTTTTCCATTGAATTATGATTGTAGAAATGTAAGTTCATCAATTTGGTTTATTACTTATGTACATTGTTGGTTAATAATTTTGTGCTTAACCATCTATTTGAATATTAGTTATAACTTATATCATGATAGGACATCTGATTAACTCTTTTATTAAATACGAATACTTGAATAAATTTATGACTACTAGTAAGGTGATATGTTACTTGCCTATTTGAACAATTCTATGAATTTTAGATGAAAATTTTAAAATCTTGTGAAAAGGTGCAAAGTCCCACATAAGCCAATAACCCTAAGGCAAGATGTTGATAGGCATATTCATGATTTTTACATAACAAAAATTACATGTTTTGATAGATAAAACATAACTTGGTCTTATTTAGGGAGTTTACATGATTCTTCCTCATTATGACATTTGTAAATGTCAAAAGGGAGTTGGGAATGGAATTATGCTTTTCTTCATCATTGTGTGAGTTTACCTTGTAAAGGGGGAGATGGTGTTTATGTGGTTTCCATGTCTAGAAATAGAATCATGAATATGTTTTAATTATGGATAGTTGGAGTGGATCTTTAATGAAGGCAATTGTATGTTAGTAGCTCATAAAAAGTTACAACAATTTTGGGAAATCATGCATGGAGTACATGAATGAAAGGAGAAGGATAAGAAGGATGAAGAGGGAAATAAGCTATATGATAGAAGAAGAAAAGAAGGTGGATAAAAGAATAAAATAAGATTTCTAGATACAAGGAAGACATATCAATTTTTCCATGTAGTGATTATAAAATTTTAGAGAACTAGGTCAGTTTCTTTTCTTCTAGTTATGAAATTTGAAACAAAAAATAATGGGGTTCTCTGGGTATAAAAATTTATAGATGGTAAAGATTGTGTGGAATTGTTTCCTCTATTTAAAATTTATTAAAACCCCTGTAACTTTCAGGTTGATAGACTTGAGGATTGAACTTGGTTCCATCCTCATGCCTATGAAGCTAAAGATAGAGCCTTTCATGGTGAATACTAGGTTAATTTTGTTCATAAACCAAGCTCAGACTTAATATCTATCTTTTTTAGAAAACCTTAGAGCCATTCTATTTATGTAAATGTATTCTGAAGTGGTTTTTTTTAAATAATGAAATTTAGGTTCATAAATTTGCACCATTCCTTATTGTTTTATCTGTAGGAAGGCATACCCATAAACCTAAAATCAATTTTAGGTTTAGTGAACCAATTACAAATAAAGGAAAATAATACAGCTATAGGTTATGCTTGAAAACCTCAATGTTATAAATTTGATTTCTAATTGCATTTTAAATTAGATATTTTATTATGATCTAGGTAAATGATGAATTTCAAGAGATTTAATGACTAATGAAATGTAAATATATGCACAAGTAGGTTTATATTCATGGATATATTCATATATATATAATGAAATATAATTAAAATATTGGTATGTGAAGGGTTACTATCTGGGATAAATATGACCCCTTTTCATGTTAAAATATGTGTATAAATATTAAAACTATTAGTTGTTAGGTGAAGTTACTGTAGAGTCGTTACTATAAGTTTATGCTAAGCTAGGGTATGGGAGTTAAATATAAAGAAATGTTGAGTTCTTAGGATAAATAATATGTTGAATATTGCATGTAAACTATTATGAATGCTTAAGAGATATGTAGGCCTATAGAATGTTGGTTGGATCTTAATGAAATATGGGTAATTAAAAACAATAATTATATTCATAGATCTTAAGTCAATATCCTTATAATCTCTTAGGTAAGATATTTTTTGGATAAAATAGTTAAATAGATATATATTCAAGCTAGATATCTAGTTGGATACCTAGGCATTGTATTGTTCCTATTGACTTGGTACGACTATTAATAATTATGACTTAAAATCCCACTTTGAGTGAATGCTTTACTAAGATAAAATAAATAAAAATATTATGTTAAATATTAGTTTATATTGAGTAAAGTAAGTTATAACAAGATACATTAGTGTAATAAATTGCTTTTTCAAAATGTCATAATGATTGATGGTCATAACTAGACTGTAGACTTAACATTGATAATATGTCCTTGAATGTTTGACTTTGATGAATTAGAAATATAACCTTTGGAACTATATGTTTAAATTTTATTAAACTCATGTTTTGATCAATGGTATAAACCATATTCCCATATATTGAAATGTGTATATATTTGTACCTATGCCTGAAGTATGTTTAAGAATGAATTATCATTGACTGTATGGAATCATATGATGGTTATAAAATAGTATATACTAAACTTATAGATATTATGATAGAATGATATATTGAGATAAAAAGCATATAATAGCTTGATTCTTTTTTATAGCTTAATAAACCTATAAGTATGGAGTTGAATTGGATTCTTGGCTGTGATTGCTTATATCTTCACTATGCATAATATATCATTACTCTACTTTTGAATCCTTATTTATTGATTGTGTTTGGATAATAAGAGGTACATATATGAGTATGCCAATGGGTAAATCATATAAGTACCCCTTGATATCATTTTTTCATGATTCAATAGCAAAGAGTACTATGTGAGTGAAATGATTCATATTATTGAACCTAAATTCTACAATGAAAACTTTGGCTAGATTCAAAGCTCATGTTTACTCTACTTGGTTTGTTCCAAATAGGTTTAAGGGATCCTAGTCAGAACCCTTGATTATGATATGAGTAATTAATTCTAGATTCATCTATTTAGTCATGATTTAACTGATTCCTTGTTGTGACTCAATAATTTAGTTTTTTTATGTTGTATTGTAGCTACTCTTATTGTAAATCATGGCTTGTTAGGCCATTGTTGATTGGTCTTTAGATTTGGGTAGATTTAGCATAGATTATTTTATTGTAAATATAGTCTTGATTTAGCCTTAGATTCTTATTTATATTATTGAGTATGTGTCCCTAGTTAAGAAAAAACCCTACCTTTTACCAGTAATAATTTTTTTTGCCAAAGTAATGTTATAGTTGAGACATTATCATTTTAATGTACTTCTAGTTTACATATATTGTTGATATAATTTAAATGGAGGAATGGATTCCATGTTCTATTTGATTTATACATGTAATAGTTTTAATACACACATAGGTTCTGATTGTTTCTCAATGTTCACAATGTTCTTATATGCCCCTCCATGAAGGGTGGTGCCACTCCCAAAAGGGAGGTGTGTGTAAATTTGTTGGTTTTTGATTAGAGTTAAATAACTTTAATGATGATATCCCTATGTTTAATTGATTCAACTAGATGGAATAATGTTCAATCTATGTGAAGAATCATGGAGCTACTTTATGTAGTTGATTATATACTTTTGTACTTATTGATATTTATATTTGAAATCATACATAATTCTAATGAATATTCAATGCAACAATGGTTGTATCATTATATATTATTCTAAAAAAAAAAAAAAAAAGTAGATATAAATGTATTATGATTTATTCATGGAGAATATTTATATTGGTCGTACTTGGTTCATCTTGTTGTATTGATGATCAATTCTTCAATTTATTATTTTTTAATGCTCAAGTACTAAATGAGTTTTTATTTACCAGTAGGCTTATGTGATTATTGAATATGTTTCTTAAAGTTAATTTAGATTTCAAGTATTAAACTATTGACCATGATTAATCTTAAAAATATTGTTATAAAAAAAATGTGTATCTTTCAGTTAGCCTAGTGGGGTCTAACATTGTGGTCTTATAGATTAAAGTTTAGCTCTAGGACCTAATGAGTCCAATAACAAAAAAAATATTCTCCTAATTTTATATAAAGGATAATGGTGCAAGGTATATTATTTGGTGAGGATTATTCTAATATAAACCCTTAGGTTTATCATATTCAGCTATCAATAGAGCAAGCTATGAAACTTGATCATATTCTCATTGTTATGAATGAAACATAAGACCATATATCAATTCTTGAATGATAGGTTCATGTCCTAGAAGAGAAAAAATAATGGGGAAAACCTATAAAACACCCTCCTAAATAGGAATTTCTTTAGGATTAAAGGCACAAGGAAGTGTACCATCATATTAGAGCTCAAGTAGTTATAGAACTAGCATAGGACATGAATAAGGTGAACGTACCCAAATTTGATTTCATAGTCTTGGATAATGGAGCTGAAGCTTGGTTCACAAATATGGAATATTACTTTGAGATTTTAAATTAATCTGAGGTCACTAAATCTATGCGGAGATATTAACAAATGACTAGTGAAGTAACAAATTAGTGGGATAACAAAAGGCTCAAAATAAATTTATATTCTACTACCACCATATGGGAGTAATTTTTAGCTCTTTTCAAATAATGATGGTTACCTCAACTCTATTTTGATTAGAAGTTGACTAATTTTTAAAACTTGAGGCAAGGAGAATTATTAGTGAACAAGTACTGGGAGTAGTTTACTAAGCTCTTGAATTATGTTCTATAGTACCATAAGGATGAATGTTTCCATATCAATAAGTTAATTATGGGCCTATAACCCAAAATTAGATGTGAGGTGGATGTGCATGGATTAGACACTATGGATTAGGTGTTTAAAAATGCTATAAAGTAGGAACAAAGTTTGAAATCAATGGAAAAGGTTAGAGATAAGTATAAAAAAAGTTTGGAAATTCCAAGACTCCTTTCAAAAAGAACTATAAATGGAAAGGAAATTCCAAGAACTAGTTCAATAGTCAGAAGACAAGGTTTTGGTAACACTTCTAGGAATAATAAACTAAGAGGTAATTTTAGAGAAGGATAAAAGGTTGAAAATTAGACTAAGAATATGGGACCTCTAGGAGGATGATTTACTTGTGGAGGAGGTCATTATCTGAAAGATTATCCTTGGTGGAAGATAGATGGTAAGAACATAAATTCAACTTCTTCTTCACAGTAGGAAACCTTCTAGTAGCATATTTATGTAGTAGTGGATAATTGGTAGGATGAATTCTAAGCCTCCCCCATCGAATTATTATGTACTCTTTTTTGTCATATAATTACTATTTTATTGATACTTGAGCTAATAAATGCTTTACCTTTCCTAGAATGTTGAGTAAATTATCTATGAAAACTAGTTATATGGAAAATGCATGGTTAGTACAATATGGGAATGAGTCTAAGGTCAAGTTTGAAATGTCTTATAGAGGCTAAAATATAGTTGATATAATTTACCATAGCTATGGACCTTTATGCAGTACCACTATGGTCATATGAGGTGATCCTAGGAGTGAATTAGATTTCTAAGCATAAAGCCAAAGTTCATTGCTTCTTTAAAAAGTTTGAATGTTTGGATTATTTGGGGAACCAAACCCAAATCCAAGAAAACTAGAGGGAGTTAAAGCTCAACAAAGTTTATACCATTCAATTCAAAAGGGATCAATGTAAGGGATGTCAAGTATTCCTTGTCAAAATGGATGAAGTTTCAAAATCTAGATAACCCATCTTGTAAGATTATTCCTTTCTATAAGAATTTTTAGATGTTTTTCCAAATGAAATATTAGGGTTGCCTCTAAAAAGGGAATTGAATTTCACTATAGATATCATTCTTGGGTTAAAATTTCAATCTAAGGCACCCTAAAGGATGAAAAAAATGTATCTAAGTAAGCTGAAGGCACAACTTCAAGATATTTTTGCCTAGGATTTGATTCGGCCAAGTGTTTCACCATAAGGTGCACTTGTAGTTTTCATCAAGAAGAAGGGTGGTACCCTTTACTTATGAATTGAATGCTACATGATAAATAAAGTAATGATAAAAAAACATGTATCCATTTCCTCACATTGACGATATTGTTGATAAAATTTATGTTGTTATAGTCATTTTGAGGATTGATCATCGAGCAGGATACTATCCGTTGAGGATTCAGGACGAGGATATTCTAAAAATAGCTTTAAAAACTCACTATAAGAGCTACAAGTTTACATTAATACATTTTGGGTTAATAAATACACTATAAAAATCCATCAATATATTGAATAGTGTGTTCATGGATTATCATGATCAATTTGTTACATCTCATTTCTCCCTATGACTATTTGAGAAATTATTCATATTATTATATGTTGGTTATTATTGACATATTTTGACCCTCAAGTCAAAATGGTCAACCCCTATAGGTTGAAACTTTTTCATAGGGTTATTAAAGCTTTTATATAGATTTAATGGTTTTTTAATTAGCTTATAATGGTTTTCATGTGGTCATAGTGGTCCTTGACTAGCTTTATTTAAGGTTGGGTCTCTTATGTACTTGTATAGTCTCAAGGTCATTTATGAGTCATGGTGTTGTAAAGTGTGGATAATGTAATGTAATGGTTATAAGTCATTAAATTAGGTTTTTAATGTTCCTTTAAATTCATATATTCATTCATTAACCTTTAACTATGATTTTTATGCATCACAAAAAAAATTAGTCACTTTTTAAGGCCAAATTAGATGAATTGTATGTATTATGATAAAGGAAAAATATTTAAAGAAGTGTTATAATGTATATAATGTCAGAATAGGATTAGATATGGTCAGAACCTGATTAAAATTGTAGTTCAATGCCTTAATTGAGATAAAAACTCATTTATAAGAAGTTATAGGCATGTGTACATATTAGAAAGATCTATTTACAGGTGAAAATAGTTTTAAGGAGGTTATTCATATTATATAAGTTATATTCATGATTGGTATAATGTTTTAGGTATTATATATTTAGATATCTCTCTCTCCCCTTCATCACTTCCTTCACAAGCTCATAAAGGCAAAATTCAAATGCATGGTACAACTAGGAGAGAGAAAGTTGGAGGCTAAAATTTTGGGTAATTGTAGGGGTCCTAGTAAGATTTAATTTTGTGGAATTATTTTTCATTTTCATCCCTTTTCATTTATGAATTTTTTGTTAAGAGTGTAAGGAGGTCATTATGCCTTATCCATTCAAGTAGGGTCTAATTTTGCTTCTATTTCTTCACCTAAGAGTTATATGGAAGATAATGAATTTTATGTGATGTTTTTAGAGGTAAAATGAGTCATTTTAATTTTTTTCATCAATCAACTCAAACTAGTGAGGTGTATTCAATAAGGAGAATAGTGTCTCAAACAAATGGAACATATCACCACTACTACAAGTTTTTTAGGTTGGTTTGAATTATTTTGACTCTTATATGTATAAAATTTACTAATGATTCATTAAAAATCCTTCACTCTCATGTGATCCATGTGTTTTCTCTCTAAAAATGGTTCTTTATGGATAATCCTTTAAGAGGTGTCATGTTCTTGCTCTTGGAGGCATGATACAATTCATGAGCATTCTTAAATAGACTTGAATATCAATCTTGGATAACATGGAAATGAGAAACCAATAATAACATATGAATATATAATTGAATAGGTTGGAGGCCAAGGTTATGAGTGATGAGTGTCATTTAACTCTTTATTCAATCAATCCTTCAGATTAATGTCTATCAAACCAGGGTTGGTGTATAAATCTATCTGCATCAAGGCTTATGATGGTAGATCTATAGATTAATATTATTGGGGGTGTTTGGTGACACTATTCTAATGCTTGATGATGAAATAAATTCTTTTAAATTATTTATTTTACACTTTCTAAGAGAAAAGATTAACCATTACATTAACTAATTCAATCCTTTGCTTGGAATCAAATCACACTTAATCTACTTCACACTTGCTTGGAAATATAAATCTAAATATAATTCACACTTGCATGAAATGTAAACACTCAGCTGGAAAGATAATTCTAAGCTAACTCACTCCTTTGTAGTAAATAATAAAAAACACGAAGATTAAGTCACACTTGCTTTGGAATATAAAATAATTGTTGGCATGTGAATCTTGAATTTAAATTACTAATATATGCAAGTATTTGAGATATATTGATTATATATTAAAGAATAATTAATTCAAAATAAATATAAATACCATATAGAAATTCTTAGTTATAAGGAGAGTGTGCCCTTGCTCTTCTTAGAGTTAGGAACAAAGTTTACTTAATACTACAAGATGGAATAATATTGCATTAAATTATGAAAGTTGGAACATTTACAATATGCCTATAACTCAAAATGTGTTTGTATTTATTATATTCCCCTCTTCTTAAGATGAAATAATTTCATATTTATGCTAATACATTATACTAAAGATAGTATGTAGAAACATAGGACTACTAATCAATCTGTTTGCCCCAAAGATAGGAGATCTAGATTGAGTATAATCCTAGAAAATCCAAATATCATTATGGGATCAATTATACTATCCCTATAATATTTTTATGGTCCATATATATATAAAGTGTGTCAATATTTAATCCATTAAAATAAGAAGTGAGTATTTCTCTGAAGTGATTCTAGCTAGAGAAATTCTTCCTTTCTCAGACTATCTACAAATTATCTTGTTTCTCAGACTTCAGACCTATAGAGTATGTAGATAAGGACCTATAAAATCCATAGAAATAGACCTGTAGAGTCCATAGATGAATAATGAGTATGTCTTTATATGTTGACTAGGTGAGTCCATAGCTTTAGCTAAGTATGTCCATAACTTTGGAAGACTGGGATCAAAATTGGAGCTTCTACAAAATGCTAATTTTTTCATCTTTCCTATGTGTTCTTCAAAACCAAAACAATAAAACATACTACTTGTTGGTATAAATGACAAAATAGTAAATCAACCTTTGGCTTGACATAAATGAGATAACGTGTCTATTTTCCATGTATAGTTAGCTAAAAGTATATGATTTGCATAAGATTATATCCTTAGAGAGATGAAATGAATGAAATTACATGTTAATAATGAGACATATTTTGGGCTCATCATCTCCCCCAAGCTTTACCTTTTATAAGTTCCATTACAGAAATTCATCTAGCTTCATTGATTCTTAATTTTTTTCTCCATGCCTTTACTTATATCATAGTCATCAAATTCATTTGTGATATGATGATCTATATTTCTTGTAAATCATTTATACCTTTGAACCATTTGCTCTTAGATATTAAATTTTTCATCAAATTGAGGTACCCAATTCTGCCATCATGGTATTGGTCTAACTAATAAAGGGGGTTTTAATCTCATTCCAATCCACATATTCTCTCCATTAGAATTCAATACTACCATAATCTATTCAAGAATTTCTTCATCTATTCTCCTAATCCATCTTTAATTTTTGGGTTATATAACCTCACATATCTTTAGAGAGACTGATAATAGATCCCATCTTTTAATACTGGGTGCAATAACTGAATCAAAATTTTGCCTAGTGAAAAGGCCAAATTAGATAGTGTAATTATACAAAGTTTCCAAATAATTATTTTTGACATCAACATTTTAGTAGGGAATTTTGAAGTTTTCTTTTACCAATATATGCATGGAGAGGTTTAGTCTCCTGCATAACCCTATAGTATTAAAATGCTCTATATATTCTTCAAATGTGTTTTTCTAAGCTAATTGACTCTTGAAGGTGGAACGGAGTGCTCTTAGTTTAACTTCTCCTACATGCAAATTTATCAATTTTTTTTATGATCATGATCTCCTATTATCAAGTCATGCAAATAAAATTCATATAGGAGATCTTGATTGTTAGGCTCAGAACTATATAATATTTATAAAAATGTGGATGGATCAAAAATCTTGTAGGGAAGATGGTAAGATATTTTGAGAATTTACCATCTATAGAATTATTCAAATAGAAACATACTATATGTAGAAGAAGGGCTTCTATAGGTCAAAAGAGATTCACTTAATTTAAAAGCATTCTAAAAGTCTTCTTCCAAAGTCTGAGTTTTAATTTCTAATATTTGTTTTTCATTTTCCAATTTCTTATTTGTAGTGACTAAAACTTTATTCTTCTGTTTGACTATTTGGTATTCCTCTTGAGCCTAATGAAACATTTATAATGGAGGAATGTATGGATGGCTAGTTTGATATCCTTGGTCAACATATACTTTAAGAAGAATAGGTTGATTATTATTTCAAGGGTAATAGTAAGAAGTTTCTGAGAAGAAATTAATCATCTCTATTTTAATAGTTTATTTTTTCTCAAGACTCTACATATATATCCATAAATTGACTTATGCCTCCTCTTTCTATTTTATTTCATTAATTTTTAAAGTATAATTCAAAGATATTTATAAATTTTGTACTAACACAAAATTAAGATGATCCTTATTATGTAGTTGGTTGATCAGATCTACAATATCTACTACTTGTTGCTATATCAACTTTAGAAAGTTTCAATGTTAGTTGCATGATAGGGTCCTTTAGACTGAAAGATTCACCTTTTTCAAATGTACATGGAGATTTTCCTTTTTTAATGGAACTTGAATTTGACCATTTTGTTCTTTTGTTGTGTTACCCTACTCAAGTTCTAGTTCCCTTGATTTGACTAGAGATCTTTTTGATTCCTATAATGGTTGTATAGTAGGGATTTACACATGTTCTTCTATAGGATCTATTTTAAGAGTCTCTCATTCGTCAATATTATATTTTTTTGAGGATTGAGATATTTTTCTAAGACTATCCAAAGTATTCACTACTTATTATTCATCTTCTTCTAACAGAATCAATCTTCATCTTCTCTTAGTTATGTGGGCCACACTTGATCCTTCTTCCATTGTAGCAGTCAAGCCCTTAGCCTTTTTAGGTTCTATTGAGGCAACAATTTGTATTTTTAATTTCCTTCTTCTTGAGTAGAGGATTGGTTACTCAATAGGTTCATAAGGTTCATATGGAGGCTTTGAAATAGTGAGGGTTTCAGCAGCTTGAGATATTGTGACCCTTATTGAAGAGAGAGGAGTTTCTTTTATAATTGTAGGCTATCTTTTCTTTTTCCTTGAGCTCATTTTCCTGGTGGGTGTAGCAATTGTAAGAGATTGTCTTTATGACTGGATTGAATCTAATGTTCTAGTTTCTTCTTGTATAATTAGGGCTAGAATTTGTCTAATTACCCTATTTTTGAAGGCTTCCCAAACTTCTTTCCCTTATTGTATGAAAGGATGTTAAATAATAAGGTGAATAAGGCCATGATGCCTAAGGGAAGCAATAGGGGTTGTGGTCATCACTTGGAGGAATAATGTAAGAAATATGGAAGGTTAATTTTGCACAAAGGGTTTTGCCCTCCATGTTTAAGATGTATTAGGATTTTCATGGCTTGTCCTCCTCAAAGACTACATTACCCTTCATAAGGGATATACTTGATTACCCATACTACCATTGATTATCATGGCTTTAAAAGTGAATCTCTATGGATCCCCTTAGCTTTCCCTTTTGAATTAATCAATCATGTAGATCTAATCTATTTTTTTCATTAAATTGACCAATCAAGTTAATAAATAGAATTCTTCTTGTTACTTTCATTCCTTCATCTAGAATTTCTATGATTTCACTAATAACCTAATTAGACACTGGAATACCTACTCCTTCAACAATAGAAAAATTAGGAGTAAGGTTTTTCATGAATTCTCTTATCAATGTTTCATGTAAGCCCTAGAATTTCTAGATGAATGGTAGCCAGTCACTCGCCTCAAATACTGCCACAGAAGCCCTATCACTGAGGAATTTGGTTACCTTTTTCAGTTCTGAGCTTGTCTTTTTTCCTATTCTTTCCTAAAGTTATGAATGTCAACAAAATTTCCATTGATTATGGACAAATTTTCCAAATTTAAACCATGGTTTGTATTTATTCTCTTTTTGAACTCACAAAGGAAAGTATTTAATGCACTTTATAGAGATGGGTAACTTTTGTGAGCATGTTATCTGTGTGAGTTTAATTCTCTATGAGTTGGTGGTAGTTGTAATCATTATTTTACATGAATTTTGGATTTACTCATGTCTATAGAGTGGGACTACTGACTACTGAGGTGACTTGAACACTGACATGACCGTTTGAATGATGGCATGGCATGGTGGTAGTTTTATTGCTTACATATATGGGACATGTATTTCTTTTGTCACCATAGAATTTTTCCATATTTGATCAATAATTATTAGAGACCATTTTATTTTGAGGATTTTTATAGGATGATGTTGTCATAATGATAATGATGCAACTAATTACATTGGATATATTTATCCATTATGATAGGTGTTCCCTCATCTCTTTCTTTTGCATGATATGATGATTACTCTCTTTAGGGAATACATGATTATCTAGTTGTACTTTTTAATCTCCATAGGATCAACCTTATTTAAATTAAAAAACCTCTAGTTCACTAAAACATTAATAAATAAAACTTATCACTCACTTATTCTTACCTCAGATTTTGTTTTCTTTTGCCATTTGTCCTATACAAGTAAATTTACATGAATTAGTTAGCATATTTTAAAGGAAATTTTTGAAGTTTTATTTCATGGGGAAATAAATTAGGATTGCATGATCAAAGTCCTTTCCCCCCCCCCTTGGCTAGCCATTGCTAGTTTCTTAGCCAAGGCCCTTTATGTAATGCATGACCAACCAACAAGCTAGTTTTTTAGTCGTGCAATGTCAATAGCATCCTTGAAAGGATTTTCACTATTAAAATTATTATTTTTTATTTTTTATTATTACCAAAAGAGATCAATCACTAAGGAATAAGTTTCCTAGAAGAAACTGGTTCCTCTAGGAAAGCTACCTAACTTTGCATTTTTTGTACAAATTCTTCTTTACTAGGAGGTTGTTGGTAGAGTTTTAGTCTATGTCCATTGACCATAAGAGTTATTATACTATCATCAATGGGCATTAACTTGATAGAACCATTTTTAAATACCTCCTCTATTTGATATGGTCCCAGCCACCTTGTCTATAGTTTCCCTTTAAATTATTAAAATTTGGAGTCAAACAATAATTCCTAGTCTTCTTTTTGAAACTTTTATTATTTGATGTATGAGTCATGCCAAATTTTCTCTAATTTTAAACAAATCTAGTCCTCTATAATTATTTAATTCTCATTTCATTGAGTTTATTGAGATACATGAGTCTCTCCTTCTCTGATTTTTCCAATTCAATTCCCACTTCTAATGTTGTTTTCAATGTTTGTAATTCAAATTCACTAGAGAATAGAGGTTTCTTACCATACACTAGCTCATAAGGTGAGAAGCCAGTAGTTATTTTCCAAGTATTATTATAAGCCCAAAATACTTTTGGTACTTTATCTACCCAATCTTTTTAGATGGTACTAACAATCTTTGTTAAAATAATCTCCAATTCTTTGTTAGTGACTTCAGCTTGTCCATTAGCTTATGGATGATATGGAGAGGAATTCTTATGTTGAGTTTGATATGCTTCCATGAAGTGATTTATCATGTTTGACATGAATTTGGGTTCTTGATCTGAGAATACCTCTCCTGGATCACCAAATCTTTGCATAATTTAAAATAATAGGAAATTTTCTATAGCTTCTTTTTGAGCATGGGTCAAAACTTATACTTCTACCCATTTGGGGACATATTCTATGAAAATGAGTAGATACTCCTTTCTTCTAGAAGGGGGTCCACAAGTAATACAAAATCAATTCCCCATTTATCAAATGTTTCCAAAACCAGTTGAGGATGGAGGGACATCTCAACTAAGAAAGTGGGTTGCCCCATTCCTTGGTATATATCACATTGTCTAACATACTTCTTGACTTATTTGTGAAGAGAAGGCCAGTAATAGCCAACTCCTAAGATTCTGTGTATGGTTCTTATGGTTGAGTAATGTCCTCCTCTTAGTTCATCATGATAATCTATGATGATGTCATATGATTCATTATTTGTCACACACCTATGAAACACATGACTATGTCTAAGTTTAAATAGTATTCCATTAATCCATTTGAAAGAATAACTTTTTTGGATAAAACATTTTCTTTCCTTTTGTCAAAAATATGGAGGAAACTACCATGTAGCAAGGTAGTTAGCTATATCAACAAAACTTGGAGATTCTACTGAAATGGAAAATAGATGTTCATCTAGAAAATCATCTTCTACTAGTTCTTCTTCTTTTGAAGTGTTGATTTCAGATAAATAATCAGCAACCACATTAAATTTCCTAGGTTTATCTATGATAGTGATATTAAATTCCTATAAAAGCAATAACCATCTATTAATAATTCCTCTAACTATTAGTTTGTTAGTAAGGTACCTAATAGTTGAGTGGTCTATATAGATAAACACTTTGTAGACTATTATATAATGTCTAAATTTGTTTATTGCATAAACTACAACAAGGAATTATTTTTCAATTATGGTGTAATTTATTTCAATAGGAGTCATGCTTTTGCTGATGTAGTAGATATCATACATATGATCATTCTCATCTTTCTATCCTAATACTATACCCATTGTTGTGTTAGAGGCATATGTGTATATGTGGAAGGGTTGTGTCCAATCTGGTCCTCTTAACACTAGAGTAGTACTAAGCTTAGCTTTGATTGTCTCAAAATATTGTTAGCAATCATCACTCCATACAAAATCACTATCATTTGTAAGAAGGGCAAAATTGGAGTAGTTATTTTTTTGAAGTTTTCTATGAATCATAGATAATAGCTAGTGTGGCCCAATAAACACTTAGATATTATCTCAATTTTCTTTAGGTCTACCCTAATATCTTTTGTAGAAACATGGTGTCTTATCACTATTCCCTGATCCATCATTAGTAGATATTTTTTATGTCTTAGTGATAATTTATGTTCCTCACATCTTGTAAAAAATCTTTCCAAATTGATAAGGGCTTCTTCATAGGTCTCTTCATGGACAATTAAATCATCCATATAGAACTCTATACAATCATTTGTGAGGTCAAAAAATATTACTAAAACTACTATTTGAAAGGTTAGAGGAGCATTCCAAAGTCCAAATGGGAGCACTCGGTAAGGAAAGGTTCCCCAAGGGTAGGTGAAGGTGGTTTTGTCCTAATCCTTAACTACAATTATGATTTGGTTATATCCACTAAATCCATCCAAAAAAGAGAAATATTTCCTCCCTACCAAGTTGTCAAGAACTTGATCAATGAAAGGCAAAGGAAAATAATCTCTTAAAGTGACCTTGTTCAATTCTCTATAGTCCACACACACACACACACACCACTTCCCATTCTTTTTTAGTACAATCACCAGTGGTGAAACCCACTGGCTGTTTGAGATGGGGTAGATAAATCCCACATCTAGTAACTTTTGAATTTTTATTTTCACTGTCTTTCAATGCTGGATTTATTTTTATTTATGGCTATCTTACTAGTTTTATTAATTATATGTGGATGTAATGTGTGCAAACACTTGGGTAAATCCCTTTCATGTCAATATAATCCTAATCAAAAGCCTTGGTGTGTCATTATAGAACTTTAAATAGCTGAACCTCTTCATCATTTGTCAACCAACTATTGACGTCAAAAAAAATTTAGGTAATACCATGAGAGGTTTTGTGTCTAGATGTTTATAATCAACTTGATTATATTCATTCATCAGGGAATTTATAAGACAAAGATGAGGGAGTAGTATATGGAATGTGGTTACATTTTTGACAAACCCATCTCCATGAAGAATAGCTCATGCTAATGGGCAATGAAATACACTCACAAACTATGTTTGTTGTGTTTTTACACAATCCCATACACTTTCTTGGATCAACCTATGGTCATATGATGAAGAAACATCAAAATGAGTGAAAGAATATGCCATTGGTAAGTCTACATAGTTTGCAGATTTTGGATTGGCATAGTCCATAGATTGTGGACTGGCATAGTTCATAGATTCAAGATTTATTTTTTTGCTCAATTCTTCTAAATGCATTTTAATTGTAATCATGGCCAAGGTTGATAGGGCATTTGTGTTTTTATCTAACTTGTCTACCCAAAGGTTTTCTATGTGGTTCACTGATGGTTTTGTAGGAGGATACAAGGAAATGCATTTGGATTTTAGAGCATTAGAAATGGTTATATCTCCTAACCTGTAATCAATTAGTGTTATTACAGTAGCTAACCATGATCTTCCTAGGATTAGAAGGTATCCCAAATTCTTTGTTTTAGGTTGTAGCACCATAAAATCAAGAGATATTTGAAAGACTCAATAAGTACTATAACATTTTCTATAGTTCCTTCTAGTTTGGTTATAGATTGATCTGTCATTTGGAGAATGGTAGATGTAGGCTACATTTTTACGAGGGATAATGTTTGGAGAGTATCAGTTGTCATAACATTAAATTTTTCCCCTAAATACAATAGAACATTAGGAATTTACTTTTCTCCTATTGTGATTATTATGATTGGATTGTTTAGGTCTGCATACATGGGTATTAACAACTTTCCTACTAACAAGTCAGCCACCTTACCATCAATGTGTATGGTTTTTGGGTACTATTTTTTTCTTCCTAGTGTTTTGGCACAAAATTTATTGATGATTTTATTCAATTCAAGAATTTACCTAATAGCATGTAATAGGGGTACCTCAATGTTGATATTTTGTAGTTCATGATCAAGTCTAATTCTTGTTTGATTTAAACCTCTTTCAATCTTTCAAGAAAAGGAACTACTAGTGTAGTGGTATTTTTCTTGGGTTTTCAAAGCTTTCATTGATTTCCATTTTCTTTTTGTTTGAATGAGATAATTTTTTTTCTTATTTTTCATCAGGTACCTTAAAAATAAGAATTAGAGGTTCTTTTACAATTTTTCTTGATCTTAACTAAACATCAGAATAATCAATTGGTCCTACATTCATTGTGTCTCCTAATTCATTGACATAAACAAGTGATAGCTACTTATTTTTTAGATTGGCTACTGGTTGTGTAGGTGTTGGAGGATGATTGACTTATTTTGGATGTTGGACAATAGGAGGTGGAGTTATGGTCTAATACTGAGGTGGTCTTCTTAGTTGGTTGTATTGTTTATGTGGATTCCATTGTGAATGTGGCTATTATCGAGGCATCTATGGTTGTTGTGGAAACATCCATGGTTGAGGTGACACCCAATCTTGTCTAGGACATGACATTTAAATTGAGGGCATTTGATTTTGACCCCATAGAGGTGTTGGAACATTCCATGGTGCCATCCATGTATTGGCTATATTTCTTACACCAAACTATCCTTAAACCTAATGTTGTGGAAAAAAATTCTTCCTTTGGACATAGTTCACCTCTTCAATGGATTGAACATTTGTTTTTATCTAATTTTTCAAGGTAGGTAAGAGGGTACAATGATTTTTGTCATGGTTTATTCTTTCATATAATCCATAAGAAGAAATGTTTGTTTTCTCTAAAGGATAGTCTCTAAGAGCATGTATTAGTCTACACTTGGGTCAGTAGATTGCCAATGGTTTTATGGCATTGGCTTGAGCCTGAAAACCATCCAATGTGGTGCTTAGTGTAACTAGAATGTCTATTTTTAGATTAGAAAATTCTTCCATTAATTTTCCTAGATCATTTGATTTTCCTAGTTTTCCTTTTCTCATGCCTAGTTTAGTTCAGGAGTAGTTGGTACAAAGCTCTAAGATATGATGAAATAATAGTTTATTTATGTCTCCTCCACCCATTAAGTTTAATGCATCTCTGATGTCCTCATCTAGTTCTTTAAGGAAAATGAGTTTTATGATATCCTTAGTAAGTGGGTAACTACTTTGTTTGTAAGTAAACAAAAATTTGTCTAAATAATCTTCCAAGGATTAATATTCATTTTGTTTGATTTTAAAGAATTCCTCCTTTCTTTCTCTCACCTTGAAATAATCCTGATACTTATTCAAGAATTTTGTTTCCATGTCATACCATGTATGAATGGAATTACCTAGAAAACCCATGAACTATATCATATCTACATCTTTAAGATTTGATGGAAATAATTTTAATTTCTTATTGTCTATTGTGTAGTCATAAGTTTGACATAACACCTTGAATTCAAATAAAAACTGGTCATGATCTTCAGAGGATCTTCCCTAAAAAATTGGAAAATTGGTAGGGGAGATGTTTTTCATTGTAGTTTTATCATTGAGATATGTAACAATAAGAAAGGAAAAATTCTTTCCTAGTTGTAAAACTTGTCAGTCTTATTGATTAGCCATGTCTTCTTCTTTGGATGGTTCCTCAAAGTTGGTATTGGCTTCCCAAAGGATGTTTGTATGACTGGTAGTAGGTTGATCAAATTATTCAAAACTTTCTTTCTCTATAATGCATTTAAATGCTTCCTCTAGATCTTTTGTAGCCTCTAGATAGTCTTTTCTTATGAGTGAGTCTATGTGAACTCTTCTTATAAGACTTGATTATGGTAATGTTCTAGTTCTAAATAAGATTTCATGAGAATCCTAAAGATGTGATTAAATAGATTGTTCAAGAATCTTAGCTATATATGGTGAAGGACTTCCTTATCTATGTTTACAATAAGGATTTTCAACAAAATATGTTAAAGGACTTTCTATTTGTGTTTTTGGAGGGAATCTAAGAACAAATCATCCTTTTGAATCTCTAGGTCAGAACATAAATTGATTGCTCTTTTTGGAATTGTATTGATTTATGATTTTTTTACTAAATATCAATAAGATTTACCTTACTAATGCCTAAGTTCAATGGCAATGCAACCAAAAATGATGAGTATCATTTAACTCTTTATTTAATCATTCCTTAAGATTGATGTCTATCAAACTAGGGTTGGTGTCTAAAGCTGTCTATAGCAAGGCTTATGATGGTAAATATATAGATTAATATTTTGGGGGGTTTTTGGTGACTCTATTATAACTCTTGATAATGAAATAAATGATGTTAAAATATTCTTTTTACACTTGATAAGAGAAAATATTAACCATTACATTAACTAATTCAATCCTTTGCTTGGAATCAAATCACACTTAATCTACTTAACATTTGCTTGGAAATGTAAATATAAATCTAATTCACACTTGTATGAAATATAAACACTCAAATAGGAAGATAATTCTAAAATAACTCACTCCTTTACAGTAAATCAAAAGAAACACTAAGATTAAGTCACACTTGCTTTGGAAAATAAAAGAACTATTAGAATGTGAATTTTGAATTTAAATTACTAATGTATGAAAATATTTAAGATATCTTGATTATTTAGTAATGAATAATTAATTCAACATAAATATAAATACTGTATATAAATTCTTGGTTCCATGGAGAGTGGGCCCTTGTTCTTCTTAGAGTTGGGAATGAAGTTTACTCAGTACTACAAGCTAGAATAATATTGCAATAAATTATGAAATCTAAAACATTTACGATATGCATAAAACTCAAAATGTGTCTATATATATTATATTCCCCTCTTCTTAAGATGAAATACTTTCATATTTATGCTAATACATTAGACTACTAATCAATTTGTTTGCCCCAAAGATAAGAGATTTAGATTGAGTATAATCCTAGAAATTCAACTATCATTATGGGATTAGTTATACCATCCATATAATTTTTTTATGGTCTAGATATGTTCAAAGTATATAAATATTAAATCCTTTAAAATAGGAAGTGAGTATTTCTCTAATGTGATTCCAGTGAGAGCAATTTTTCCTTTCTTAGACTATCTACAAATTCTCTTACTTCTCAGACTTCAGACCTATAGAGTCTATAGATAAGGACCTATAGAGTCTATAGATAAAGACTGAGTAAGTCCATAGATGTTGATTGGGTGAGTCTATAGCTTTGGCTGAGTATATCTATAGCTTTGGAAGATTGGGATCAAAACTAGAGCTTCTCCAAAATGTTTCTTCTACCATCTTTCCTATGTGTTCTTCAAAACCAAAGAACTAAAACTTAATATTTTTAGGTATAAAATACAAAATAGTAACTCAACCTTTGGCTTGACATAAATGAGATAAAGTGTCTATTTTCCATGCATAGTTAGCTAAAATTTAATGATTTTTATAGGATTATATCCTTGAAGAGATGAAATGAAGGAAATTTCATGTTAATAATGATCCATATTTTGGGCTCATAAATGAACATGAGTTTTAAATACACTCTTGAAAAAAGACTTGGATAAGTCTTGTCCACCCACAAGTTTTTAGACTTATAGGTGGATGTTTATAAACCATAAATTATATATTAAGTATGTTTAAGAAATAGAGAATACTTGGTATACACTCCCAAATACTCATTTGTTATTAATTGATACCATTGCATCAGGAAAGGGTACGAATAAACTCATGGGCTCCAACTTTCATATATAAGCCTTCAGATGACCTCATACAAGCCTATACATATACATAAGTAGTTTTGACATTATGTAACTTTAGTTAGAGATATACAAGATATTGAGGTAGATGATAGGCAAATGACATGAGTTGACAAAATATCCAAGTGTAAATATCAAATAAATTGGTTCTTAATAGGCTATTCAAGTAAAAGACAAATCTACAAGTAAAAGACTTATAGGTCCTAATTTTGACCAAAAGAGCTAATTATCATTTACAGAAGAGCATATTTAGAAACATGATTTAATATAATAATTTGATAAGACACAAACAAATAAATACACTTGAACCATTTGAAATCCAAAAGAGAGTTGAGTTGAGAGAGTCTACAGGATTATAACTCATACATAAGTATGTGTATGAAGATAAAAAGGTATAAGCCTATGAATGATAAGAAAGGTAAATGAAGCTCATTAGATAAAAAGGAAGAAATTTAATTGAACTTATTAACTCTCAAAATGTCACATCCTAGTGAGAAGATCAATTCTCAAACCTCATGTTCAAACTCTTCTCCAATGACTACCTACAACCATACTTCAATTGTGTGTTTATGAAAGTTTAGGGTTTTGGGAAATTTTATAAGGTTATAAAATATAAATAATATAAAAATAGTCATTGATATGTTCAATTATTTTTAATTGAAGTCATAAAACCCAAAAATGCATTTAGACTATCATAATGACCACCTATAGGTTTTCTAGGAAGAGTAGGTTCGTTTCAAGTTTTGAAGAGAAGGTAGAGTGAACATAAAGAGAATTGGAGTTTATATCAAGTATATATATAGTATATAATTTCAATTTAAATCAATTTAAACATAAATAAAGTCATAAAATAAAGTGAATATCTACATGACTCACTTCAACCCTCCATATACAATCAATGAAAGTTATAGGCTTGCCTAAATTGTTAAGTGAAGGTTTCTTGTTTAGAGTTAATATAGGTGGTTTGAGGGAAGGAAAATAATTTTAAAATGATTTAATATTGATATTATGACTCTATAATATCCTTAAAATCAATAAAAAAAGGTGATAAAGTTGATGGGTCTATTTAGGCCTGTAGAGCCTAAAACTAAGAGCACATGTTTGTAGGTGAAATCATGAGAAAGGGGTTTTGATGAAGGTGAAATGAGATCATATGGGAATTATAAAGTGTATAATTTTTGTATATACCCTCCAATACCATCCAAAGGTAGGGGAAGACAAAAAAGTGGCACTTAAGCCTATGAAACCTCATCAAGCTTCACTAAGTGAATGAATGCATTTCAAATCAGATCTTCTCTCACTTAGTTTTATATTTATCTTTTTCATGAGACATAGTGTATTTTAGGGTTTATAAATATGTACCCACACTTCAATGTTGTATTATTTTTTATTTAATTGGATTCCTCACCTTCATGAACAATACTTAAGACTATAAACTACTCTCTAATG
>JARHVA010002761.1:2120000-2374307 GCA_037957365.1 Torreya grandis | reverse complement strand
AGGGTACCAAGTTTTGAGTACATGTCAAAATTAACACTTAGGTGACATACATATACTCATAAATAAATTATAGTAGTCACAAATTAAATGCTTATGGGATTTATTCTAGGGGATATAAATCCAAGTCACTTCATTGAAAAGTCAAGCTTATGATGATAAGACATGTGGACAAAGTAAGGGAAGTGATTGGCTGATTTATTAAATTTTTGAGGCCATAAAATTAAAACTAAAGATTCACCCCATCATTAAATCAATGTGAATTAAAACACTTGCCATTAATGACTCACATTGTTTAAATTAAATTTTGAATTTGGAGTTTAATGCTTATTTCCTCAAAATAATAAGTTTACCTTTAGTTGTTATTTTCTATTGTTTGAAGCATTCTATGAGTTTTTTTAAGACTTTTGTATATCCCTCCACCATTAAATCAAGTTTAAATATTGTCAATCACAAAATTTTAAACCATGGCCAAAGCTAAAGCATCTTAATTTGAATTAGGTATCCCAAAATATGACATTTGTCCTGTAAGAGTAGATGAATAGGATTTGTTCTTACTTATTTACTTAAGATGCTTCAGCTTTGGCCATGGTTTAAAATTCTATGATTGATAAGACTTAAACTTTATTTAATAGTGGAGGGATATACAAAAGTTTTCAAAAAACTCATATAATGCTTTGAACAATAGAAAATAACAACTAAATGTAAACCTATTATTTTGAGGAAATAAGCATTAAACTCCAAATTCAAAATTTAATTTGAACAATGTGAGTCATTAATGGCAAGTGTTTTAATTCACATTGATTTAATTATGGGGTGACTCTTTAGTTTTAATTTAATGGCCTCAAAACTTTAATAATCAGTCAATCACTGCCCTTAATTTGTCCACGTCTTATCATCATAGGCTTGACTTTTCAGTGAAGTGACTTGGATTTATATCCCCCAAAATAAACCCCATAAGCATTTAATTTGTGCCTACTATCATTTCTTTATATATATATATATATATATATATATATATATATATATATATATATATATATATATATATATATATATATATATATATATATCACCTAAGTGTTGCTTTTCACATTGGCTATTGAGGATAATCATTGCAATGACCACTGAGGATAATAATTACAATGACCTATTCTACCATGTAGAGAACACTATTGATTGAAATAGTGATAGTGAAGAAGACATAAATGAGGTACAGGACATACTAGATATTCTAGTGCTCAATATTGTAGGTTTACATAAAGTAGCATCTAACCCATAGGTACTTCCTTGTGTATAATTAGTCTATGATGTATTCTTTTAGTCTAAATGCATTGATAATATGATCAATTTAAATTTATGCCAAAATATTGCCTTCATAGATGGGTTAGATTTTGAGTCTTACTATGATTTGCTCAAACTAGAGATTAAGTATAATCAAGAGACTATGACTTAATGGATTCAAACCCATAATATCAAGGATTTTTTAAGGGACTAGGCTAAGAACAAAGGGAAGTTTATGTGTAAAACTAAAATTAGCCAAATTTCCATCACATAGTTTAGAAATGGACTAATAATGGGAATGGCCATGATGAATTGGTTGTATGGGGCTGAATATATAGGTCATGTAGATGAAAAATGGGTCCCACTTCTATCCATGATAGTCGATGATGGAAATACTACCCCTTTGGGATAAATTATATCTTGTAATCTAACCGCCCAAATTATAAAAGTTATGGCCAACTAGGGAGATCAATTTTACATGATGTCCTACTTATTGGATGCCATTTTTGCCACTCAAAAAATTTCTTGATTCACCAATTAGGACCTAAAGCTAAAATGGATTGTTCCTCAAATTATCAAAGGTCAGAGTGTATAAGTATAATTAATATTTGAGGTCCATATCAGAACATTTCTATCCCATAGTATATAGGGAAATCCATGAAAAGCCCATGCCTAGATTATCAAAAGAAATTATAACAACCCTAAGTACGATGGGAGTATATTGGTATTACTAGACTGCGCAGATGTGAGGGTGGTTACCATAAGATATGCCACCTTAGGTTACCCATTATAGTACTAGATAAGATGGTTAAGCAATAAATTACTTATTAGTTATACACAAGGGTGGATGAGCTATGTAAGAACAAAAGAAGAGGATTAATTCATCCTCAATTGTCTAATATTGTCCAATTTTAGATAGAGAACTAAAATCTTGTCATTGTAGCTACTAAACAAAGACCTACTTTCAACTTATAAAAAGATGATAATAGGTAATGGGACTTAGAGCACATAGCTTTCAACTATTACATCAAACATAGGTTAGTATTGAACCTTTCCTACCACCATGAATCTAAGGATGAGGATAGGTTATATATTAATGTTGCAAATGACCAAGAGGTGAAACAAAGGTTAAAATATGTTAATGTTCCATTTATTAGGGATAGACTAAAAGATGTTGGATGTTATGAAGTTTAAAAGTTTGAAATTTCTCAAGCAAGAGCATCCACATCTACAATTCAAATTACTAATGTTAAAGAAGAGAGACTAACTGAACCTTCGCTAAGTTAGAGAATAATGCAAGCATTGTCTCCCACTTTGGGAAAGGGAGAAGCTGAGCTTGAGGAACACATTGAGCAAGTCTCTATTTTAGAAGAAACAACCAACAACCCATCCCAAGTTTATAATGTTATCTTAATGCTTGAAAAACCTTAAATGGTGCCTCATTCATATTTGATTGAGGTTATAACACCACCTACTACGATACTAGTATCTTCTAAACTAGAGCCACCTCCCCTACTTCCTATCAAGAAGAGACATGTATGACTAGTCAAGATTGTGTTTGTTTTCCTCCCTTATTTTTGAATAGCTACCCCTAAGGTAGATATTATGGCACAACAACACTAGATGATATAAACTTAATGCCCTATAAGACCTTTATTAGTCCTGTGGTTAGGCATATGACTATACCCTTGCCCACAATCAATCCTTTTATTATGTCATCTACCTCAAAGGTCTTTGCAATGTATAATTTACCCCAATTTTTCCTAGGCCCATCCCTAGGCCTAGTCCTTAATTACCTAAAGGAGGGCCTATTATTTTTATACCATAGGTTTATTTGTTCTTAGTAAGTGCTCCAACTAGCACTAGTTATTTATTGTCCTCACAAGTAACACCTCCCATCCCATCACCTAGTTCTACCTTCATCTTGGTCACTTCCATAGTTACCTCCCAAACATCTACAATATAAGGATTGGAAATAGCTCCTCAATTTCCACCATCCACTTAGCCTTAGGGTGATATATCAAATAAGTCTTGGATAAAAGAGATATAGTTGGCCATAGTGGAAAGGTAAGATTTAGTTATAGTAGATCCTCTAAAAATCTCACTAAAATTTGACAAGGAATCTAGAGCTATGAAAAGTGTAACCAAAATTAAAATGACTCATTCAGATCAATCAATTGTATGTGAGTCTAAATAAATCTTGTTTACATTCACCATGAAGAAGGATAAACATGGCCAGTAATAGAAATATTTAGAAGGCCCCCTATGAGTTCTTAATTCATATGGTTATGTGGCCATGGAATTGGTCAAATGGATGCAACAAAGGACAACTAAGTTAAAATAATAAAATAAATCCACCTTATCAAAGGAAACTATCACCAAAGTGGAATGGGCAGTTCAGGCCATGTTTGATACTATAAATACTTTAGATCAATATAAAGTAAAAGGATATGAGGTTTATAACAAAATTCTTAAGGTAAAAATAGCCTATGGGAATTATGATAGCAAAGTGATCAACTTAGTTAAGTTGATTAGGTTAAAGAAATTTGAAGAACTAAACCTAGTACCCTTGGAAGAGATGATCATTACTCATTCTTACATCATTAGGAGGAAAGACTTAAATCAATAGATTGATGATATGAGATCCTTGGGTAGGTTTCTTATTCAACAAGGTAAGATATTTATAACTCTACTCAAGGAGGATGAAATCACACACCTTACAAATATAGATGGTACCATCATCAACAAGGATGATTTCAAAGCAATACTCCATAGTTTCATTGTCAATTTTAGGAAATAGACTCTGGCTCAAGGAATAACCTTTGGAAAAGAGATGGTGGACTTGGTAGAATCAGCTAATCAAATAGTATATAAGGCAATAGAAATCAATGGATCATACGACCTCTCTTAAATAAACATAATGTAATGTCAAATTTCATTATCAAACTACTAAAGAAACCTATCATAGACCCGAAATTGATTGAAAGACATTATAAGAAGTGCTCTAGAGCATGGAGGAACAAATATAAGCTAAAAAATAGGTGGATAACCAACTATAAATGGTTATCATAGGATTTTTTTCCTCTTTATCCCCTTTATGAGTTTCTTCTTCTTCAACTACACTAGGAATTATTTCCTCTTAGCCACTCTAGTTTCACTTTCCTCTTCTACTATATTGGGAGCTCCATCATCAACAATATCAGGATCCCAATTTGGTACCTCAAGATCAAAATAACCATTTTTCAAGATATTTATTTGATAAATTTCATGTTTTAGTTCTAATTATTATGTTGTAAGAATATCCCTCTTTGAATAGGAAATATTTTTTATTTGTAGAACACGAGGAACTTTTATCTAGTGACAATTGTCATGTATTTAGTTATTTTATACCAAATGCAACCAACTCAGGCATTTGAAGAGGCCTATATATGGAGGTTTCCCTCTTCATTTATTTTTTAGAATAGAACTTTAAGGAATTAATGCAAATAGAAAGAGGAATTTTTTCAATGTTTCATTTCTTTCCATATTTTCTTATTTCTGAAGCTTTATAAATGATAGATGGTTTCAGTTTCTAATAATTAAAATTGATAATATTCCTAATGCATCTTTTTAGTTTATGCTTTATGCTATTATAATAAAATTTCTCTATGTATTCTATGTTTCTCTTCTACTCTAAAAAAAATTGTATTTACATAAATTTATTGTGGGTAGCCATTTTTTAGGACATACTTCTCAAATATGTGAATTTTATTCACCATAGAGTCACCACTACATTTATGGAATTTTGAGTCTAGCACTAAAATTTTATGAATGATAGTTTTACTCACATTATCATTAGAGAAAACCAAAGGAAATCTATTGGTCTTTGTTATTGCAAGGTAAATCTTCTTTTCTACTCAACCCTTCTTTCCCTTTTCAATTTTTTTGACATGAAACACCTTAGTTTACTACTCACTATAAATATTCATCTTCTTATTTGAGTTTGGTTAATAATTGGAAAAAATATAAAGCAATTTTCACCATAACAATAAAATGAAATCTCAAAAATATTATGTCAATATAAAGTTATTATTGTCCTTACAGTATGATTTGCTTACAAGATAAAGGTGGTAGTCATATAATCATTCTAATAAAATTGAATTAAACCCTAAGGTCTTCTATGACCTACACAAAAAACTCATATATATTACTCTATTGTTATCATTGCATCCTTAACATAGATGCACATCAACATGTCCCACATAAACCTCTTCTTCGAGCACTCCATTCAAGAAGGATGACTTGACATCCATTTGATGTACCTTTTATTTATGTTGAGCATCAATGGCTATGATTATACTCACCATTTATAGCCTTGATATGGGTACAGAAATTTCATTTTAATCATATTCAAGACTTTTTTGTATCCCTTCCCTATTGGTCTTGATTTATGCCTCTCTATCTTGCCTTCACAAGTAGTTTTTGTCTTAGACACCCACTTGATTTCTATGACCTATTTTCCTTTTGGAAGGTAAACTAAATCTCAAGTATGATTTATCTCTATGGAAAAAAAATATATTGTGTAGGTCTAAGTGGGTAGAAACCAATAATACTAAGTAAAATGAAAAACTAAAACTATGGGGATAGTTTAGCTAGAAATATACTAAATAAACATGCAAGAAGAGATGAAATAGGGGAGGGCAAAGTTATAGAAATAAAACACAAAATTTACATATATTAAATTCACCTAAAATATTATTACAACTTGTTTACAATGCACAAACTTATATAGCTGTAGCTATTCACAAGACTCACAAAAAACATGAATCCACATATTAATAGCCTAAGTACATCATTCCAAGTGAAAAGAGAATTTATACATTAATGGGTATTTGAGAGATTATAAGTTGGTCCTTTTGGTTGGTTCGATTGATTATCTATAATTTTTTAGATCTATAACTATTAAATATATTGGTTACTAATATTATTTGATTACAATTACTAAAAATATCTGCTTTACCCTCATATTCACCATTTGGGTCCTTATTGGTTTTCCACACATAAGAAAATAATTAATAATAAATAGCAGTAAGCAATAAACAATCTTAATCTTTGCCATTCCATAACAAAAATCTAGGTAGAATATCTAAATCTCATTGCTTTCATAACATAAAGTGGTAAATAATGAATAAAAGGGCCAAGTCAAGATAAATATATCACATTTCAAATAGAGAAAAAAATATTAAATAATATTTAAAGATTAAATACCTAAAAGTATTAGTGGTAACATTGTCAAGAATGAGCCAACCTCGTCGAAGGAATTTTGATAGGACCCTATAGTCTGGCACATTATCCAGGAGGGTGAGGTGGCTTCTTTCATTGATGGGATGATTGGTCATGATGAGAATCTATCTCATCAATTTTTTGAGTCTTGGGAGGAGAATTCCAAACAAGTCCATATGTGGGTATTGGTTTTGAAGTCTTTGAGGAGGTGATTGGGAAAGCCATGGGGCTCCCCATCAAAGGGAAAAAAATTATTTAGTGTAGTAGGGTGCCAGACCTAGAAAACATGGGGATTTTCTTCAGGGAAGGTGAGGTTACTATGAAGCTCCATGGGGGATTTGAAAGAGAAAAGCTACCAGTGTTGTGGGGGAAAATTTTTCTCATGATAATGAATTTCTTCACTCTTGAAGGTAGATTCAAGGCATTTTAACACTACCACTTTTCTCTACTCAACCATTTCAACAATGAGATGGAAATTAGCTTCCTCTTTTTCCTATTATCTTCTCTAGAGAATTATATTGAGTCAACTAAGGAAATTCAAGCCAAAAATCCTAACTTCTCCCTTATTCCCATCCACTAAGGTCTCATCTTGAGATTATACCACTTTAATTTGGCCTTATCCCCTGAAGCAAATCAAAGTTAGCCTATTGGAAGGCTCCCCATCACACCCTTCTCTTACTATTAAAGGTAAAGGCAAGAAATCTATCAAGACCCCTAAAATCTCCCCTAAAACTATATTATAGGGGCTCAAAATTGAAGACTATAACACCCCAATTGGGACCCCCTGATTCCAAGGCTAATTCCCCTAGGTTACCCTATGGTAAGCTTGAGACACCCAACTAGGGGACTATGAAGGGGTTTGTTAAAAGGGGCTAGAAGTTTGCTAAGGAAGAAGGCAATGTTCAGTCTAAAAAGGTTAAGTCTATGGAGGATCCTAGCGGAGCTAAGGAGTTAGGGAAAGTTTTGGACATGGGTCCTAATCTAGTTGAGAATGAGGTTGGGGTTAGTGTGGGTGTTTACAAGTCTAATGATATTGTTAGAATCCCATCCTAGAACCCTTAAGGAATTATTATCTTTGATGACTATAAATTATTTGAAGACACTTCTAAGGCTGGTGAAGATGGTACTCCCTTAGATTCAGAGCAAGAAGCTAAGGGAATGAGCCATTTTCTTGAAATGAATGAGCCCTACTTAGTTGAGATGGAGGAGGCTGTTATAGAGGCTTGAGGCTAGGAAAAGAAAGGTTGCTTCTCACTATGTGTCATGATGGTGGAGGAAGTCATATAAATCAAGGCCAAAATGGACAAAATGCATTAAAAATGGAGAGTAATGGTTGAATATGTTGCCAAGTCTCTTTATCATGTGGCTTCCATGTTTACTACTATTAAGGATTTTTAAAATAAGTTAAGGGATGTGGGTGTGAATAGTCTTTCTAATTATAAGGAAATCATTGAGTTCCTAGCCAAATATGGGACTACTGATAGCCCATAGTTGCTTTTTTGGTTCTCTGTGTTAGCCTATGTTTTTTCATTCTTGTTTTATATTATAGTGATGTGTATATGTTGTTTGTGTGTTGTTTTTACCTCATTGGAGGATTTTTGAGCCCATGGGGTGGCTTTGTAAAGGGCCCAAGACCTTCTTTTCCTAATTATTTAATCAAAAAAATAGATATATAGAAATTATAATAATAAATATGGTCAGTATTTTAGACACTCTACAACCTGTTTTGTTTTGATATGTTAGTGCTCTACAGTGTATGTTCAGAAAAAACTAGGAATATGTATCTAGTCAAACATGTTTGATGATTTTTGTTCCTCTTTAAAATGTTTTAAAATTATATGGACCCCATTTTTTGAAGTAAATTTGAATTTCAAATTTTTTAGGGACTCCCACCTATTTTTGAACACAAATGCACCTCAAGAGTAGTCAAGTCAAATTGAAGGCAAGTGATATATTTAATATATTAAAATATATAATATTTATTTAAAATATATACTAAAAATATATTATATAATGTAATAAATATATTATATAATATAAATTTAAGTATATAATATGTAATTATATTAATTTATAAACTATATTAACATATATATTATATAATATAATAATATTATTATTATTATGATTATATAAAATATATAATTTATATATGATATTAATCAATTTAATATATAAAAATATTCTAACACACACATCATGACATATGTATGTATATATGTATTGGTAAGAGGGGTTATGTAAAGTGAAATAGTATAAATTGATAGTTAAACCTAGTTATTCCAAATCCATGAGAATGTCAAAATAAGTTTATCTAATGTAATTATGGGCATAGACTGATCCAGATCTGAATCACCATGTAATGTTTTAGTCTATGATGTCTTTCATTATTTGTGTAAAGAGATAACATGTTAGCATGTAATCTCTACATCAAAACTGTAACTCTCTTGGTTTTGATTAGGGGGCATCTGTATTCAATAGATAAGGAGATTAACTATGGTTGATCACATTTTTTATTAGTGATTACAATGGATAATTTTTTTTTTTAATAATGGCACTAAAAAAATAAAAGTGACCAAGAGGAATTTTGGATTCAAAAATTGGGTAAAAAATTGAAGTGGACATATATGTTCTAAAGACACCATTTATTCCATGTATGCCTACTATGCCTAGCGATGATGTATTCTCAAGTATACCACCACCATTTATTTTTCTTGAATATATTATTAATGTTACATATTTAAAAAATGTAGATGAAACTCCACTTAATATTATGCAAGAGCTTATTTCTAAATCATTACCATCAGTTTTAAAGTTCCATGATGATAAGTTTACTTCTATTTTCATATTTGAACTTATGTAATTTTCATTGTATGGTATTGTAGCGTATTATTGAACATTTTATAATTATTATTATCCCATAGATGTGATATAAAACCCATGGTAGGAGACCCATTAAATATAATTTGTTAGGACTCATATAAGTCTTAAAACTTATATCTTAAGAAAAAGCATATGTTAGTAGAATGCCTATGGCCCTAGTGAAAATCAAAATATGTATTCTCATCATATCCCCATAGAAGAGGTTTACTAATATCAACCTCTATAGGTGTAGGGAGAGATATGATTTGACACTCAACTAGTTTCTTAATAAGATGCACCATAGGTTTTATGAATCTAGTATTTTTTTGCATGGTGCATTTTGTAATACAGCTCGTTGTGGCATTGCCATGTTCATTATTTGATTGGTATCACATTTTGGTTCATTTAGAGTTGATCTTAAATTTTATATTGGATGAGGTCAATGTAGTGGCCCCATACTTTCACTTATTTAATTGAAGGAGTTTCATTTCTCAGTCATGCTTAGATCACCCTCATGTTTATCATAAGTAGGAAATTTCAATTCCACAAAGTGTATTATCAAGGGTTGAAATGATACCTCTAATGCAATACGGATATGCAAGACATATTTTGAATCAAGCATATTGGATGACTCTTAGGTGTTCTTCTCAATAAGATAATTTTTTTCCTCCAATGCTTTAATCATTTGTAATAAGGATTGTGAAAAATTCCCACCTTGGTTCAAAATATTCATTAAATTTGACATCAAGTGGAATAAATATGTATTCCCACTTGATATATGCTCAAAATTTGATGTGATTAATGGAGCTAAAATAAGAATGTCTTTCATATTGGTCTCTATCGTATTTGATGTATGACTATATCAGATGTCTATTATGTTATAAGTGTTTAAATTAATTAATAGAGTTACAATTTTATATTCAAGAAAGGTGACTTGTTATCACAGGTATTTGAATTGGTGAATTTTATCTCAAAGGTATTCTAAGGGAACTAAAAATTGAGTCGAATCTAGATTAGACAATTTAATCATGTAAATTAGTAAATATAAATATACTTATTTAATAAAAATAATTATAATAAATGATAAAAATTTGTAATTATTTTTATATTTAAAAACCATGTTTATTATTTATTATTATTTATGTTTAAATATTTAAATACTTTTACTAAATAATTTATGTTAAATGTTTTTCTAGAGTGGTTAGTTTTTGCTTCCTTGTAAAATGAAACATTTTTGCATGGAATGTTCTTTTACTAAATTCCTTGTTCATATTCAAGTAGTGATAAATAGAAGAAGTAAAGACATACTGATAAAAATATTAAACATAGTCACAATTCCATTGCAAATATTTTGACTATTTTCTACAAGTCTAAATCTTTCTGAATATAGATAACGCTCTATCCTCCAACCATAAGAATAACAAGAATCCCTCTATCATTTACCAGAATGAACCATGCCAATTTTTGTACATAAGTCCTCTTATAAATCAATTTTAATTACTTGTCATGCATGTTTAGATTTTTTTATATATTCCACTTGAACTATAATCAAATGTTTATAAACACATTTCATAATTAATATAATTTTGACTACTTCGTGTGCCCCTGATATTGAATTAAACAACCATAAACCATTATGGTAGTTATTTGGATGAAAAATATTATCTATGAACCATTCTTCATCTCTTTTCTCCCAATCAATAGAACCATCAATGAATTGGATCTCTATATATAAGGTGTGGCCAATATGAGCCATTGTTTCTATGATGTTATAAATAGTGTCAAATAAAATGTTGTATTATTAGTTTTGTCAAATAGTGTCAAATAAACTTCTAATAATATTTTTTTGAATATATTAATCCTTAAATTCTATATTAAAAAAAAATATGCTAAGTGAACACAATCTGGAGATACAAATTATAGTATAAAGCCAGAATAGTCTGAAGTCAAGACTATCCAAAGCTAAAATGATTCCAATGAAAGTGTAAATTATTAATATGTCATTAACATGTTCAATGGAAAAATTATACATCCTATTTTCACTAAATAAATATTTAGATTCTATGTTAATAAAAAAAGGTATGATGAGTTTATATAGTCTAGATACAAAATTTTAAAATTATCGAAGGAAATCAATTATGGGAAAACCTTAAATTTTAAATTATTATGAAAAAACACTGAATCAAGACCAAATTATCCTTACTATCTCAAAATTTTAATTGGATTTCAAGGCTTATATAAAATTAAAATCTAAATTTAAAAATATGATAAATTAGAAAGTCATATTATTAATGTCTTTTTTATATATATTGAAATAATATGAACAAAGTCTATTATACATTTGTCACTGCAAATTACCAAAAAACCTACCAACATGGCTATGGTATACAGTAAAAAAAAATAGTCTTAGAATGTTAATACAATATAAAATGTCCAATATTGTCCACAAAAATTAATGAACCATTCTCCAACTCATTTTGTGGTACCTTCATCTACAAAAAGATCTACCAAGAAACACATCTCACAATGACTTCAAAATTAAAATTAATAATCAATCTGGTCTTAAACTAGAAAACTTTCAAATTACTTTATTTCCAAATGAACCAAAGGATTTTAGTGGAGAGATAAACTTAGTGTCAATAAAATATAATAAGGATTCATTGATGATAAAATAATGTTAGTTTACTTTTAATTGGTTGAATAGAAAAATTATGTAGGACTAGCTCAAATTGCAGCTTCAAACACGTCATAGTTAATTGAAATTTGATTGTCATTTTGTTGTTATATAATTTGTATAAGTTTAAAAGAAAATTTATTTTGTAAATATTTTTGACTCAATACATAAATAGTCCATAAACTATTTATAATATGGATAAAAATATTTAAATATACTCTCACTCATCATCATCACATGTCTAGTCATGATCCCCTTTATTAAACACCAAATCAGACCAAATATTTGTTAACATTAAAAATTTTAATATTGTGTCAAGATTAATCACTTGAATATCACAAAATTAATCACTTGCATTACTTGAAAACCATCTAAATGAATTGAATTAATAATGATAACCAAGTCACACTAATGAATTTTAGTTAATCGAATATGTTCATGATTGACAGCTAGCACATTGCAGGCCATTTAGTCTAAATACATAAACTAATTATATTTTTCAAAGATTATAGACCATTTGGTAATGTCCATGAATCAAAATCTACCAAATCCATCTACTTTGTTGCCCATTGTCCCATGTCAAGTATCATCTGTAATTCCAAATTTAATGCTTCATGATATGTGATTTCAAATTATACATTATACATATAAATCGCATAGGAAATGAATGCATTTTGGATCATCAAATCACTTGTAATTAAAATAAATAAACAAACTATTAAGTCAAAAAAATTAGAATCCTATAGGGTATGCATGGAGCACAAGTTTATAATTCTAATATCTTTTATGGCTATAATTTAATGAAACATCAGTCATGTTAAATATTTTGTACTTGTAAATTTCATCTACTGATTCTATCAGGGTAAAATTTACCCAATTTAAAAGGGAAATTTGCAAAAGGGAAAATAATAAAATATACTGAGAAGTGATGTAGCATGCATTAATTCCTACCAAACATTGATATTGGATAGATTTGGTCATCAAAATAATCTACCTCATCCATAAACTGACATGTTTTCTAGAGATAATATTACATATTTTCAAAAATATAAATAAAATTATTTCTTAAAATATAATATATTTTATAATATTATATATAGATTAAAAATAATATATAATATTATTGACAAATTTAAGATAGTATTTCAATATAGTAACTTAATATATAATATAAAATAATCTATAATACTAAGTACAATGAAATAATATAGTATTATAATACTATACTTTGAGATAATGTAATTATTATATTTTTAATATAATATAATAATCATATTTATATATAATATTATTTATGTACTATTAACAATTTATAGATGTATTGAAATATATTATATTAAATTATATAATATATAATATTGATTTATAAACTATATTAACATATATTATATGATATAATAATATTTATTAAAATTAAAATATATTTTATAAAATATATAATATTATATAATTAACATTTAATATATAAAAATATTATGATATATATTATATAATATTTATATAATAACTAATATTGTGTGTGTGTGTGCATGTATTGGTAAGAGGGGTTATGTGAAGTGAAAGAGTGTAAATCGATAATTAAACCTAGTTATTCCAAACCCATGATAATGTCAAAATAAGTTCATCTAAAATAATTGTGGGTGTAAACGTATCAGGATCTGAATCACCATGCAATGATTTAGACTATGATGGTTTGTATTCTTCATGTAAAGAGATGGCCTCTTAGCATAATCTCTACGTCAAAATTGAAATTCCCTTGGTTTTGATCAAAGGGCAACTTTATTCACTGGATAAGGAGCTAAGTTGTGGGTGATCAATTTTTTTCTTGGTGATTGCAATGGATAAATTGCTTTTGTTACGATGGCTCTAAAAAAATTAGAAGCAACTAAGAGGAATTTTAGGTTTAGAAATATGATAAAAATTTAAAGTGGACATATATGTTTGAAAGACACCATATATTCCATGTATGCCTAATATTATACCACCACCACTTATTTTTCCTAAAGATATTATTAAAGTTACATCTTATAAAAATATGGATGAAACTCCACTTATTATGCAAGAGCCTATTATTTTTAAATAATTACCATCAGTTCCAAAGTTTCAGGATGATAATTATACTTTTATTTCCATATTTTAACTTCTATAATTTTCATTGTATGGTATTGTAGTGGATTATTGGACATTTTCTAATTCTGATGATCCCCTAGATGTGATCTAAAACCCATATTAGGAGACCCATCAAGTGTAATTTGTTAGGACTCATTTAAGTTTTGAAGCTTATCTCTTAAGGAAAAGCATCTGTTAGTAGAATGTATATGGCCTTGGTGGAAATAAAAATATGCATTCTCATCATATCCCTATGGAAGAGGTTTTCATATCAACCTCTATATTTGTAGGGAGAGATATGAGTTGACACTTAGTCAACTTTGTAATAAGAAGCATGAGAGGATTTGTGAATCTAGTAATGTTTTTGCATGGTGCATTATATAATATAACTCACTATGGCACCACCATATTCATTATTTTATTGGTATCATATTTTGGTTCTTTTGGATTAACTTTGTAATATGGCTTGATCTTAATTTTTGTATTGGACGAGCCCAATGTAGTGGCCTCAAACTTTAGCTTGTTTAATGTAAGGAGTTTCATTTCTCAGCCATGCTCAAGGTCACCCTAGATGTTTATAATAAGTAATAAATTTTGATGCCACAAAGTGTCTTGGAAAGGGATGAAATTATACCTCTAATGCAAGAGGGTTATGCAACACATATTGTGAAGCAAACACATAATTTAGATATCTTTTAAGTTTTTTTCTCAATGAGATAATTTTTTTCCTCCAATGCTTTAATCATTTGTAATGAGGATTGTGAAAAATGGCCATCTTGGTTCCTTTACCTTGATTTACAATATTTTGTCTCAAATAAAAATGTATATCTAAAGACATATATAAAAGGAAATTCTTCATATATGTGAAAAACTATTTATAGACATACTATATAAATAGAAAGTGTTCTTTTGATAGTTGGAAATGATCTTGGTCATTATAGAATGGAACAATAAATCATTAGAATGACTTATAAATTATTTTAAAATGAGTTTGTAGCTGCAAATGGAATTTATCATCTTGGGATGTACCAATTAACAATAAAAATTTCCTTGAAAATCTTCCCAAATGAGTTTGTTGTTATTTTATTGGAATAAAATTCCCTAAATTATACAAATCTAAATTTAGATATAATCTATAAATGGAAAGTGTGTGTGTGTGTGTGTGTATATATATATATATATATATATATATATATATATATATATATATATATATATATAGTAAGTTTTTTGAGGTTGTAAGCCCCAAGGGTTAACTCTAGTGGATAGGATCAATGATTTAGGTCACCTAGGTCTCAAGTCAATTCATGTTGATCACCCTGCGATGTGTTGAGGCTTAAGGGCATACATGAAGCCTACATTCTTAAGTATCCATAGGGACACCTTGAGTTAAGGGTTGAAATTATTCATGTGTTCCATGTAGATCACAGTGGGGTGATTTGGATATGGATCACTCAATGGACATTATGAACCTAGGCCCACCCCCATTAAGCTTTATATGTACATTAATTTTTTTCCATTAAAGGGTAAATGGTAAATAAGAAAGATAAGATAAATAGAAAAGAGGTAGTCTAGAATCCTCCTAAACCTAATTAGTTTAAATTAAACTTTGATGGTGCTTGTAGAGGAAATCCTAGCACTTCTGATATAGGTTGTGTGATAAAGGATTACAGTGGCTCTTTAATTAGATCATTTTCTTTGAAGTTTCCAGACATAATCAATAATGAAGCTGAGGCCCAGGCATTGGTAGTTGGTGTGGAGATGGCTTTGGAGTATATTATCTCCTTTATATAAATAAAAGGCAAATCATAGGTGGTAATCCAAGTTTTGAATGTTCAAAGGGATGGATCATGGAAAATTATGAATATTTTAGATACAATCTAGCCAAAATTGAAATTTTTTGAAAACTGGACTGGTGCCTATTACTTTTGAGAAAGTAATAAAGTTTCAGACTTCCTTAATAATGTAGTGATTGATCAAACTATGGATGTGAGAATGGATAAGTCAAAATAAATTGGGAATATTTTAGGGACTTAAATCAAATTTATCTTTGAACTTTAATGAGATAATTTGTATTTTTATTTTTTAAATAAAAATATAAATGTCATGTTTTTCTTCCTTTTGGAGAAAGGTGATATCCATATTTTTATAGATGATATGTCTATGAGCTCTATTTAGTTTGGTTTTTGGTGACGGGTGATATCCCATCATTTAAGGTGGTGGATGTGCCATGAATGTTGATTTATTTCCACCTTAATATTTTAGGAATGCAAATTTATTACTTTAGATTATTTTTTGAGAGAGATAATAGCACATAAGATTTCTATTTGGGTTTGGTATCCAGTTTTGGGGCCATTTTGCATTTTGAGTGGGTGAGATGGATCAGCTCTATATTGAATATATGAGTTGGCCAATGATCTTTGGTAGAGATAAAAACCAAGAGATGGGTTTTGTGAGCATTGTTTCAAGGGCATTCCTCTTCAACATTTTTTGGATTCTAGGGATGGAGGTTGCAAAAGCCATTGAACATGTTTTTGGGGTGTATTTCATGGTAGCAAGCAAATGGTTAAGAGTAAATTTTGATTTGGCATCATTATTCTTAAGCAATATTTATTTGGTAATGTTAGATAAAGAGAAAATTCAGATGTTGGTTGAATTCTTTGTATGGCCTAAATATAGGTGGGGTTTAATTTTGGTGATTGATACACTCTCGTTGGGTCCATTTCCTACTCTTCCCTTCTCTGATAAGAATAATCTAGGTTTTATCCCTATCTTTTTTCCATGTTTTGGAATTAAGATTTATGGAAATATTAAATTTTTCTCAAAAAGTGGATGAGGCCTACTTAGGAGCACATAAAATTATAGGGAACAAGGGAATTTGTATGCCCAAAATTTAGGAATTGTTGTAGCCTATTCCTATTATGGAAGAATGGAGGATGCATAGAAGGAATCCTGAGCATGTAAAAGAGATTAAATGTTTGGCTAAGGGATTCATGTGGGGTGTCTTTAAGGCACCCCCATGGTGGAAAGGAAAAGTAAAACTTCTCAAGGACCTTGGTATATCTCAGAGGTAGCTAGTTTTTTCACATCCCCTTTTTGGAAATCTATATCACTCATCCAATGTTTATGCAAATAACCCTTAACACTTATGTTCATCATATGATTGGTCCCTTTATTTTCTTCCATGTACACATGGGAGATAGTGAATCCTTTGAATGTGAAGAAGAGATAATCAATCCTTTGAATGTGAGGAGGATTTTTCCCTTGTGGCATGGATTGATTATTTTAAATTAGTCATATCACATTATTCATCTCTCCCTCATCAAAACCTTCAAACTTGTACAATTTCATTATAACCTATGTAGAATTGAAAATTTAGCTATGGGGTAGACTAAGTTAGAGCTAGAGTATTTGGATGAACTCATGAGAGATGATAGAGATAGGGTTGTGTTTAAATCCACTGGATGATTTGAATTCTTGCATAAGTTCTAAGGGTTTGATGAAAACCTTGTCAAGTATTTTCTCCTCCATTTGAAAGATAATTTCATCATAGTGAAGGGTATTCAACTTGTAATAAATAGTCAAGTGATTAGTGAAATATCATGCATTTCAAATGAAGGAGCTAGGATAGCAAGAAGGTCTTCCTTCAATGATCACATTAGGATTTTTGATGAAGTGGATCCACTAGAAAAGTGTGTTCAAGATCACACTAGGAAGGTCAAGGGCATAAACAAAGAAACCCTACTAGAGCCATGTAAATCTACAATCTATTGTATAATTAAGTACTTGACCTATGATGGGTAATACAATGTGTTAGGCCATGCTACCATGAAAATACTAATTCATATGAGGCATGGTATTCATAAACCCCAACACAGAATCAATTTACCAACATATTTGGTAGGATCTATTCATATTATGGATATGAAATATTTTAGAAGTTAGGACTTCATCCACCACCATGGTCTAATACCCTTAATTATTCAACACCATTTATGGAAAAGTGACACAAACTTCTTTTTTTCAAACCACAGAGAAAAATCAATTGTGAACTATCAAAGGATCACTTCAAGAAGCCTCTACTTTTAACCTTTGGGATCAAAAGAAGGCTTGTTCTTCTAAGATAGTCACTCTAAAATTTATAATGAGTATAAGATCAACCTTAATGTTTACTACACATATCCCTAAAGTTCTTATTATTGTGATTGAATATCCATAACTTAAAATAAGACTAAATCCTAGAGCTTATCACATCATCTGTAGACTTTATCTAGAGCCTGTAAGGTGTCAAGAACCCATCACTAGCACAATTGAATATCCTACATCAAAATAGGTCCAACTATAATTTGTATAGAGGTACTACATGAGGAAGAGAGGAACCCCATAAAAGTAATTAACTCATCCACTTTAGCCTAATAGGAAAATGTGAAAGATGATTCTTACAGTTATTGATGATGAAAAGGATGCTTTATAAGTGTCTGATAGTCTATGTCAAGAGCCTCCTTCTATTATTGAAGTTGATAGATAAGAGGAAGAAAATCTTCTCTATTAAGAGGCATTCGATGAATCTACTCCATGATTCACTTTAACCCATCCACGTTCTCCATCATAGCTACACATGGATAAAGGTAAAACTCTTGTGATCAGTGAGGAAGAACAACCATACAGTTTACCTGAGGAGGAAAGATTGCAACATAGTCTCACCCTATCAAAATTGGAAGATATAGTCAAGAAACAAGTAAAATACATTGATTCTCTATTATATTCATCATAAATTAAGGATACTTCTAATTCATTCTTATTGTAAAGTATAGAAATATTTAAGGAGCCCTCCTTGGCAAAGAATGATGAAATAATAGTACTTAAAAGGAAAGTAAATGAAACTAAGGATGAGATTTTAATGCTATGGAGTTATATAAAAGAGATATAATAAGAAAAAAAATCACTTAGGAGACATATTATTATTTCTAATAGCAATAAACATCCTTGGTGAGAGCAATAGTTATTGTGTCTCAAACTATCCCTATTAGATCCGCAATAGACCAATCATGTTAAACCCTTGTGACTTAGTCTAATTTCAAGAGTCATTAAGATCAAAAATTATTTATAGTATATGGAATTAAAATAATAAAATAAAATTCTTAAAAAGGATAATCATAAATTTCAAGAAGACATCACACAGGCACAACAGTAAACTGAGCAAGTTAAATAGACCTTTTAATTTACCTATCAGTTAGGAGAGAAGCTTTTAGCCTATATAATCCCTTCTTCTTCTTACAGTTTGTTTTTGCATGAGTAATTCTATAGATGGAAACTCCTTAGGATCTATTGTGTATTTCTTCATGAAATTAATACTCCTGAATAACTTTTTGAATTATAAAATAGCATTACCCCAAACAATCAAGATTTAATGTGTGAGTTCTATCCTTGTGGTATTATCAATGGATATTTGGTAAATCTTTTTATTGGATAAATTTATTTGAGATCCCTCATTTCCACTTATAAACATAAATTTTCATGAGATGAGAGAACTAATGATAATTTGAATACATCAAAAGAAGGCTTATGTATCAAGCCTCAATTTCATAGTACCAAAGAGACTCTTAACTAGTTTAAGAGTTATTCCTTTCAAAAGCCATAGGTTCATGATCATTACTTTCATGACCTTTATGATAATATCATGACTTTTAATTTTTTCACTTAGAATCACTTTAAAGTGTTAGTTGTATCAACTAGTCATAAATGGATCATGTTGTCTATTTCATTAAAAAGAAGGGAGGTCGTCTCCCCTACAAACATCAGATGGACTCTCCAAAGGGATGAGGCTATAATTAAGATTATCACCAATGTAATAAATGCAAGAGGATAAAATTTTGTGGTTATAATGATATTTCATCTACCTATCTTATTTACTCATACGTCTCCTTGGAAAAATATAGCACCACAAAGCCTTGAACCATATGAACAATGGCTCTACTTTGTCAAGACATATATGAGTTTTACAAACCCATCAAAAGTGGTGATATAATGAATATATTCTATCTATGATCTCAATCAAATTTTTGAGTAGAGGATCTATAATGATGAGAGAAGAATATATTTTGTAATGGGACTTGCAAAAGGTAAGTTGTGGGGGAAATTATGAGTCCAAAATATGACTTATTATAACCACATATTATCTCCTTCATATTGGCTAATCTACCATTTGGATTGAGCATTACATGCATATTTAGGAATTATAACTAGTTTGAGGTAGAAGATAGGTACTTTTATGTCACTTAGCTTATGTGAGTCTCAGTCATTATTCTTAACAATATTGTTTAACCATTTGCATGTTTAGTCCTCTATTTTTATGTATATAGGCATTATAATATGATGCAATAGTGATAGTAGAGTTTTGTCAAGATTCCATGGGTTTAAAGGAATATTTTAGTTGAAAATATATCAATTTGGCTAAGCTATATACTTCCACAAGTGAGTTATGAACTTTATTAGCTGATCTATGGACTTCATCAAATGAGCTAGAAACTTCATCAAGTGAGCTATAAACTATGATAGGCTTGATATGGACTTCGATAGGCTTGTTACAAAGATTTTTTCCTGGGTGAATTTGATAACATGGATGCCCCTTACTTGTGGTTGCTTAGCCAAGGGAACTCACTAATTGAGATGTATGCTTACTCATCATTGTAATCCACTATATGTTTATTTTTGAAATATGGATTGAGATGACAACATTCTATGTAATTCAATGATTCCATGTGAATCTTTCCTATTATGGAAAGAAAAAAATCATCATTCCATACAAAATTATTCAATGAAGGATCTACCTTATTCAACTCTCTCTTGATGATCTTTTGAGGTATATAATTTTTATGGGTTTCACATTAAATCTTGGAATTAAGACACCTTAACACCTCAATAAGATCTACAAGAGAACTTATACACAACAATAAATGTATTGATAATTACCTTTGATTGAAACACCTATTTACTCATTAAATCTATTATACACCTTAAGAGGGTTGGGAAAGTTTAACCTTGAGGTATCTATTGGGAGAATCCTTTAAGTTCCTTGTAATACCTTTATCGGTAACTTGAAGGTATCTCCAAGGAGATACCTTGAAAGATAAATCCAATCTTGTCCATGTTTTAAAGGTATCTCCTAGGAGATACCTTGAAGGTATTATAAGGGCCTTTAAAATATCACCTATTAGTGCCTTCCAAGTAAAATAAAATCCCACTCATGCATGTTGAAGGTATCTCTTATGAGATACCTTCAATTTCCCCTTAGATGTATGATAATGCCCTTTTATATATCTACTAAGAGATTCCTTCAAGGTCATTGTAATTCCTTAAAGGGGTTTTTAATTCCTTCAAGTTACCCATGAAGGTATTATAAGTTCCTTAAAGGAATCTCGTAGTAGATACCTTGAAGGGCATTGTCATACATTCAAGGGGATGTTAAAGGTATCTCCTAGGAGACCTTATATACAATAGTTAATGTATATATAACTACATTATGTTATTTAAACACCTATTTACTAATTTAATCCCTTATACACCTCAATAATTTTGGGCAAGTTCATCCTCAAGGTATCTACTAGGAGATTCCTTCAAGGTCCTTCGAATCCTTCATGGGTAGCTTTAAGGTAGCTCCTAGGAGATACTTTGAAGAAGAAATCTAATCTTTTTCATTTTTTGAAGGTATATCATAGGATATACCTTGAAGGTATTATAAGGTCCTTCAAGTTATCACCTAGTAGTGCCTTCAAGGTGAAGTAAAATTCCACTCGGGTGCATCTTAAAGGTATCTCCTTAGAGATACCTTAAATGTTCCCTTCAATATATGACAATGCCCTTTGAATTATCTCTTAGGAGATTCCTTCAAGGTCCTCTTAATTCCTTTAAGTTATGGTAATTACCTTGAGTGTAATTCTTGTTCCATACGAAAAAATGCAATGAAGGATCTATCTTATTCAACTCTCTCTTGATGATATTATGGTGTTTGTAATTTTGATGGGTTTCACATTAAATATTGGAATTAATAACCTTAACACCTCAATAATATATATAAGACCTTATACATAATAATCAATGTATTGATAACTACCTTCTTTGATTGAAACACATATTTACACATTGAATCATTTATACACCATAATAAGTCTGGGTAAATTCAACCTTGAAGTATCTACTAAGATATTCCTTCAAGGGCCTTGTAATACCTTCATGGGTAACTTTTAGGTACTCCAAGGAGATACCTTGAAGGATAAATATACTCTTTTGTATGTTTGAAAGGTATCTCCTAGGAAAGTATTACAAGGTCCTTCAAGTTAACACCTAGTAGTGCCTTTAAAGTGAAGGAAAATTCCACTTGTGTGAATGTTGAAGGTATCTCCTAAGATATTCCTTTAAGGTATTTTTAATTCCTTTAAGTTACCCATGAGGGTATTACAAGGCCCTTTAAGGAATATCAAGTAAATACCTCAAGGGCATTGTCATACATTCAAGGGGAAGTTGAAGGTATCTCTTAAGAGACCTTATACACAAAAATCAATGTATTGATAACTACCTTATTTTATTGAAACACCTATTTAATCATTAAATTACTTATACATCTCAATAACACTAGGCAAGTTCAACCTTGAGGTATTTACTAGGTAATTCCTTTAAGGTCTTGTAATACCTTCATGGGTAACTTGAAGGTATCTCCTAGGAGATACCTTCAAGATATTACAAGGACCTTCAAGGTGACTAAAAATTCCACTTGTGTGCATGGTGAAGGTATATACTAGGAGATAACTTCAACATCCCCTTCAATGTATGATAATGCCCTTCAAGGCATCTCTTAGCAGATTCTTTCAAGGCCCTTGTAATTCCTTGAAGGTATGACAATGCTTTTGAGTGTAATTCTTGTAAAGGTAATTAATCAGATCTAAAACAATTAAAATAACCTCATTCCATAAAAAATTATGCTTGGGTGATCTACCTTATTCAACCCTCTTAGATTATATGCATTAGAAACTTTAAGATTGAAAACTTTCACATTGAATAAATTTTCTATGGAAGGACTCTCATCAGCATATTTGTATTAGGAAATTCCTTTTCAAAAAGTTTTATCTCAAAAAGTTTCATTTTAGGAAGTTTCACATCAAGAGATTTATATCGGCATCTTTCATTACAAAAGGTTTCTCATCAGTGACTTTCATATTGAAGTAATTATTTTATAAAGTTTGGTATTTAAAGGTTTTACTTTGGCAACCTCCTTTTGGAAATTTTGTGGTGGAAAAAATTAATTAAATAGGTTTTTCAAATAGAATATTTCTTCATGGTCTTAGTCTTTGGGAAATTTTATATCAAGAACTTTTGATTTAGAAACATTCTGTTTGGGTTCTATCTTCAGAGGATTTTATGTCAAGAATTTACACATTGGAAACTTTCCATCATAAGTTTTCATTTTAGAGACTTTCCATTGGAAGGATTCCTCTTGATAACTTTTATTTTGGAAAAAATTAAGAGAAAATACTTCTAAAAGGCATTCTATGTTTAGGAGTCTTTAGGCCATTATTGATTCTCACCACCATCCTAGTTTTTAATCAAAGACTCCATTGAGTACACTAATATTGTGTTCTATTCCACTATTTTCAATTATCAATATGCTAAACTATTCAGATTTATGGGATGCCTTTGACATAGTTGATTCCCATTCCCATGAAGATAAATTGATTCTCATTCCCATGAAGATAAATTGATTCTAGCACAAAGTTAATTGGATTCAAACCTACTTCCTTTCATATGACAAGGGATACACTTCATGGCATCCAAACCTGAAGTAATGTCATGTATAGACCTACAGTGGGATCTCTTCTTTGATAGTGAGGTGAAGGGGGATGCCTTCTTACACCATTTAAATCACAAGACCATTGTGGCCTACATCTTAGGAGATGCATTCTAGAGTTACTTATCTTTACCATTTGCATATGATTTGCATAGGGTGGTAAGATGGAAGCAAAATAATTCAATAAATAAAATACTAATCAAGTGTCTTATCACTAATGAAATTATCATCCCAAAGGAGAAGAACCCCATACCTATCACTAAGCATAGGATGGGGGTTCTCATTAGGATCTCTATGGAACTAAGTTACACTCTAGGGCATGAGTTTTAGGTATGTGGTTTGAGTAATTGAGTGGTGGAATAGTGTGTTAAGCTAGTGTGTTGTTCAATTAATTTTGTGGGTGGATGTGTGGTCTCTAATAAAAAATAAAATCACTATATGAGCCAGATGGGAGAAAGAATAATCTATGGTGCGTAGGTCTCAAAGAAACTTCAAAAAAATGGAAGGGTAAGATAGAGAAGGATTCTATGTCTTTGAACAAGATATTTTCAGTCTATCTCTTTAGTGGAAAAGTCTCTCAAATACCAATATTTGTTGTTTGTAGTTTTTGCTCACTTAAAAACAAACATGATTAGGAGTCTAGGTAATTAGATATAGGGTGGTTCTAGGTCTCAACTAAATGTTTCTCTTTTAAAGGTTGGTTTTTCATACCTTTATACCAAAGGTTAAATTTCAAACCAAAAAGTTATCTAAGGTAGCTATTGCTTACTCATTGAATATTATATCAATGGAGACACTTCTACATACTTTAAAATAATGATTAAACCTTTACTAATTACTAACTATATAAATCAATGTACATATCAATATTTAGTATCCATAACACATGTAATATTAATCATTCATAAACATAATAGTTAGATTCATCTATAGTTATTTCACACATAAAAATTATTGAATCAATGACAAACTAGAGAAAATTCAAATTCATGAACATAGAAATGGAAGAAGACATAACAAACACATTTTCATGACAATCAAGATTATTGATTTATTCATGTATTCCATTCAAAACTTTGACTCTTTGAAAGAAGGTTGAAATTCAAATATATATATATATATATATATATATATATATATATATATATATATATATATATATATATATATATATATATATATATATATATATCTTGGGGAAGGGGTCACCTCATCTTCCAAGACTAGAACATTTTTTTATAAATTGATAGACCATAAGATAAGTCTGAGTTACATAACGATACATTACAAAGAGCCTAACCATGCAATGTATGCATGTTTCTCAAAATTTAGTTTAATTATAATATATAAATGCAACTAAGACTTTACTATTTGGGTACATTAGTTACATGAAAATAGTAAAAAATTAGCCAATCTAAATTGGCTCTTGCTTTACTTGTCTTAAGATTATTATGTGAACTATAGTAGAACTAGTAGTAGCTATTTTAGTGACTAAAAGTGAACTTAAAAAATCACCATATGTTTGAACTATTGTCACCATAATAATAGTAGTTTTAGTTGGCATCTATGTGGTTGTTTGAGTTGGCATCTATGTGGTAGTTATTGTTGTTGGTAAAGTTAGTGGAGTTGGCATGGTAGAACTAATAGATTAAGCTTGATGAGAAGCTTTCTTCTTCACCTCTAAGTCTTGATAGTGCTTTTAGACCTTGGCATGATGTGCTCTAATTAGACCCATATCTATAATATATGGTCTAGTTACCCTATTAATCTCACCAATTAGTGTATTATTATATTTAACTTAGCCTCTATGTTTTTAGGGCTCAAACCTTGTAGACTCTATTTGAAACTATTGGAGGCTTATTTGATCATCTAGTTGAATGTATCTCTTGTCACCATCCTTCTTCAACTATATTAAACATCAGCTAACTCTATTCCTAACAAAATATGTTTGGCCTCTTTCTCTTATTCGACCAATTTATTAACTAATGCCTCTAAATATAGAACCCAATTTCGAGCCTCTTGGGTCCTTATTAATTCTAAGTTTAGGAATTTTGAGGCCTCTAATGGATTCATCAAATACAAATGGTTGAAATCCTTATTGGGTGTATACAACACTAGGAAGTTAAACTTGTTATCATATTCCTTGAGTCCCATAAATAATTTAGTTATGTTATTTGCATGTGGAACCAAGTTGGATCTTAAAGAATGAATAGAATCAAGGATTTCATATAATATAAGGGAAGCATCCTATACATAACATTAAATGCCTTGAGGAACATGAATTAATTTTTATTTCTCTTTGAGTGTTTCCAACTCTTTATCAATCTCTATTTTAACAATTTTAGTTCCTTGATATATGGCCATGATAGCTTCCATGTGTATCTCCATATATGTTTTCAAGTCCTATATTTAAGGGGACTAACCCTTCTACCTAATTTATATTTTAATTAAGGAATATACTTCCTCCATATCTTCCATGAAAAGGCTCCTACCTGAGCTTTCTTATATCTTCCTCTTTATCACCCTCTATATTAATGCAATGGCTTTGTCAAATAGGGAGCTCACTATTGGAAATTTTGTAATCTTCATATTGAGACTCTTAGAGACTGAGGCTCCTAGTTATTTATCCCACTATATAAGAGTTAACTTTGAGGGATGAGAGAGAAATTCTTCTATTTTAACATGCTCTTCATTTTCTTTATCAGTGGATGTGGGAGGATTAGGCATTGTAGACAAAATAAACTTTGACTAGTCTTTGTTTCGATATTATGGAATTGGATGAACCATATAGATTGGTTGCCTCCTAGATTATCTCTTATTTGTTATGATTGTGATTACTTTGGTGGGAGTGGAAGAAGTCAATGATGAACCCAACTGGGTAGAATGGGTTTTAGTTTATGGAATGGATTGATAAATGTCTGGGATAGACAAGGCTAATGTTGATGGAATGGATGTTAATAAAAGGGAAACAAAAGGGATGTAAACCATAGGGATAGAAATTATAGTAGTGTAAAGAGGAATAAGATCTGTGGTTGTAGGCAGACTCATGGATAGGCCTAGGAATAATAGACCTATTGACATTATCAACTAAGGAATAAATGTGGAGACAATATATCCAAAGGTGATTGAAATTATAGGTAAATACATAAGAGGGGAAAAACTCAATGGATCTGTGAGCAAGTGGACCTTACCAGATGAGTCACTTGTGATAGGTGCTTTGGCATTGATTTTTTATAGGTTCAAAACCTTCACTAGTTATATCTCCTCCTCATCTACCTCCTGAGTTAGATGGGTTTATGGTATATCCTTAGGATTAATATGGTATGTTTTTGTTATTCTCCCTAATAGTAGACCTATGGACTATGATGGAAGAGAAGAGGTAATTTTTATTAGCATGGAGGTTAAAGCATCTAGTTTTTCCTATTCATATGATGAATCCAAGCATATAACCCTAGTTTCTATTAGTGATTAAACTTGTGATTCTAATTGTGCATTATCTCTAATTATAATTAGATCCTCATCTAACTCTTTCTTGACCTTAATTAGTTTAACTTTTTAGTTTTGAACTAGGAGTACTTATGCTTGTTCTTGTGTTGAGGTAAGAATTTGTTCCTCCTCAACTTGTTTTCTTCTTCTTCTCCACCAAGTAGTGCCTCAGCTACCAACTATTGTTAGTCCTAAGGTTGGATTTGAGATTTTTGGAAATCAATCCCCTCACCTTATAGCTATTATGATTGCCTCCCACTCCATAAATCTAATGATATCCATTCTCTAGGAGGTATAATTTGGAACATTGATTCATCAAGTATCAAGGATGGTTCTACTTGTTTTACTCTCAAAAATTCCTCATTTAGCCCTATAGTGGTATCCCTTTCTATTACCTCATTATCATCTTTGGTATTCATTAAGATAAATTCATGATCAATTGACTCATGCTTGTATTCAAGGTTGAGGGTGTGAATTTTCTTTTAGACATTTCTGTGAGGGTCCTAGTTTTCATGAGAAATGATGGGAAATGCACAGACCTTCTTGGAATTATCAACCTCTCTAAACTATGTATGAATGGTATATTAAATTTACCCAATATTTATATGAGACCCATGGAAGGTGGCCTTTTTTTTCATAATCTCTCCATCTATGTTGTTCTAAATTTGATGAGCATTTCTTACTCATCCACCTTGTCCAGAACAAAGTTTTGAAGTTGAAGAGGATCTACTTTGTGCCCCACCACTATGATCACTATGAAATTTGAATATATCCAATGTTATTTGCTAGTGTCTAATATATGCTCAAGGAAATTATTAGTAATGTCTCATCATAAATAACCATCCATAATTTATGATAAAGGTCCTTAGAAATATTTATTATGTTCCTCACATATGAATACATATGCATAAAGTTGTAGTAGTCACATATCCTATTTTTTATGACCTTGGAATTGGGATTTTAAAAGACTCCATTATGCCTATACATAGTGCCCATGATTGCATCTAGAAAATAGGACATCATATATAAATTACCCCCAATGGTCACTTGTCCTTTTATATAATATACTCCAAGAGTCATATGCTAATGATTTCCCCCAATGAATAGGTACGCTTTGAGGTAGTCAAAATGTCTAGAAGGGGAACCTATTCTAGGTGTATGTAGTAGATATTATCATGACCAAATATCCTATTTAGCTATGCAAATTCCTATTCTGAAACTAGTAATGGGGACTGGGCTCTTAGCTATGCAAATTCCTATTTTTTATGACCTTGGAATTGGGATTTTAGAAGACTCCATTATGCCTATACATAGTGCCCATGATTGCATCTAGAAAATAGGACATCATATATAAATTACCCCCAATGGTCACTTGTCCTTTTATATAATATACTCCAAGCGTCATATGCTAATGATTTCCCCCAATGAATAGGTACGCTTTGAGGTAGTCAAAATGTCTAGAAGGGGAACCTATTCTAGGTGTATGTAGTAGATATTATCATGACCAAATATCCTATTTAGCTATGCAAATTCCTATTCTGAAACTAGTGATATCCATAGCATAAAATTATATTCATATGACTCACTTACATGCCCATTTTGATCTCAAAATACCCTTTTCACCTTGACTACCACCAATTCCTCATCCTTGGCTGTAGGTATATGTTCCCAGGCCTGTAGGTCAGCTAAGGGTCACTTGGAGCATGTTAGGAGTATCTAGGGTTTGTTTAGATTGAATTTATAATTATAGGACTTATAACTTAGAATTATATTCTTAATTAGGATTCCTTACACTATCTTTTTTGTCATTCATCAAATCATTGTCCTCACTACCCTTCTTCCCTGTGTACAGATAGGGGGTGACCTAAAGGGTCATTTCATGTAATATCCTCCTCCATCACCTAAGTGCTCAAGAATATTTTTCCTTGTGTGGGTAATAGATTGGGTGATCCCTGTTATCATGGGTGTTACACTATTTTAACTGATAAGAGTGTTTAGACTATGTAGGCAATACTCAGGGGTATGGGGCCCCTAGGGTCAGTTCGGCCACTATCTCCATCACCTCCATTCATCTAAGATGTGATTTCACCTATTCTCATTTCTATCTAAAATTTCATGGTTATCTCAGGGCTTCCTCATCCATAATTCAATCTTGTCATAAATTTTGGCTATCAAAAGTCTCAAACCTGGCCTAGAATGTTCATCATGTCATTTGTTTCCTTTTAGTAGAAGAGGATAATATAATGATGTATATCATATGTGATTATAAGGAGGTCATGAAAACTAGAATATATAATTCATGAATATCTATAATATGTTCTTCATGTGAAGATCAAGCTCAGAAGTCCTAATCAAGCTATGAAGAGGGCTTGTTAAGCGAAGAAGGTTGAAGGATAATTTGATAGGGACATAAGTGAGTAAATATTTGAATGAGTATATCATCATATATTCTCTAAAAAACAAGGTTTTTTGAATTTGATCAAAAGATTAGGTGGTTTATTTGGTGTTGAGTCATCTAGGGGGTTGGTGCCTCCTTGCAAATGGGTGCTTGCTAAAGCCAATTTGAGTTAATGCTAAGCTTGGTGGCATTGGTGATCCATGTGAATCTAGTGCTTAAATAAAGGTTGATGTTTTTATTATAGGAATTTAGTCCATTTTATTCATTATAAGGTATTCTTTTCCTAGAGGGTTCTCCATGTATATGATGTGCTCATGTGTTTCATGTTCTTATGATTTGGATCTCCCAAAGTGCCCAGCCTCCCTTGCAAAATCTCCGTACCATGGTGAGCATGTGAAGTCATCTCTCGAGGAAGAAACAGGCTTTTTGGGCATTGCTTCGTGTTTTAAGGCCTAAATGACCAGTCATAATGTCTTTCCTGCAACTCATATCAGGCATACATCCTTCAAACAACTTGATGATGACATTCATGAAGATTGGAGGTGCACTCATGACCCCACCTTGCCTTTTACTGCCCCTTCTTGATGGCACTGTCTAATGAAGCCAACAGACAAGCACATGTGTATGTAGGGTTCTTAGAATTTTGACCTCATTATGAGTTTAAAAGCTCTTACTCATTGTATAGAACATGAGTAACCTCTATGAGGTTCTTTGGAGTTATGGCATTGGCTTGATCAAGCCATTCATTCTCTATTTGCATGCACATAGCCCCTTGTTTGAACATCTAGACCTATCTACCTGTAGAAATAGTCATAAAGACTCCCGCTAATGGTTCTTACAAGGTTATTTAGAGAATTTAGGACCCAATATTTCTTTAGTAACTCATTATATATGCAAACACCAATCATTTTCTTGCTTACAAGCTCAAAATAGCCTTCTCAGACCTAGTTCATACAACATGACTCATGTGCGTGCCAACCACATATTTATAACTCTTATTTTTCTAATTTTCTCATTGCATACTTCAACTCCATTGCTGTTGTAGGTTTGAATCTTCATCAAGCATCATTCTAGTCATTTGCCTACGGTGGTTTTTTCCAAGAAACTAATAATTGTTGATGTAAGAAGTGGAATTTAGTTTACCATGTCCACTCATAACTCAACACCACCAATCCATTTCATTAAATACTCTCAATTCTCATTCCAACTAATAAAGCATCATTCACTACATCCAACATGACCATTTTAAAAGTTATAGACCAAGATCCAACTACCAAAAAAAGAAACAACCCAAATCATTGGTAAACCAATGAAGTAATGATGACATCTATTTCTAAATTAATTATTTTTTTTCATGAAAATGTTTATAGTGATGTAATCATGAGGATTCAAATACTATATCCAATGTTATGGGTTAAACCTATGGAAAAATATTTATTTTTTGGGAAATCATGTCAAATAAAAATTACCTCCCATAAATCCAATCCCACCAAATCACAATATTCCATTCTGAATTATTTACCACACTTAGTCTATCATTCAATTCTCTCTAAGGATCAGGATCAATTGGTAATTTTTAGTTTACTAGTTTGGAAAGTATTTCTTAATTTAGATATATTTTATTTTAATTTCCTTTAACCACAATAATGATTTCTTTTAAATGTAGAGTGATTTCCTTTCAAAGTAAAAAGTGATTATTTTTAAATACAAGTGTGAATTTCATTTCCAAATGCAAGTGTTATTTCCTTTTCTAAACTCAAGTGTGATTTCCATTCATGAAAGAGTGTTTCATTTGCATGTAAAATTTATTTCAATACAATACAAATAGATTTATTTTATGCAAGATTTTGTTTTTCAAACTAGATTAAGTTTTTTCATTCATCTCATATTCAAAATTGAGCAGAAGCTATTTAAGTGACAATAAAAAACACTCTAAAATTATGAACATCATGTTGTCCTACCCAATTGGGAAATTAAAGTGAGGACATTATATGTCTTATGCTAAATTTTTAAGTTTTATATGTTGATAGTGTGAATTATTAACAAATATTTTAGATTTAGTTTTCTACAAACTAGAGTTAGAATTTCATTTACTATTTTTTGGATTTATAAAGTGTAGTATAAGTAAAACCCCCAATAGTGAATTATACAACTCTAATATCATAATATATCATTCCAAATAATTGTTAGACACTGACCTAGTTGAAAATGACACTAATACATTTATTAGTTAAATGATAGGTATAACGACAACCTATCAATTGGTCTCCCTTGAGAGTTAGGTCTTGAAACTATGTGTGAAGATAAAACAGGTTAAAATTATCTAAAATGAATTTATTTTGTCTCAAAACTTTGTGGTTTGATAAAACCTTGTATATTTGTGTGAAAATAGGGTTACTCTATTGGTTTCTCAAGTCCTTCACCATTCCTCTATATAAACATAACTGATATATGTCAATATTGGCAAAGGCATACAATATGAAGTATTCTGAGAAATCATGATTCATGAGTGTGGGTACTTAGGCAATGGCTTGCTTGATAGCCTCAAATGTTGATTTACCTTCATTTAACTTAGTGAACACTTGGTTCTTCTTTGGCAAGGTAGTGATGGGTCCATTTTGAAATAACTCAATCTAGATGGTTTTCATTTTTCCATATAACTACAGTATGTAAATCATATGTAACATCTGTAATAGGTAAGCTTAAGTACCTATTGAATGTTTCTCTATATATGCATGTGATAATAGTGTCATTATCTAAGTAATTTAGATAACCTCCATCCATGATTATTCTTTAAAAGAATAGACCCCTTAGCAAATTGATGCATGGAATCAGTTCTAGTTTTATAGTGGCATAATGTAGGGCCTAACACTTGAGTAGGAGTAGGTCTTATATCATCTACTTATCTTTAGTTTTTGTGTCTTATTCTAATGCAAACATATTCACACCCTTGACTACTTATCATAATGTTAATTAATTTTAATAATTCCCCTCAAATGTAGTAGGATAAAACACAATAACAAGGTATTCTATAGAGTCCTTTATTGATAACCTAGATGATGTCAGGGTTATTATGTAAGTTTTGGAAGATGATGTCATGGTAACTATATTAAGTATTAGTATATTACAATAATTTGATAATGGTGTTTCTACTTCACTTAGCTAAATATCTCATTTCATAATTCATTGTGATATTAGTTAGGGCTCTTGGGATTGATTGAAGCTAAATTATACTCAAACTCGAATGATTGAATGATGTGAACTTTATTAAGACTCAATGTAGATAGATCTCATCCATTTATTTATAATTTTTGTGCCATTACTCATTAATATATATGATCTCATGACCTTCATTTAATTCAAATTTTACTACCATGTCCTAGTGTGCATGCCATGTAAGATGCCTTATCATGTAGGGTGCCATGGTGTAACCTGACTTATCACTGATGAAATTATCAACCCAAAGGAGAAGAACCTCATACCTATCACTAAGTTCAATATGGGGGTTTGCATTTGGATATCCCTCCTAAATAAAATTTATTATTTCCTACATATCCATTTTCTTCATCTAGAATGGGTTTTGTTTTTGGACACTTTGATGACCTCAGTTTTAACTTTTACCCTAGAGGAAATAATTACCATCAAGCTATGATAACAAGTTTTATAAAAAAGGTAAGAAACCTATTGGTGGCCACTTTTATATGATGTAATATCTCCTAGATGTGGTAATGGGAACTGTATACATGCATTATAGGTCACCTTGAAGCCCAATTTTAGATAGCATAAAAAATCACATTTACAATTATTATTCATTCTTAAGGGATACCTTTAATGTCCTCTTTAAAATATGAAAATTCCCTTTGAGATATATCCTAAGATATGCCTTCAAAGGATTTTAAATACCTTCATGGATAACTTTAGTGTATCTCCTAGGAGATACCTTGAAGGTACCCTTCAAGTTATCTCTTAGTAGTGATTTCAAGGTGAAGAAAAATTCTACTCATGTGCATGTTGAAGGTATCTACTAGGAGATACATTCAACATCCCTTTAAATATATAAAAATTCCCTTTAAGGTGTATCCTAGGATGTTCCTTCACGGGACTTTAAATACACTTGTAATACCATCATGGTTAACTTGAAGGTATCTCTTGTAAAATACCTTGAAGGAAAAATTCACTCTTGTGAATGTTTGAAAGGTATGTCCTAAGAGATACCTTGAAGGTACCTATTGATGGGTGTTTTGACACATATTATAAACATACTTTCCCTTCATATTTCTCATTTGAAACATATTTTTATGGATTTATTTTCCCATCAAATTATATTAGCTAGTGCCTCATATGTTAGAAAGGTATAGTCAACTTTTAAGCCATCCTGTTTGAATGATTTTTACATTTATCTGTATATAATGTATTTTTATTTGGTCATATATTATTAGTTTAATTATGAGTTAGTGTATATATTATGAATATTTAATGTGTATTTTGTATTGTATTTAGAATTCACATTTATTGATATATAATTAATCACTACTTAATCACAAATAATTTCATAAATAATGTAATATGCAACTTACATTTTATAAAAGATCATTATTTAAATTATTTTAATTGATTTTAGAATGTCTTCATGCAAGAAAGGAATTCCCACACTTAAAAATTAATAATAAGGTCTCACTCTAAGAGAATCTAAATATAGTACAATTTAAACTACCAAAACTAAAATTAAATCCATGTCACCATCTTCCATTTTATGGTGGTGACTAAATTCCTATTGTTGATTGGTATTTTGAGTTATTTATTCCACTGAATATACATGCATATATTTATTTTTTTAGCACTATATCTAGAAAATAATCTTCTCTGATTGGAATAATCCTTGCCTATGATAAGGATGAACTTGAAGATGTCCTTCAATTCCAACTAGAAGTGTGAAATGGATAAGAGGGAATTATCCATCATGCTAAAACTAATTTCAATAAATTTACACCCAATAAAATGGAATTGAAAAGAAATATTTTTTATCCTTCTTGTGAAACATTTGGGTTTCATTTCAATAGATATGACAACCTTGAAATGTTTGGGTTGATAGATAGGTGTAATTTGGTCAAGAGATTATAAAATATGTTGAAATAAAAACATGAACAAGGGGAAACAACTTATTCTACTTTCCACCATGTAAACATGTATTTAAGATACCTTGTAATCATGATAGAAAAAATATTGAAAAAAATAAGACAAGCAAGAGCAACATATTTGTATGAAGATTTGAAAAAGGCTATACAATTACTCATAATAGTGGAGAAAAATAAGATCAAACAAAAGGTTGATACACTTTTATTGACACAAAATTTTGATTAGACACACAATGAATTATCTACATGGTATATTTCCTCTAGCAATTACTCCTTGAACATTTTTGTAGAGATCTATGAACTAGGGGATGCTAATATCAAAATAATAGATTTAAATGAAAGAGGGGTGAATGATATAATTCATTCATTTATAAAATATAATGAGGTTCTAATGAAGAATACTTTGTTAATTATTTTTGATCCAAATAAACTGGAATATATTATCAAACCAAAATAAGTCCTTGAAGATATGATGGAGAAAAAAAGGTAAGGCTCAAAATTGTAGATGGTCAATACATAATTACAACACAACAGAGAATTCTTTCAAATGATGAATACAATTCACTATCATTGAGAAAAAAATGTTATGTTAGAAGGGGAATATTTTTAAAAACTTGTACTCCATTCCATATTGTTCATAAAATATATAACTAATATAATAAATCCAATGAAATAATTTATAAGGCTTCATTTGTAGAAAGTGTTCAATCTGCACATGACCTTATCCAACTGAGAGGTTGGAAGAATCTTAAAATAGGGAAAAAAGATGTAAGAAATAAATGAACAAAATAGACACTTGTTCACACAAATGAACTATTTGGCATGAATACATGAGATAAAATGCCTTCTTTTCATGGAATAGCATTTTTAAAATTGTTTTGAAAAGGCATTTGATTTGTTTGAAAGTGGTACTTTACTTGGTTCAGATAAAAAATATTTCAATCTAATTTGTATAATAGTACTTATAAATATTCAATAGCTTTCAGACAAAAAAAAATAGAAATAGTAGATTTATTGAAAAAATGGTCTATTTCCTTCTTGAAAACCCATAGGTAGAACAACATGGATACTTAGTGTAAAATGGTGAAGTTGGAAAGTAACATGTTATTAAAAATTGTAGATTATTTCACCAACCATGATTTGACATTACCAGTATAAAAAAAAATCACACCTGAAGAGGTAATGGAGCATTATACAATTTTTACAAAAAGGTTTGATGATTTTTGTGTCCTAAATGAAGGTATTTTAAAAAATTAAAAAATTTGGGGAGCATTATATCCATATTCAATAAGCATATTGAGTAAATATCTAGATATTGATGGAGGTCAGCTTTCTAAGATAGATATATAAATATTTAGCTACCATTATGGTCTGCTATGTCTTTAGCCATCCATTTTAGAAGATTTTAGTGTAATGTTTATTGTTGGTGTGAACATTGATTTGATAATTATTGATCTTTTGAATCTCATTGAAGATTTTAAGGAATAATAACTTTGCCTATTTATTCAGACATTAATTGATAAATTTATTGTTGGGGCTTTCAATGTATTCATCATTCACAAACTTGAATATTTTTTTAACATTCAAAACTCTCTTAGAAATATGTGTATTGGTGATTTCTATTACATGCAAAAAATGGGTGTCATACTTTAAGGTCCAAATAGTGATGGATTCAATTGGAATCATATTACAGGTATCAATTTTCTCAAGATTCCACTAATTTTTAGCTTGATAATTTCATCCTTCATTCACAACAAAGTAAATTATAGGAAGGTGTTGACATCAATAAATAAGTACCAACATTTCAAATGATTGGTTCACACAAAATAGGAAGGTCATTCAAAAATTAAATAGATAACTTCTTTTGGGAGAGACTTATCTCTACTTTCAACAATTTAGATACATGTGATGTGTTAGGGGTATATATATGATCTATATTTGTGCATGCTTGTACACAATTGAAAATAAATAATTTCAAAAAAATTGACAAATTCAAAGCTGCCAATACAAGAACAACTGCTTTGATCAGTACCAAGTGCATAACATTTTTAATTTATTTTATAACCATGCTTCATTTTTCAAATATAACATCTTAACAATATTTTGATGTGTATGCTTTATTTTTCAAACCTAAAAACTTATAAATATTTTGGTGTGTAGCACTAATGGAATTTCATGCAAGTGAAGAAACAATAATAATGAACAATAAAATCAATGAACATGACACATTACAAGTTGAAGAAGGTAAGACATGATCATGCATATTTTTATAATTATATTTTTTTTGTTTATCAAATATTTATAATACAAACAAAATATTTCTTTATCTATTTATGTCTCAATTTAAAAAGTTCACAACATAGCTCTTCATGAATGAATGAATGTATGTATATGTATATGTATGTATGAATGAATGTATGTATGTATATGATATAAGGAAATAAATGAGTAAAGTATATTGTGCTAAAACCAATTATATTACTATTTATTTAAATAGTGTTTAATTTGATGCGTCTTATTGTAATTATATGAATGGGGTTCAACTATAAGTGTATATTCATTTGAAATTAGTGATAGTGAACTTTGGCTTAGAATGAGTAAATCCTATTTTGTTTGTTGTGATGGGCTATATAAATATTCTAAATATGTATTGGTATGCATAAGAATAGTTGATACTTCTATTAATTTAAGAATATATGTGTTAGTTGATCAATGTTAAATTCTTATCAACATCTATGAGAAATGAGTTATGGAAAAACCAGATAGTTTGAGAATATGATCTAGTTAAGGTCAAGTTATATGGATACATTGTAAACATGTATATGCATATGTATGTTACAAAAATGGTAATAGAAATGGTACATCCATGTATAATGAATATATTTACATGTTATTGAGAATGTATATATGTTTATGTATTTTTATATGAATCTCTATAATATTTAATGAAATGCAAATAAAAATGCATCAAATGAAATACATTATGATTATAGATTACATTACGAAATACAAATCAAAAGCACATCAATGATCAATCAAACATTTAAAATATTTTATTATAAAATTTCCATGTTATATTTATTATAATATAAAAAAATTATAAATGATAATTTTATTTTTTAACAAATTGCAAACATTTCATAGGAGGAGGTAAAACTGACTTCTAAAAAAATATTAATTTTGGGGTTGGATGACTTATTATTTATTGTGCACAAAACAAAAGATATGAAAATAAATGATACAAGAAAAAAATAAGATTATAAAACACAAAATATGTCATACTACATTCAAGATCATTTCAAATAAATTTTGAAGGTGGAACTGTAATCTTTTTGTCACGTTAACATTTGGACAATGATAGAGGACAATCATTTGAGGCTACTCCCTCAAGCCAAGGGTTATACAAGTTCAAATTTCATGTTTGTTTTGGGGAAAATATATTTTAATCCCTTAAATTTAAATAAATAAATTGGATGAAGTTATTTTTAAAGAGACCTTTAGAGACAATTTTTCAATTGCCAACATGATGTTCATTGATTGTACTTTTCAAAATTGTGTTACAAATAAAAAATTGAAAATGAGTTATGTTACATCAAGTAGATATACTAGAAATGGAAGTCATAAAGATGAAAATTATTGGAGAATAAAAATGACATCTATCATCTCATTCTTGGGAGAAATCATAAAATCCATGCCAGTAGCTGTGAACCATTGTTTAGAAGGATGTAACTTTGCCATATGATTATTTCAAGTGTATTTATTGATTATAAACTATAATTATAGTAATATTTATCATCAATTTCATAAAAATAAATTCTAAATTATTTTAAATGTAGTCCAATTTATTTCAAATTTATCAATTTTAATTTAGTAATGCTTTGATCTGGTCAAGTACAATTTGATTTATAGTTAGAGATACCTTGAAAGTATTGAATCAAGTCTAAGTTTCAAAGTTAATCCCCTTACAAGTGGATTATCTATCAATTTATCTTTAAATTTCCCAAGTCAATCCATTAGATATTGATACCTACTCATTAATATATTCCCAATTAAGAACAAATAATTCTCAATTCTCTCTCTCATTAAATTTGTTTGTTGATGCCAATTTAGTTACTTTGGACTCATGCAAACCTTAACAACTTGATGAGAATTTAGTTGTATTCCCTATGTCACCTTGGTTCCAAAATTGAATGGTTATCCATAAAACCTTACATATTTTTGATGACTAAGAAACCCTAGGAAACATAAAATGGGATTATATTAGTAGATGAATTAATTTCTTATTATGTTTTAATCCATAATTTGTCCTTTAGGCCTATTTCTTATTCTATTTAATTCTACTAATAGGGTTCTAAGATGAAAACCTAAAAAGAAATATATTTTTCCTTTACTTATTCTAATAAGAAGTAATTGTGTGTGTGTGTATATAACAAAAGAAAATTCTAATCATTTGCATGTTCAAGGTATCTACTAGGAGAACCCTTGAAGGTAAAACAAGACCCTTTAAGGAATCTCCTAAAAGATACCTTGAAGGATAATCAAGTGTACCTTAAAGGTATATCCTAGGATATACCTATTAAACATGCAAAAGGGTACCTTTGAATGTATTATAAGGCCCTTCAAGGTATCTCCTAGGACCCGTACATATTCCTCCAGTAGTTTATAGATGTCTTCCATTTTAACATGGATAGACTGAGTTTGGGTATGTAGTGTGATAAATTTTTGTGCACTCACCCAATCCTTTGTTAGTTGATTCAGTAATAGATTGAATTATTTATCCTCAGACATTACCTGATCACTAAGGACTTGTGTAACTAGAATAGGACAAGTATCATTGATGAGTTACCTAGCCTTAACCATTTGATTTTATGCTATTACTTTCTCCTCATGCAGTCAAAAAACTTTATGTTTCAATTTTGAAGCCTTTTGCTCAATGAATTATTGGAATATAGTTTTTCCTTCAATTTTATTGGATAATAGTAGCTATAAAACATCCAAATATGTCTCCCTAGAAGTGGGAGAAAGTGCAGTGGATTTGGCTATGATTATGGTAGTAGATAGCATAAATTGAGCTAATAAAATCAAGAAAGTGGTGCGATGAGATGATGTGGTAGGGACATCCCGAAACCATTGGGTAGAGGTTTTAGACTTTGATATTGAATCCTCCTTTAGTATACTTGATTGGGTCACATCCTTGTGGGATTTTGTGCATTCTATTTCTACCTTTTTTTAGCTTCCTTTTCTTTCACAATTTGTGATTTAGCCTTAGCTTGTGCCTTGGCTAAATCCTCAACCTAAATTTAAGATTTCTCTTCAACCTTGGATGTGGCCTCAATTTTAGCCTTGGCATCTACCTCATCCATATCTTTGTCATCATCCTCCTCTTTACTTTTGGCATTAACCTTAGCTTTTTCCTTACCATCTTGTGCCTCTACTTCACGCTTGGCTTCCTCCTCCTTCTGGCATTGTTCTTTGGTAGCTTTCTTTCATGCCTCTTATTCTATTTACTTTTTTTGCATAGCTTGTTCTAATGTACCTTGATTTTAATAACATATTAAAACTTAGTTACTAATGCATGTTTCCCCAAATATTGTATGGCATCTAGTCAAATTTGAGAATGTGACCTGATTAAAGTTATAGCTTCAAGCCACCATGTGTCATTTGTTCATAATATTACCCTATATTTATCCATGTGATGCCTATGAGGTCATTAGTAGGCAAAAATTCCATAGTAACAAATTTTATTGGGCCTAGTGGGGACTTATATTATGTGAATCATAACAGTAAAACCAACTTTAATTGATATTGTAAATTTTGCCAACCTCTTTAAATAGGCTAACTACCTACACATGATTATTATTCTTCATTTATAAATGAACTAATTGCCTATGCATGAGTTTTTTTCTTCATATTAATATTATATAAACCTTTAGGGGCCTTGAAATAACTTCAAGGTACCATTTTTCCAAGTGTTCAGGTCTAGGGATATGTCTAGTGGCAAGGGCCAAAGATAAAATTGATTGATTAAATACTTCATGAATTATTCCACTTATTAGTATACTTTAAGACTTTGATTTTATAGGAATATCTCATTGAGGCATGGGTGGAGGTCCAATAAAATAGTGCCACATTTTATTAATAGAAGATACTTTAAAGGGTCAATCAGTTTGAAGGCTCAAAAGGGTGCCATGTGTTTAAAATAGTCCAATATATTCAAAATTATATGTGCCCAAATGATTTTAAATAGTCTAATTTATTTGGAATATAGAAAACATATTTTTTGAGAAAATATTCTCCACTCCTTAGTGGGTATAAGTCCAAATTATTTGAAATGTCCTAATTTAATTGAAATGATCTATGCCAAAATGGCTTCAAATAGTCTAATTTATTTGGAATATAGAAATTTTATTTTTGGAGAAAATTTTCTCCACTCCAATTTAGTGGGTATAAGTCTAAATTATTTGAAATACCCTAATTTATTCAAATTGATCTCTACCCAAATGCTTTGAAATGGTCCAATTTATCTAAAAAATTAAAAAAAAATGGATAAAATTTTCTCCACTCCACTTTAGTGGGTATAAGTCCACATTATTTGAAATAGTCCAATTTATTATAAATTATTTATGCCCAAATGGTTTGAAATAGTCCAATTTATTTGGAATATATAAAAATTATTTTTGGAGAAAATTTTCTCCACTCCACTTTAGTGGGTATAACTCTGAATTGTGTGAAATGGCCCAATTCATTTGAAATGATATATGCCCAAATGGTTTGAAATGGTCCAATTTATTTGGAATATAAAAAATTTATTTTGGGGGAAAAATTTCTCCATTCCACTTTAGTGGGTATAAGTCTAAATTATTTGAAATAGTCCTTTTTAAATAAATTAATTAAATGATCATTACATCATAAAGTAATAGATCAAAAAATAGACTATTTATTTTTAACACATAACATCAAATAGAATTCTAAACTAGAAAATCTCATTCACATAAGTACACTCAAAATATTCATAAGCATGATACTCATTGGATCATATTCCAAATGTATAAGCACTTATACATCTTAAATTTCATCCATGAGATCTTATTAGGTCATCGAACCACTTATGGATCCTCAAGACTTAAGTATTTTTCCAAAAAGGTACAATAACCCAAATAAGTAATAATATCAAACAAATACTTATGAAATCTCAGTGGTGTAAACACCTAAAACCAACCATAACTGATTTCTAACTAGACTTCAGACCGATTCTTATCAACCATTGTAAATTTGCCTAGGAATCATTAAACATCCCAAATTTATTTGTACATCATTCATCAATGCTTAAAATAATGTTGAGACATCCCTATTTGGGTTACTAACCTGTATTCAATAATAACCTCTCATAGATTCATCCCTAATCACCTTATAGCATAATAAATTTCAATTTGGCCTATGGACCCATTAAGTAGGGAATTTGATCAAATCTTGAAAGAGCACAAATATTAGCTAAAATCAATTAACTAGTTAAACAAGATTAATTGATTAATTGAACTATCCATTTGTAATTAATGAATATCTAAAAATATAAATTCCAAAAATCAAAATATTAAGACTTTCATCATTGCCTTTATGAGTTGTCAAGCTCTTCTAAAATATCCTAAAATATCTAATTTGAGAACCATGCCTAGTAATTAAAAATCATGATTGCATGACAACTTTTAACTGAATTGGAGTTAGTCTCAGCTCATCTAGGGTTAGTTTGAACCCATTTCATATTTAAACTCAATTTTAACTCACTTTGGGTGAGAGTTAATTCTTGAGTTTATAAATACAAGGACATACCCCTTTATTTCTTAGCTTGGATATTGTAGAGTTATTATGTAGGATTTCCTCCATAAGCTTCATGTAAATAATGTTACCATGCCCAAATCTTAAGCCAAGAAATAAAAGCCAAGGTTCCAAGGAGAGGAGACAAACAAGCTTCATTTCCAAAGACTTCTTGACACAAAAGCTAAAGAAGGCATTTGGAGCTCCAAAAAGGTAAAAGAGTGTATTGTTTTATGTTTTTTTTGTGTTGTCATATGTTTACTTGTTACCTAAGCTCTCCCTAGTGTCTAGAATAGAGGTGTTAGGATTTTATTGTATTATATTGAGTTTTTATCTTAGACTAACATAAGATTATCCTTCCCTCTACATAATCCTTGTCCACATGTTGGCATGCCTGGTGGGACCCTCAACCCAGAAAGTTGTTCATAAGGCCTTTTAGAGCATTCTCCTAATAATTTTCATGTAAAAATTCAAGCTTGTTGATCAAAACAGGTGAAAAATGAAAGATAAAGAATGATTTTATGGAATTTATAAATTTGATGTATGAAATCATGATTTTTCTCTCTAAAATCATGATATTGCACAATATCGCTAATCTTACAGTTGTGATTTTGTCATATTTGTTACATTTTTGTGTTTAACTATTGAGGTTTTTAATAATTATTTATGCTTGCAAGTAATTCATGATATTGCAATATCATTATCATTGAAGTCATGGTATTGTGTTAAAACTAATGATATTGTAATATCTCTACTTTTTAAATCATGATATTTTCATAATTTATGTGATTTTGTATTAACTCTCACAATATTGTGCTTAACTGTTATGGTTTATTTCTAACTATCTAGTTTTATAAGAGAGTCATGATATTATGCCAAAATCTATGGTATTATCTTTATTGCAATGATATTATCTAAATAGTAGTGATTTTGTGTTAAATACTTTATTTTTAGGCAAGTTGTAGTATTGTCCTAATATTTGTAGTTTTGCAAGAGAAATTGTGGTATTACTCTATGTTTCTGTGGTTTTTCACTCTATGTAAAATTTTGGAAACCCGATAGCAAGAATTCAAAAGGCATTTATTCCGTCATGTTTTTCTTCAAAGCACAAGGACCCTCTAATGTGTTTTTTAAAACCCAAAGGCCAAAAGGAGACATTTAAAACAATCTAAAGTTGAAAATTTCACATTTTAAATTGGTGTTTTGAAAATATTTTTGCTTAAGTCATTTTCATTTTTCAAAGTTATCAACAACGAATGCCAAGGAGGTCAAATTTCATTGCATACTTTATTTTGGTGTTATAAAACTGAACTCTCACATTAGTTGCATACTCATAAGAGTTTTTTTTTTTTTTATTCTTATTTGATTAAAAGTATTTATTTTATAAAAATGAGTGGTACGTGTATGCTCTCACCCTGTCCCCTTTAGGGAACTCAGGTGACCAAAAATGTTCATTTTTTACATTTGTCACTTTGGTCTAAAAGCATGTAAGGAAATTCATTAAGTCCCTCCCCAAGTCTATATGATGTGGGTGACCCAAAACCAAATCTAAAGTCTTTTCGCTTGTATTTTATTTTCATGTATTTTGGCTTGTGAGAAAGAGTTCATCACCTCTTCACTAGTTATTTAGGGAAGCATTGACCCAGGAATTCATCTCCTAATATATTTTCAACCCCACTCCATGGTTGGGTATATAAATTTAGGAAGACCCATTGGGATGCTTATTTTGAGTAGTTAAAATAGGCTTGTTTAGTGGTACTCAACCTTAGAACATAGGGGTAACTCAAACATCACACTATATTAAGTAATTGATAGATGTAGTGGTTATGAAAAGGACAATGCCTTTTCATAACAAGATGGTTGAATTGGATCTAAATGACATGATTACATCCATAGTGTTAGCCATACTTGGGACCATCTAGAAATGAATGAAAATTGATAGTTTAGAAAACCCCACTTATTATAGACATATTGTTGATGCAGGGTGAGTAGCCTAAAGTTCCATGTCATAGTACAAACTCTTGAGATAAGAGGGGGCCTAAAAACCCTACTTTTTATGCACTTTTACTTTTTGGATTAGCAACTCAAAATCCTTTCAAGAGTGATTATATTGATAGAATTCAATAATACGATGTAACCTTATCAATTTTAGGATTTAGGATCTTACACTTATTTGTTTATGTTATTTTTGTCCTTTTTACTTACATGATCTTAATTCAAACCTATTTTTTTGTCATACCACATCAAAAATGAGTCTTTTTTGTACATCACTCCTTTATTTGAGGAGGTGTTACGTAATCTATTTGACACCACACTTTTGCCTTAGTTGTTTATCAGACCTTTGTGTGTGTCACTTTTTTGAAAAGGGCATCGTTATGTTGCCCAATTTATTCAAGGTTTCATGCCTTTGAGTCTTGAAACAAAACATTTTATCATACCTTTAGAGTATAATAATGTCATTATGATACTTGAATCATTTCAAAGACTTGTTGCCTTGTGTCCAAATTCTAATTTTGAAACCAAAGCCATGTATGCCTTTTGGATCTATACCTAGTGTCATTATGTCATTCATTCTTATCTAGCCCATTATACATTTTTATAATCCTAGTTTTCTAGGTTGAGTTCTAAATTAGCCTTGAAAATTTAAAATCCAAACATCAATTGATTTATATCTAAGCCTTGTGTAATTTTGGCTTAGAGAATTTACCTTTCACTTTTAGTTTGTGTGACTTAGGCTAATTCTTTATTCAATTTAAAAACTATTTTTTTGCCTAGATTTTGGGAAGTGGTCTATCTTCCATATGCCTAGATTTTTATGTCTTTTTTCAAATGACCGAGTTCTTGTTTAAATATGAATGCCTAGTTTGGGTCAAATTATCTCAAATTTGTTAGATTAACCTTTTACCTCTTAGACCTAGTTTGTTTTAAAGTTTAGATTTTGTGCCTTTTCTAAAAGACCTAAAAAACACCTATTTTGCGTCTAGATTTTGTGCCTTATTTTCCAAAAGACATAGCAACCTTTATTTCTTTAGACCTAGTTTAGACTTGTTTGAAACACTTTATACCTAAGTTTGGCATTTCAGTTTTATTTCATCCATTTGACCTTTTTGTGTAAGATATTTAATGTTAGATTTTTTTATACCAAGTTTTATCATAGACCTTTTTGGAGATATATCTCCACTTTTAGACCAATTTAGACTATGTTTGGACTATTTATCCTTTGGACCTTATTTTTCAAAGTTTATAGAAATCTAGGCCTTTTTATGAAACATTCATCATTGATTTGGGTATGTTTCATTACACTCATAGTAGAGCCACTTAAAATACAAGTTATGATAATGTGGTTACACAAGATGACTTTATTCAAGACCCCTATGATGATGATGATGTAGTTTTTGAGATAAATCCTTATCCTCCTTATAATACTTAATATAGAAAACAAAGCCAATATCCTTAAGTACAATATTCAGTGATACCTTCTATGGGATGATTAACATACCAAGTTTCCCTTTCAATTATAATGTTACTCAATCCCATAATTATACTATTAGCCCTCCTTTAGTCTTCATGAGTAACCAAGCTCCACAATGTCCAAGGATTACTATTCTAGGACCACATCCTTTGGCTCACGATAGCAACCAAGATTTGAAATGCCCTACCATTATTATTATAAGACCTTTTCCTTTGTCTCAAAATATAAACCAATATTTTAAATTCCATACTTTTACCATTATAGTCCCTTGTAAGTATGGTAGCTCATTATCCCAACAGAGTTGTGAAATTAAGACTAGACAGGTCATAGTTATTATCCTAGAATGGCAACTAGTCTTTGTTAAGACCATCTTAGATGCACCTATTTACAAAGAGGACATTACCAAATCACTAAACATTCTTAATCCATTTTTAACCTTTCCCCACTTTAGAAAATTTATGTCAATCTTTGAGCCACAATAGAGCCAATCAGTACCTCTCTAACAGAGCCAATCATTTAAAGACCAAGATGTGTTTAAAACTAGTATTTTACAACTAATTGTAAACGAAGGCCAATAAAACTAACCAATATAAGATTTTTTTTATTAAAACACCTATTTTTTATGAGTTAACTTATGATGAATCACCTTTTGATACTATCCATGTTTCCAAGGAGTCTTACATTGATAAGCATGTCTTTATTGAGTCACTTATTAATGATTATAACCACCTTTGGGAAAATAATTATCTTGACCATTGTCCTATTTTTAAAGAGCCTCCCTTTGATAATTTAGTCTCTATGGATTTGTCTCTTAACCTTTTTCCCCTCATTAAAGAGGCTCACTTTAAAAAATTAGTCTCTGTGGAGCCCATTATGCCATCATAGGTCATTACTTGTTCAATACTGAACATTTAGTAGGACATCATTGTATCAACATCCACACCAAATGAATAATCAACATTTAAATTAGGTTATATTATTAAATCAACATCATATTTAGCATTAGAAGTAGAATCAATGTCGATCTCAACATCAAATTTAGAGTCTTTTGAGTCAGACTCAACATCAAAATTAGAATACATTCATGGTTGTTAGAACATTGGTTACACATCCCTCATAGATCAATTTGAATACATTTGTGATCCTTATATTATTTTTGAGGATTATTACTTAAACTTTGACATAAGTTATCCTAGTATCTTCCATTAATATTATGCTTCCTCTTTCCATTTCATTACCATTCTACATACCATTAACACCATCTAACATAGAGATTATATTGATATTCCACCTCCCAAAAGTGGTGATTGGGATGGATAGAATCATACCTTATTAAATTGCATCCATGGTGACATATCAGTTGAATAATATTAGGGGGACCAAGACCACATTCATGTAGGAGAAGAAAAATCTCTTAGTGAAACCTTTTCAGAAGCACTAGAGGGAAATTAAAGTTTAAACTCGACATCTTCTAGTGAAACCTTATTTGAGACACTAAAAGATAGTCAAAGTCAAAAATCAACATTCCTTAGTGAAACATTTTTGCAGGTGTTATGGGACAATCAAGACAATTTCATTAGTGAAAACCTCATCGAGGCACCAATCATTGATAATAATAGTTCTTCACTACTTGATGAATATAGTATTAAAGATAACATCAATATAACTTCCAATCTACAACATAATCATATGGTAACTACTCTCAGGCCCAAATAATAAAAAAAAATTGGTGGTCCTATTGAGAGCATATTAAGAAGTCTTTAGCCCTACCACAACCAAAATTATTTTGAATCAAGAATTAGCAACATTGTGTGTGCCTACAAAATCCCATTTTTCATTTATTTCTTAACTATTACGATCCATTTATTCATTCCATACCTGTATTACATTGACAAATCAAACCTATCAACCAATATTTATCCATATTTACCATCCCTGGCTACACTTTCTTTTATAGAATCTACAAAGATACCTTGTCTCAATGTTTTAAGGAAACAAAATCAATAACCAATGAAGATAATAATAACATTATCAGAGTCCAAATTTAAAAAAAAATCTTAATAGAGCATCTATTCAAAAGAGGTGTGGGCTAGAAATTTAAACATTTGACTATTCTAGTATTATCATATGTTGATCAAAATGCACATCTCCACATCATCAGGAACAATAGAAACATTTACCTTATCTTTTTCATTTTTCATTCACCTTACCATTATTTCATACCCTACCATTTACCTTACCTTATCACTTGGGGGGTAATCCTATTACCATTATATCTAATTTTCATAACATCACCATCTTTGAACAATACCATACGATATACCATTCTACCATACCTTTCCTATTTGACCAAATTTATTTTTACCCTCCCTACCCAAACCCTTTGACCTTGGTTCTATTTCATTGGTTCTTTAGGCACCTTTAGTAAGAGGATTTAGATCAAGTTTTAGTAGTTAATTTAGTATTCTAGATAGAGGTCATATTTTAGACTAGTATGATAGTGTTTTGGTAGTTACATGCTTCATTTCTTATTTCATTTCATTATGAGTATTATTTTTTATAATCTCCTTTGGGAAAATTAGTTTTTCACATCATGCTGCTAATTATAATTCCCTGTGAGAAAATTAGTATCAATGACCTATGTCATTGTTTCCTAATTATAACCACTTATGGTAAAATTCAAAACAATACCTTTATCATTCATTAAAGTCCCACCTTGTCATTCTTATGACATACTATGTCATTTGCCTAATTTTAGACCTTGCTTCTACCTAGTCAAATTTCTCCATTGTAAGGTAGAACTATAATGACTTGAGGTCCTAATGGAACTATGTAGGTAACACTTGATTCATGTTGAGGTTACCTCAGTCACCCTTTTCCATGCTCTCATCATTTTTCAAGCCTTTTCCAAGTTTGAACACTCTCAACATTTTATGAGTTGGACCATTTAGTATCTTGCCATTCTTGATTTAGTTGAGATGCTAAAAAAAATCCAAAAACATTTGAAAATGATATAGAAATTCTAAAATTCTCTCAACCACTTCATTTCCTTAAGGATTTTAGGACCCCTAGATAATTAACAAGACATAACTTGTCATTTATTTTCCCCATCCTTATTAGCCCCTAAGCCTTATGCTTTCATTATTTTACAAGTCTTCATAATATGCGTTATGTATCCAAATTTAATAATTAATTCCTACGATTCATCATCTCATGATCTCACCATTTTATGAGACCACTCCCATATTCCTCTACAAAATCAATCATGTTTTTATTGATTATCATTATATCCCATCTCTAGGAGAACTACATTTGACCTAAAGTTTATGTTGGATCTTCCATTCATGTAACTATGTAGGAAGCATCCACTTTCCTAGTGCATCTAGAGTCAACTCAACTACCCCTTCATTTTATTCTATTCCCCCAATTTTGTTTGCTTTGTTGTCTCCTATAACCTAGGGGAAATGTATGTCATCTTGTTTGTTTTATGTTTGTGCTAACATTATGATTAACCATTATTTGTGTTTGTTTCATTTTATTCTTGTTGTTTTATTTTGTTCTATCTTTCTTTGTTGTTTCTTGGTGTTTTCTTATGTTTTTATCTTACTTGTTTTCTTATATATTTTATTTCATTTTTATTCCTTGACTTAGTATGTTTGTATTCATTAGGTGATTCATTGTGCATTATACTTAAGTCCACCCATATTCATACATTAACATTGTCATTATGAATTTTATCATTGGTGCATTGTTTTCAATTGTTTATTGGATCGTGTATCAATCCTTAAACATATTTAGGATAATTTATCATGATGTTTTCTATCATGATGCCTACTAATACATGTTAAAATAAACATCAACTCAAGAAATATTACAAGCAATAAGGCTCCAGTACTTCTCCTTGGTACCTAAAAAAAAATTTATATAATAAAAATCATTTCCCACATATAGATTAATTCAATCATAAAATAATTTTAATCCTTGCTACTTAAGAAATGCATCTCTGTACTAGTAAGTTTCCCAAATTCATCTTTCTCCTTTGTACCAACTTACTATTACTTCATGAGTATAGATTCAATACATAATCCCCATTCTCTAATTTTTCATCATTTTGACAATGATTCTAAACACCTTTGGGAAAATTATTGTGTGTTATCCCACCCATAGAGCTAGTGATTATAACCACCTATGGGTAAATCATTATGTTTTGATCAATCTAGAGGTTGATGATTATAACCACCTTTGGGCAAATCATTATCTTTCTTCCACCCAAGTGGGGTATGTTTTCATTGTGATAATTCTTATAACTACCTTTGAGTAAACCATTATCTTTATCCACCTAATTAGGGCATGTTTTTATCCTACTGATGATTATAATCACCTATGGGTAAATCATTATTTTCCCTTTTAAATGATTATAACCACCTTTGGGAAAATCATTATCTTATTACCTTTATCCTTTGGCTAAATGATTATAACCATCTTTGGGCAAATAATTATCCTTTTTATCCTACATATGCTAATGATTATAACTACCTTTGAGAAAATCATCCTTTTTATCAACCCAATTAGGGCAACTCATTATGTCACTAATTATATCCACATATGGGCAAGTCAGTGTTTTCACCCCTTTTTAACTTTTATCCCCATCATTTTCATTCTTTTGAGGGATCGATCTCTGACCTTATTCACCAATCACTCCCTTGAGGGGGTATTTAGAGCTCAGCCATTACCATTGGAATATTAGGCATATAGGACATTTTCATTATTTGAAAAGACACTTTTATGCCTATAGCTTACAACACCTTCCCAAATAGGGAAAAAATATAGACACCTAAAACTAGCCACAATTAGCTTTTGACTGGACTTCAGACCGATTCCTACCAACCATTGTAAATTAAGCCTAAGAATCTTTAAACATCCCAAAGTTGTTTGTGCATCATTCATCAAACCTCATAACCATGTTGAAGCATCCATATTTGGGATACTATCTTATATGAAACAATAACCTCTCATAGATTCATCTTTAATCACCTTTTTGCATAATAACTATCAATTTGGTCTATGGACCCATTAAGTAGGGCACTTGATCAAATCTTGAAAGATAAAAAATGTTAATCAAAATCAATTTACTATTTAAACAAGATTAAATGCTTAGTTAAATTATCCATTTTTAATTAATGAATATTTAAAAATTTAAATTCCAAAATTCAAAATATCAATCCTTACATCATTACCTTTATGAGTTGTCAAGCTCTTCCAAAATATCTTAAAATATATAATTTGAGAGCTATGCCTAGTAATTGAAAATCGTAATTGCATGACAAATTCTAACTCAATTGGATTTATTCCCAACTCACCTAGGGTTAGTTTGAACCCATTCCATGTTTAAAATCAACCTTAACTCACCTTGGGTGAGATTTAATTCTTGAGGCTACAAATACAAGGTCATACCCCTTCATTTCTAAGCCTAGATATTGAGTTATTATGAAAGATTTATTCTATAAGCCTTATGAAATTAATTTTACCATGCCCAAATCTTAATTGAATAAATTAAATCCAAGGTGACAAGGATAGAAGGAGCTAAGCAAGCTTCATTGATAAAGACTTTTTGATGCACAAGCTAAGAAAGTCATTCAACAAACCATTTGGAGCTCCAAGGAATGTAAAAGAGTGTATTATTTTAATTTTTTGTTGTGTTTTCATATGTTTACTTGTTACCTAGGTTTTCCGTAGTATCTAGGCTAGAGGTGTTAGGATTTTAGTGTGTTATTTTGAGTTTTATTAATTGGAATAACACAAGACTAACCTCCCATCAACATATCCCTTGTCCATAAGTATAACCTAATAGAACCATTCATTAAGTTATCATGACCCTTGTTTAATTCCCTATAGACCTTTGGTTTAGTTATTGATGATTTTAGATGAGTTTATAAAACCATACATCAATTTTTCTTAATTAGAACATAACATAAAAAGCATAAATCATATAGTTATTACCATCTCTAAAGCATACCCTTATACTAATATTAATAATAACCATAACTTATGCTTTAGATGTTTATTACATCAACATCTATTTAGTCATGAGATTAAATATCACAAGGGATCCCAGCCTAATTTATTAGAACAATATAAGGCCAATAAGGATCTACAATTTTATCAAGGTCTTTTATTCATTCTTTTCAATGAACTATTTGAATTTAACATAACTTTTCACTTAACTAAAATGCAAATTAAATATTTAATCATTTATTCTCAACTTATTTATATTTTAAAATAGATATGAGAGAATGTTAAACATGCTAATTATAAATCTCACATCATCCCAATATTTACCGATTAAATTTCTATTGTAATGTAATTACACCAAGGTTATTAATTGATTCTTAAGAACCAGTAAATTCATGAGAACCAACTAAATTCAAGTTAATACTTTAAGCAATAAAATATGGTTCTAAATCATACAAAACATATAGTCAAACACAAATCTCATCTAATATAAAATTTAAATACAAACATTAATCCAATAGAACTCGCATCATTATAATTACTCATTATTTCTATTCAACTTAGTGATTCCCCTTTTCTCATATATTTCTAAGGAAATATGAAATGGGAAGTTGATTCCTTATCACTAATTAAGTTCTTGAAATATTACTTAATAAATCTTTTTATGAAACTAATAATGAAAAGTCATTATTCAAATTTATAAACATGTAAATCACATAAACATATCTATATATAAATAGTTGATGCCATCAATGTAAGTACTTCATCTATATACATCTGCATTCACACCGTAACTTGTAGGTAATAATTATAACTTACTTCACTATAGCATATCTTACATTCTCATTCAAAAATTAGAAACTCAATAATCATTCTCTAAGTGATCCATGTTACCTTCCATACTAATAAATTAAGAATTGATAGTTGAACTTATTCAATGATTATTGTTAAATATTAAACTCATCAATATTTACTCATTTGAACTTATTCAATGATGATAATCAATATTAAACTCATTAATATTTACTTGATGTTAATAAAACCAAGGTAAATAATTCACAGTAGAATATTGACATCAATTTCCAAACAATAACCAATCAGTAAATCCATAAATGAATTACCTTATTGACTTGACATACACCACTTTAAAATGTACAACCAATGAATTTAAATAACATCATGATAAATAGACAACTATTGTATTCATAATTTCCTTCATATGAAACTCATAATTCATTCTTACTCCATTATATGCCTTGAATCAAATGTGATTCCATGACCTTTCAAAGTGCATATACATATAACAAATAGTTAACAAGTTATCACTCTAAAAAATGTCCAAATCAAAGACTAAAATAATTACCTACAAGAGGATTTACAATTTTTATACATTCACAACCCTAAAAAAATTAAATTTTCTAAATGATACAAATAAAAGAAGGCATATTCAAATTGCACAGTATGAAGGAAAAAGTAACTGCATAGAGCTTCTTTTCCAAAAATTATCCAAAAATAACAACTCACAACCAAGTCACAATACACTTTGTTAAGACCAAATTCTTCCCAAAATGACATTTGAAATTATGACCTTAATATTATATAAACATATTCATATGAAAGCCATAATAATGAATCTCATTATTCATTTGCAAATGTAAATCAAAAACCACAATAGTAATCTATATAATGAATATCAATGACCAATTTTACATGAAATTTCAAACCCCAAAATATGATATGAGCAATCAAACTTTAAGACATCTTTATTATCCAACTATCTTAGTTTCATCCAAGTCCAATAAATACCAATACTTCTAACACTAAATTGAGAAACATTTCCACTGTCATGGATAAAAAAAGAAAAATAAAGATAAATATAAATATTATCCAAAAAATGTTCATTAAAATCTGAAAATAATTTAATAATCATTTCCAGACCATATTGAATACCATGATAACAATCCCTCATTTCCATTTCTCATTATGACCTCAATGAATATATACAAATAAAAGAGTAAAATAACCATACAATGAAAATTATGCTTACTCTACAAAATTAAAATATTATATTAATGTATAAACTTCCCAGATGAATATAAAGATCATTATTGACATAGTCATGTTAATCCTTTCAAAATCAAATCCACATCAAGATACAAGAATGTGCTACAATAATATGAAAAATAAATCTCTGTGCCACCATCTTATTTCATCAAGAGAGATAAATCATGCAACCCATCCTTGTGTGTAAGATAATTCCAACCATTAGTAGGTATCCCTACCCACCCCAACCATTGGTTGGTGGTGGAAGTAGGTACATAAAGACAATCTTGTAACACCCAAAGAATCTAATAACATGATGCAATGGTATCACATATTTCAATAAGGGTTTTATAATTGTCAAGGGTTTAAGTCAAACACAACATAAAACCAACAATTCCATCATAACCAAGATTATATTCACACACACATAGAGTTGAAACATAAACCATCAAATAAACATCAAAAGAAACTAGGGTTCAAAACCAAAACAACCAAAAAACCATCCAAAAGAACCAAACACAAAATCAACAAAGTAGAGCAACCAAAGGGTCACTTTAATTTCAAGTTTACCCATACACCATCCATGGGTAAGGTATTATCTTGGTCTCACCCTTCAAGGTTTATTTGACTAATTTTGTAAACAATAAATAGATTTAGGTCTATTCAGGAGCCCATATACTTATAAACCTAAATGATCAATTTATTTAAAATAAGCAAGCACCTAATAACACATTAATTCATAAAACAAAGTTTATATTGCACTTACTTGGTATTAAGATGTAACATCATACCAGAAAGGCTCAACCCAAATTCTATAGTTTTTTTCCTTTTCTCTTTTTCCACCATAGTGGCCTTTTTTCCTCCTTTTTTCTTATTTTTTCCATTTTAGTTTCTTTATAATGCATTTTTATATTATCAAATTTCTATCTATTTAAACTTCTCATTCCACCATATGGAACTCCCACCTCAAAAAATTATGTGCCTATATCTTGTAGTCATGAATTTGAGTTCAAAACCCTCAACGTCTTGCATGCAGCCCTTGAAGATTACCATGCACATCATTCTCCAGAAAATTACATAATGAAACTACTGAATGATAACCCTAATTGAGTATACCCTAAATTCAACCACTGAATCACTTTTTTGGTAGGTTTACTTGGCCATGGTAAAAAATAACATGACATCAACCTAAGTCTATATGACATACGGTTATTTTTAACTAATACCATCAACTTGGTCTTTCCAACCATATCCATGTCTTGGATTAATTTTCATTCTTTCCTAGTCCTACATGGACTATTATAAACTATGCATAATTTAGTCCTTTTAAAAACTTTGGCTTATTTAATTGTCTTAGTTTGATCATGGACTTGTAAGGTTACAGTTCTAGCCTTTCTAGTAACACTTACCATTGTCATTCAAACCTAAACTAGTCTTTTGAGTATAGAATCATAAAACTTATCAAAGGTATTATGACATTCAACAACAACAACCTTTTAATTGAATTTTAATGCTATCTACACCCAACCTTCTTAGAACTCTTCTCATTGATGTTATAAAAAACATGTTCTCATAATAATGTGTACTTGATTACTCAAAATGACAATAATAAATAAAATTGATAAACCACAATAGAAAATAAATTAAATCAACATAAGACTAATAAACCAAATGTATTTTTAAGAATACAAAGACTCAATTTGGATAGTGATACCATTTCATCATGTTTTAGCATTCACTACATACTTCACCTTTGTCATTATACACAAGCTTTCAAAACCAACTTATGATTATCTATAATAAATCTACAACCAAACCCATAATTGCATTAGAAGTATCTAAGCATTATCAAAATTATGAAAGTAAATTATATAATGTTTTATAAATATCAATTTTACAAAATTAAATATTCCAAAATGAATCATAATATCCATAATATAATGTCCACAAATCATAAAAGTATTAATAAACAGTCACTAATCAATGCATCACAAAGTTGTGGTCATGACATCCACCCCCTTTAAGAATGGCACCATCTTCAAAGCCTTAAAATAAATGATGATAGTGTTGCTAAAAGATATTTTCATCTTCCCAATTAACACTCCTTTCTCCCATTTTATCACATTGGACCAAAATTTGATGTAGCTTTATTATCCTTAGCCCAATGTTATGTTGATCCAAAATTTTGATAAGTTCAAGATAAATTATCTATTTATCCTCCACATAAATATTTTTATAATTTAAAACATGTGAGGGGTCTAAGATATATTTTCTACACAAGGTTACATAAAAAAACATCATGGATTTTAGACAAAGGAGGAAGAGTAAGACGATAAGCCATCAACCTGATCTTTTCCACTATGTCAAAAGGTCTAACATAGTGTGGTGATAACTTAGTAGCTTTTTAAAACTTAATTAAAAAAAATTAAGGTCTTACACTCAGAAATAATTTATACAAAACTTCAAATTATCTATGTGATTTTTTTAGATCTTCATATATTTTCTATCGATCTTAAGCAGCTTTTAATCTTTGTCATATGATAGTAATTTTCTCATCATACTCTTACAAAGTTTAAATACCTAGAAATACATTATTTTATAGGCTATTCCAACCCAAAATATTTTTATATTTTCATCCATACAAGGCCTCAAATGGTGCCATATTAATCACAAAATGATAGGTATTATTATAGGGAAATTCTACCAAGTGCAAGAAATCTTCCCACTTGTATTGTTGATCCATGACATACATTCTTAGCATGCGCTCAACAATCATGTTCAGCCTTTTAATTTCCCAGCCATTTTCAAATGATTGACTAAACTAAAATTTTGTTTTGTACCAAAAGTATCCATCATGTTTTTCTAAAATCAAGAAGTAAACAACTTATCTCTATTTGTGATAATCACTTTAGGCACTCCATGAAATTGAACCACTTATTTTACAAATATCTTGGTGAGGATGGAAGAATCATTTATTATATTAAATGGAATAAAGTTTGGCACTTTAGTGAATTTATCAATCACTACTAGGATTGAATCATGTTTATAATGAGATTTAGGTAATCCCATGATGAAATCCATTGATATTATAATGCATTTCCTTTCTAAAATTGAATGAGAATTAATTAATTTTTAAATAAATTTTTATTTTTAGTTACTCTAGGATGACCATGCTCAATTTAACACATTGGCATTCTAATCATTTGGCTATGAAATCAACCACATCTTTCTTTAACCCAGGCCAAAAATATAGCTCTTGTGTTAGTTTATTAACACCTGGATGAGAGTAATGAGGTGTAACATGCATTTTATTCAAAACCTATTCCCTCAAATTCCCTGAGCTTGGAATAAAAATTATACATTTATGTCTCAATAAACTATCTGGATTAACTAAAAAATTAAAATCAAATATTTTTATGTCTATTTTAGCACATATTTAAACATACAGAGTTGATAGTACCCTGATCAAAGATCTATCATTTAAAATATAATTGCCCATTTCATTTGATCAAAAATATTATCTATGAAAGGAATGTTATACTTATTCTTTATTGTGACCTTATTTAGCATTCTATAATCAATGCACAATTTGAGCATCCCATCCTTATTATTTACAAACACCACTAGAGCTCCCAAAGGTGACACACTAGGGTGTATCATTACCTTGTCTAGTAATTCTAATATCTTAACCTTAAGTTCCCTTAGATTAGTTATGTTCATCTAATAACGTGTTTTAAACATAGGTGTTGTTCTAAGCATTAAACATATTGCAAAGTCAAATATCCTTTTGGGAGACAATCCTAGTAACTCTTATAGAAAAACATCTATAAATTCTTCCAAGTTTGGATATTTTTGGAGTGAAAAGTTAGTTTCCTCAACAATCTCATTTACTTAGATGGAATATAGTTAACATCCCTTTATAATAGTCTTCTTAAGTTATATATCTAAATTAATTCTTTGAGTTAAAGGTTTAATGATTCCTCGAATAATTATCGATTTTCCTTCAGCGTATACACATTAAAATCTTTTGTTAAAATATTCCAATTTAGTTTCATGTGCTTTCAGCTAATCCATGCCTAGGATAACATCTTATAATCCCAAAGGAGCAAGTAATAAGTTCACACAAGTCTTGAAATTGCCTAAATTAAATTTATCTTGATCTAGGCATTCATTAACAACCACTTTCTTCCTGGTGCTAAACTCTACTTTCCATCCTTATCTAAGCATATTTGGTTTGATTTGACACTTAAATGAATTAATAGGTGAAATAAAACTATTTTTTTCTCCTAAATTAATCAAAATAGAAAATGAAAAATCTAAAATTATACCTCCAGTCTCAATAGATGTTGACTAAAATTCTACATTTCTATTATCTACAATTGTGTAGACTTTATAATTATTTTATAATTTAGGGTAGTCCTTGTGGTAATGGTTGTCTCCAAATTCCTAAAATGTCAAAATAATCTTAGTTAGAAGAGGAATGGTATTTGATCATGTGGATGGTCTACAAAAGCTTTGTTGTTTCTTGGTTGTAGCATTTTTCTTCACAAAAGAATGTGGCTTAGAACTCTTTGTATTATCAAATTTATTTCTAGAATTGTATCCTTTTCCAAAAATCCTCTTAGAATCATTTTTATTGAAATTATTGTTTATTAAAGTATTGATAACTTAGGCTTTCCTTGTTGCATATTGTTTTGTAATTCTTGTCTTGCCTTTTGACAAGACTTCTCCTTTTCTTCAGCATGGTGTGCTAATTCCAAAGTAAAAGCTAAGGTTTTTGGATTGTTCATGTTTACATCGTGAATAAATATCTCATTCAACCCTATTTTGTATTTTTTTGCCTTCATTTCCTCATCCTACATGTAATTTACATGATGTTGGAGTCCTAGAAACCTTTTTTTCTATTCAACACTTATCATAGTTCCTTACTTTAATAACTAAAATTTTGTGATTTTCTTCTCTTTATAGATAATGTTTAGATACTTTTTTATAAAATAATTTTAAAGTTTTACCATAAAATATAAATGGGATCATAATCTTTCAGAGAACACAAAGAAACATCACTTAGCAATTGATAAGTTGTGATGTGTGCTTTAATGTTAGAACCTAGATTGTGTAAAGTGAAATACTTTTATAAATTAATCAGTCATGCCTTAGCGGCATCAGCCAAGTATTCACTAGATAATATGGAAGGAAGAATATTTTTCATCTCCTTATTAATATGTTCCACAACCTCTTGTTGTCATGGATGTTCATTAGCAATCTCTTATTCTTTCCCACCCTCTTGCAAGTTTTCTAAATGGGTCAACCTTTGACCTAAACCTTCCATTTGTCCTTGAATGTCATGTAATACACCCACAATGTCATGAAATACAACACTTTATTCATTAATAACTTATTATTTAGGGTTATCCTAATTTGTAACATGGTTGTCACTATGTTCTACATCAATGTCAGTATGGTCATGTTGATATGGTTTGTGATTATCAACTATATCACTTTTATTATTCCAAGGATTACGGTTTTCTCTAGTTCTAACCATCTTGACAAATTAAACATGCATTTTTAAATCAAATGATTCATAATTTTTCATGTTTTAGCCTAAATAAAGGCTTTGATATTAACTATCACAACCCTAAAATTTCAAGTTTTAAAAAAACCCTACCTTTAAGGAAGTTATGCTTGCATAACCTGCATATAAGTCAGATTAGTGACTAAATAATTTTCATAATTATCTTTCATGATGCAAATTAAATCAGATTTAAATGTAAGACAAGTTATAGATGGAAGCATCCATAAACACTACTGCACAAGGTATGAGTACTAAAAATTTTGAGACACAATAATGTTCACTTAACCATGAAATACAAGAAGATAATCATTTACAAATTTTGAAGTTAATGTTAGTGTCCTTTAAGTTTGAGCACTTGTTAAACTTACATGAGGTTATCAGTGTCATCCATGGCCATAACCACAATTAAACCATCTTTCTCATTCATTTTAAAATAGCTAGGCTTTAAAATAAATTGATTAAATGATCATTATGTCATAGAGCCATAGATCAAAAAATAGACTATTTATTTTTAACACAACATCAAATAATATTATAAACTAAATAAGCTCATTCACACAAGTACACTCAAAACATTTGTAATCCTAATACTCATTGGATTGTATTCCAAATGTATAAGAACTTATACATCTTGAATTCCATCTGAGAGATATTATTAGGTCATCAAACAACTTATGATTCCTTGAGACTTAAATATCTATTCAAAAGGGTACAATAATCTATAAAAGTAACCATGTCAAATAACTACCTAATAAGTCTGAGTGGAACCCAATATAACCATTCATTGAGTTATCATGACCCCCTTGAATTTCTTACAAACATATGGTGTAGTTATAGATGATATTTTATGACTTTATAAAACCATACTTTGGCTCTTAATTATAACATAATAAAAATAACTTAAATCAGATAATTATTGCCATCTCTTAAACATACCCTTATACCAATATTAATAATAACCATTACTTATGTTGTAGATGTTTATTACATCAACATCTATGTAGTCATGAGATTAAATATCATAAGGGATCTGAACTTGATTTAATATAACAATACAAGACCAATAACAATCTACAATTTAATCAAGGTCTTTTATTCATGATCTTCAATGTACTATCTAAACTTAACATAAATTTTTACTTAACCAAAATGTAAATTTAATATTTAATCATTTCTTCTCAACTTATTTGTTTATATTTTAAAATAAAGATGAGAGAAGATTAAATAATGTGTTAATTATAAGTCTCACATCATCTCAATTTTTACCAAGTAAATTTCCACCATAATGTAATTGTTATATCATCAATTTGCACCCTTGGAGAGGGTTCTTTGAGATCTCTCCAATTGAGCTACACTATGGGAATAACCCTAGGCTATGGTTCACCTATGGTGGGGTTGAATCTCTAGAGAAGGCCGACTTCCTCTTGATGGATCACCTATATTAATGTTTGTACTAAGAAAAGGGTTAGAAAGGGGAAAGGGCTCCTAAAAAATTTAACCAAGTGATGCACCAAATTTAAATGAGAAATCACATAATCATGAAGTAAACACTAATGAATCATAAGATAATGATACCTCACATAATATCACAAAACTTATCTAATTACGTAAGTATTTCATAAACTATGTTTAAGAAGCAATGAATGAAGGCAAAGAGTATTTCTAAGACTCACTGAGAGCTTGCATCAATGATAGAAAGAAAACTAAAGTAGACCTGTAACTAACTTGAAGACACCTAGAAATGAGCAAGAAAGAAGGACAATGAGCATGGAAGATTCTCCATCACAATTCCATCATGCACAAGCTTTGCTACACATAATTCATAGGGAAGAAATAGGTAAAGAAAGTCTATTACTTTAAGAGGTCTTTCATATAAATTTTGATAGGGTTTAGCCTTATCAAATGAGACTCTCTACTCTTCTAGAATTGAGAGAGAAATTTTTTATCAAAAGTGAGAGAGTTTCTTATACAAACTAAGAAGAAGCACAATGTGTTAGAAAATGAAAGATATAGATAAAAATTAAGGAGAGATTGAGCATTCTATCCTAGATCATTAAATGAGCTGCCACCTTTTATGAATATTCCATTATCTTTTGATCAAATCAAAGATAATACATCATAGACAAGATGTCATTCATTTGTCCCAATACCCTCTAAATCATTTCATTGATTAACATAGTATAGGACAAGATTTTACCAAAGGTGGTGAGTCATGATGCTATTTGTGAAGGAAAACCCTTAGATACCCTAAAAATCCATTCAATTCTCTAGTTGCTTTCTCTAACCACTATATTTCCATCCTAAGACTCTAAAACATCTTCTACTTACTTTCACTTACAAGGATAGAGTCCTCATACCTTGAATCTAGATAGAGCCATGACATGCCTGCATTGACCAGTGGTAAGTACCAATTTGTCAATGATGTGGCCATATCAAATATGAGACACTTGTTTATAACCATTAATTTCTACCCTTACTTTAATATATGAATATAGGTCTTACTATAGATTCAAAACCAATCTAATTATCAGTTTTCTTATAGTCAATATGTCAATTAGTAGATTATAGACTACATAGATTCTTTCCTAAACCATATTAGGTATAAATAGACTTATTCTCTCTCTGTAACTTATGGGAGCCAAGGACTTATTATATGCAATATTAAAAACACAAGAAAATTGAATCTACATGCTCTACATCTTCCAAGAGAGGTCTTAACTAAGCTTCAATGATGTTTTTTGAAGTATTTTCCTTGGTTTGACCTTAGGTTACATTTTCTCTCCATTAAATTCCCTTATCTTTCAACTTTTAATATTGACCATCGATCAACTTGCTTGTGCACTATTGGATCTATTTTATCGACTTACATGTGCACCATTGATCTGATTTTGTATGAATGGACATGAGTCATATATATTTTTTTATTTTAACATGGTTGAGACACTTTTCACCCACATATTTGTCTTTAAGATTTACTAACCTTTTGACCTATCACTCACCATTAGATCTATTTGTATGATGAATCATGCATTGTCGATCTATCTAGACCCACTAACTTTGTCAATTATTGTGCACCATTAGATTTTATTTGGGATCCCAAGATATTAACACTTATTAGCTCCATTTTCATCTTAGGATACATTAACCTTCTAACTTGATGCTCAATTTTGATCTTAGGTGCATGATTAAATGTGCTCTATTAGATCTTTGAGACCCACTAACACTGTTAGGTTGTTGCTCACTATTGGATCTTTTATTTGATCAAAAATTGACCATTGATATTGGAAAATTTGAATTCAAAAAAAAATTATGGGTCCCAAATTTGATGTTTACATACATTTTTAAGTATTTTTAAATCCAAATGGTTAATTGATGTAGTTTTAACTTGACATCCCCAAGCACATTCATTCTGCTTATTCAACTTTGAACATTTGTATCTTGAGATAGAAAACTCATCAAGACATGAAATTTGTAGAGACTATTAAAGATATGAAAAACACCATTTCTATGTAATTATTTTACTCTAGTTGACTTTTCAAGTGCATCTATCAAATGTGTAACTAGACTGATCTATCTATTTTTGCATGACATGCTTGTGATGATCTAGTTCTTTTGTACATGTGCAAGCAATTTTTGTCTCTTTAGAAGGATATAATGAACTTATAAGAATTTATTAAACTTAATTCATTCCTCTAAATTTTTAAAACACCATGAAAACCTATTGGTCTTTTCACTTTGCAATCTTAGCCCTGTTTCCAAGCCTACTTCCCAAGGATCAACAAATTGCACTTTAAACTTAAAGTGTTTCAAAATATTTGTAAGAAATATGAGATATTTTAGTCCACTCATTCCATCTATAACTCTACTCATTTTTTCAAACCATTCAGGCATAAGCTTTGTATTAGGCCAAAAATTGGCCAACATTTTTTATGACATCATACAGTTGCATACCTGTTATGCAAGAGACTAGTGGCCTTGAACTGATCTATTGGGCATAGAATATCAAGATTTCTTCCCAACTAAAACTATTTTGAGATTGATAGAAGTCTAACCCTTTATAAAACCTCCTCTTGAAGTAAAAAGGGGACAAAAGGAAACAAAACAATAACTATGCCTAAGGCACTTATTAAAAGGGAAACACATAACTAAAAGAAAATGTGCATAGGGCACTTAGATGAAAGCATAGAAAACTACTCTAATATGTTACAATATCATACAACAACTATAAAAAAAATTAATAACAAGGCTTAAAATGAATGACATTGATTAGGATGGGTTATGCCTCTCCATCTTATTGGGCAAATTGAAAAGGATTATGTTGTTTGCATCCATGGATCAAATAAAGACCACTTCACAAGCTATCAAACTTGGTATGGTTTTCTATCTTTGCCTTAATTGATTTTCAATTGAGTAATAAGTCCCCTTCCTTGAATTCCCTTGTTTTGGCTCTCTTGTCAAAGGATTTCTTGACTTGAGTTTGATGTGACTCTAATCTCTCCATTACAAGGTCCCTAGTTTTTTCAAGATCCATGATCTCTATCATCCTCACATTCATAGGCTTACTCTCCATCAACTCAATCTGATGGGCTAACTCCAAGGTAGGTAGTTCAAGATAAATGGGAAATTTGGCTTCCCTTCCATATAAAAAGACATATGAATAATTACCAATGGCATATTTTGGAGTCACTCTATTAGCCTATAAGGCTATCCTTAGCTTTGTATGCCACACTCTTTGATTCTCTTACATGGTCCTCTTGATAATCCTTATCAAGTTCTTGTTTATGGACTGTACTAGTCCATTACCTTGGGATACTAATTTGAGGATGTACTAAGGTAGATGCCCATCTGAAGTACCTATTCACTTTTCTTCATACCAATAAATTTTAAGGCATTATCTAAAATTATAGTATCTAGGACACCAAACTTGGTTACTATGTTGTCATAAAAGTCTAATATTATTGTTTCACTGGCTTATTTCAAGGCAATTACTTTCACCCACCTGATGAAGTAGTCAGTTGTAGTGAGAACCCATTTATGTCATACACTTGAACATGGATTTATCATTCCTATGAAGTCCAACCCATATTACATGAAGGGTTTCTCTATCTGGATTGGGTTAACTAGAAGAGTTGATCGTTTTTATTTTCATATAAATAAAGAACACTTATAAAATTTTATAGCACATGTGTAGGCATCTTTGAAAAGGTTGGGCCATTAATAACCAACTCTCATTACTTTTTTTGTTGTTGTTCTTGGAGAAAAATGGCCTCCAGTAGGTCCATCATAAAACTTCTCCAAGATATTTGTCACTTGATTGTCATTAATGCACCTAAGAAGTACCCCATTGAGGTCCTTTCTAAAAAAACACCATTAAATAATGCATAAGGTATGGATTGAATCCTAAAATACCTTCTTTTTACTCTATCTAAACGTTGAGGGCATTCTCTTATCATCAAGAAATGTGTCATATCTTGGAGCCAGCTATTATGAAGTGGAGGTGCATCTATTTGTGAGGTGTCTTGTGTCACCAAAATAACTTATTTATCTTCTTGAATATCATCTACCATATGTTCACACAAGCCTTTGCCTCTTACCATCTTGGTGACTTTGATTTCCACATTGTATTCCATGACTTTGGTAATCCAACCAACTCTTTTCTAATTCAAATCCTTGTTGAAGAGAAATTCCCTCACTCTAGTATGAGACATCATAAGACAAACATTTCTATTGGAAAGTATTGGCCTAAAATTTTTAAGGATTCTCAAAGCTATAAGAACTTGATTTTTAATAAAAGTGTACCTCACCTCATATCCCTCTAGTCCTTGACTAAAAAAGGTAATTGTTTTCTCAAGTCCTTCACTATTCTTTTGCATCAACATAACTGATACATTGTCAACATTGGAAAAGGTGCAAAATATGAAATCATTCTAGAAATAAAGATTTATGAGTGACGATGCTTAGGCAATGACTTATTTGATGGCCTCAAAAGATTCTTTACCTTCATTTTACTAAGTAAACACTTAATTCTTCTTTAGTATGGTGGTGATTAGTTTGACCAGGTTTGAAAAATGAGGTATAAACCTTCTCAAAAAAATTATTTTCCCAAGGAAGCTTTGAATTCCTTTCTTGTGCTTAAGTAAAGATAGTGCTAAGATAGCACATATTCTGATAGGATCAATGGATAACCCTTCCTTTGAGACAATGTGACCCAAAATTTTGCCTTCATGAATAATAAATACACATTTATTAGGATTTAAAGAGATCCCATACTCTCTACATCTTTGGAATATCAACCTTAGATGGTCCATGTGTTCACTATCTTTCTTGGAAAAAACTACGATGTCATCCAAGTAGACTAGTACCATTTGATTCAGTAACCCTTAGAAATCCATGTCAATTTCTCTTTGAAAGGTTTTCCCAATATTTGATAATCCAAAATGCATCTTCTGGTAAGCATATGTTCCCTATTTTATGTTGAAGGTAGTCTTATATTGATCTTGTTCTCTTACCAGCACTTGGTTATAACCTGAATACCTATCCAAAAGGGGGGAAAAAATTGAGCCAAAAACTAAAGGAATAAGTTTCTCCATGGATTGAAAAGGATAGTGATCATTCAAATAAACCCTATTTAGATCCCTTAAGTTAACATACAATCTAATTTCTCCACTCTTCTTCCTCATAGGTACCAAATTGGCTACCCATGAGGAGTGCATAATGGGAAAGATGATCTTGGATTTAATTAACTTGGTTAATTCTTTCCTCATAAGCTCTTCAATTTTAGGTTTTATAGTCCTCTACTTTTTCCTGATAGGCTTGACATTAGCCTCCAATTCTATAGTGATTTGGGCCAATTTGGGATCAAAGCCCAAGTAAAGATGTCTACATATTCTTTATAAATTTCAATGAAATTATGCCTCTTAGTTTTAGTGCATACCTTTCCAAGATTGAGGAGATTGTGTTTAAACATAAGGAATCTTTCATATTTCTCTTCTATTTTAGACATCATTGCCTTATCTTTTCTCATATGGTATCCCTTATGGAAAAGACCTTCAAGGGTGACTAGTCTTCTAGGAAGCTTATTATATCTGAACTGAACAATTTATTCCTCATATTGATGTTGAAAATTTTATTGGTTTATAGAGGATAACTCTACTTCCCACTACAATAAGTAGGTAATTCGATTTTCATTCTCAAAGACCTACCAATGAGCTTCATTGTCTAACACTAATGGTATTATCACCACATGGACATGTGGTTGTACCTTGGTCTTTTTTAACTCATTTGGGATATTAAATTGAGCTCCCATAGCTGCCAACCTATTAACATGTTGATTCTAGTTCCTTAGTAGTGATTAGATGTTAAAATCCTTAAAATCTTCAATTATATCCACACTTTATGTTTATAGGACTTCATCAAGGGATTCTTAGTGATATTCTAGCCTTTAAATTAGTGCACTATCAGTTCACTATCTCCTTAAAATTGTAATTGTATAATCCCTCTCTTACTAACCCATTAAAGTCCATGGATAAGGCCTTCATACTCTATTTAATTATAAGAGCAACTAAATTGGAACCTGTAAGAAGAGAAATATTTTTCATTTGAGGGGGATACTGGCATTACACGTATACCCACTTTATCTTTTCTCATCAATCCATCAAATAAAAATTTCCATAAGCCACTAAGATCTTCTTGAGGTCCAATAAGGGATGGCATGGACTAATTCTCTTCATGTAAGTATTAAACACCCATGTCCCTCTCTTCAACTCCTTCCAAGGGATCAACCAAATGATTGTCATTCCATAGTTCATCCAACAACATGTCTGGTATCTCCTCAGGGTGAGTTTTTAATTCTTGACCAACCATATATTCATCATCATCAAGAATGGTGAAATTGAGGTTTATACTATTTGGCCCATAAAGCTCTATATGGAATTATGCACTGGGATCAACCTTAATAGATACCTTAGTTCCAATTCTTGTTTTGAATGCCATGTTGACCAATCTTCTTCAAGATAACCTCCAATATTTGCATTGAATTGCCTGGATAGGCATAAGGAAAAAATAAAAGGTACATCTAGGATAAACACATATTGAACCTTTTAGATACTAAGACAAGCATGCAAGGTCAATTTGAGATCTTGGATGATATCAAATGGCTTGGTGGAAAAACCCTCAAGTTGTATAACTCCTTTAGATTAGGGATTATATTTTAGACCAAGCTGATTAGCTATGGATTTTGGCATTACTAAGGTGCTAGCCCCATTGTCTACCAAGAAATTTTTTATTAAAGAGTCACCAATGATCACTAAAATGTAGAAGGGAAGAGTTTTGACCACCTTACCTAGTTTCCCTTCACTATGTCCTTTAGTTCCACTGATGAGAACCACATTTTATTTGATTGGTTCCTTCTCTAGAACCTTGATTCTTGACAACCCTTCTTGGAGGATGTATACCTAACTAGGCATGGAGAGCATATCCCACATTGGCACACTCACATTATATCTTTTCATTTGTTCTATAATGTTGATGGGTGAACCACCAACCTTTGGTAGTGCTTTAAGAGCCACAACTACACCTTGAGTTTATGAGTTTTGAGGGACAAAGACATTCCCCTCATTTTGGTTCCTTGGAGATATTGGAACCTTCAGAATAGTAGTAGGTCTATTTGGCTTTGATACTAAAGGAGTAATGGTAGGAGGCTCCTTGAATGCTTCTTGGTTACCATCCATGTTCCTTCTTTTAAAAATTATATTTTTTATTATTGGGATGTATGCCTGGCTAGAACTAGCTTACTAATTGAGTGCATAACACTCTTCTCACTCATAATTCACCATTTTAGCACCCAAATAGCTTGGTCCTTGATTAGGGATTTTACCTTGTGGCGTTCCTCTAGTTTTGTCATCATGGGCACTTATGTATTCTAATCCATAAGAGCTTGATTATACCCATAATTAGTAGCCTATTGTCATTGATCATTGAAATCTTGGTTGAATTCAATGTTTGGGATAATGTATTTCCTAAAAGATTGATTCTAGGGCATAGTTCCCTTGACCTCTTGAGAAACATTATTTTAAATAGGGACCAAGGTGTTGGAAGTGATTTCAACATTTGGATTATCATTGCTATGTTGATTATATCTAGGCTACCCCTATCCCTAGCCTTGGCCTTGGAAGTTTCCTTTGTAGGGTGGCCTATTTTATTTATAATATTGTTATTGATGGTTATATGAGGCTTGACAAGGCCTATTGAAAGATTGATTTATCTTAAAATTCAATATCTCATTTCCCAAGGACTAAAACATGTTCTTAATCTCTTGAAAGTTCTTATGTTCTTAGGAATCACTAGATTAAATTTTGAAAGCCTTTTCTTACTTAGGTGAGGGTATAATATCAATTTTAATCATAGGAAGAATGACATTAAGGGGAAGAATAGAAATAGGAGTGGTCTAATCTCAAGGATTAAAGGCATTAGTGTTCTATGTGTAAGCTTGTCAGCCTACACTATATAATTGTATACTCTGATTGCCATCTCATATACATTTGGTAATGTGTTCCCTCCCATGGACTAGATCATTAATACAATGTCATTGTTTAGGTCCTTTAAATAGTAAAGAAAGGAAAAGATAGGGGTAGGCCTAATAGAGACTGGGATTCTAATCCAAGTCTTTTGGAACCTCATATTGAGGTCTTGTATCACCTTATAAGGGGCTCTTTTTATTGAGGTTAATTGTTATACAAGTGACAAATGGTCCCTTTTATCTTCAAGTCTATTACATAATTCATCCCTTAATTAATCCCATATGGTAATGGAATTAGAAACAAGGATTTTATACTAATCTAGGGCTTTACCTTTGAAGGAGATGGCTAATAACCTAATTTGTACATTTTCCTCATTGATATCATTCATGTTATAAAAGTTGGATATATCCATGAAGTGTTCAGAAGGGGTTGTAGCTTGGTCTCTAGTAAAATAAGGGACACATTTAAGGGCTACTACTAGAATAGGATCATATTGAGGGAGGTCCAGAGAACTTTGGCCATTAAATCCATAAAGGGGAAATCTCTAGGGGTTACCATGACAATAAAAGGGTTTAACAAAGATCTTCTTATAGGGGTAGGCCTTAGAATTGACTTAGGACCAAAGTTTCCTTTATATGGGTGTGTATTAGAAAATTGTAACCTTTTTATTGAGTTTAAAGGAAATCAACAAATTTAAATGGAATACCTCTATAAGTTGACCTTGTAGTCACCTTTGGCATCAGATATAGTCATTGTTCTACTACCAAAATGTTGGATCTTCTTTTGGAGTCACTAGATTTTGTTGCTTGTAAGCTATAACTACTGCAATTTGAATCAAACTAGCATCAAAATTTGACCAAACTTATTTTAAATGAAGTATGTCTCACTGGGCATACCATAAACTACTGTAGCATCAATTTTCACCTTTAGAGAGGTTTATTTAGGCTCTTTCCAATTGAACTACACTATGGGAATAACCTTAAGTTGTGGGTCACCTATTGTAGGGTTGAACTCCTAGATAAGGCTAGCTTCATTTTGATAGATCACCTATACTAATGTATGCACTAAGAAAAGGGTTAAAAAGTGGAAAGGGATCCTAATAAAGTTAACTAGGTGATGCTCTAAATTTAGTACTCACATAAGCATGAAGTAAACACTAAGGAAGCATAAGACAATGATAGCTCACACAATCTCACAAAACTTAGTTAATTGCATAAGTGTTTCATAAATTAGGTTCAGGAAGTAATGAATGAAGGCAAAAACTCACTAATTTCTTACATCAATGATAGAAAGAACACTAACTTAGACCTAAAACTAACTTGAAGACACCTCAAAATGAGCAATAAATAAGGACAATGGGCATGGAATATTATCCTTCATAATGCCATCATGCACAAGCTTTACTACACATAATTTAGAGTAAAGAGATAGGTAAAGAAAGTCTTTATTGATTTAAGAGGTCTTTCATACAAATTTTGATAGGGTCTAGCCTTTTAAAATGAGAGTCTCTATTCTTCTAGAATTGAGAGAGAATTTTTTTATCAAAAGTAAGATAGATTTTCTTCTAAAAATTGAGAAGGAACTACAATATGTCAAAAAATGAAAGATATAGAGAAAAACCAAGGAAAGAGTGAGCACACCATCCCAAATCATTAAATGATCATCCACCTTTTATAAATGTTCCATCATATTTTGATCAAATTAAAGCTAATATATCATAGACAAGATAGCCTTCATTTATCCTAATAGCCTCTGAATCATTTCATTGATTAAGCAACACAGTAAAGAAAAAGAGTTTACTAAAGGTGGTGAGTCCTGATCTTATTTGTGAAGGAAAACCCTTAGGCACCCTAAAAATACATTAAATTCTCTAGCTACTTTCTCCAACCACCAAATTTCCATCCTAAGACTCTACACCATCTTCCACTTGCTTTCACTTACAAGGACAAAGTCTTCATACCTTGAATCTAGAGAGAGTCATGTTATGTCTGCATTGAGTGATGGTAAGTACCTACTTGTTGAGGATGTGGTTGTATCAAATATGAGACAATTGTTAATAACCATTCAATTCTTCCCCTACTTCAATATCTAATCATACATCTTACTATAGATTGAAAACCAATCTAATTATTAGTTTTCCTATAGTCAATATGTCAATGAATAACTTACAGACTGCATAGCATCTTTCCTAAACCATATTAGGTCTAAACAGACCTATTCTCCTTATGGAACTTATGGGATCCAAGGACTTATTTTATGTGACATTAAAAACATAAAAAAACTATGTATACATGCTCTACATCCTCTAATAGAGGTATTGACTAAGATTCAATGGAATCCTTTAAATTATTTTCCCTGGTTCGACCTTAGCTCACATTTGCTTTCCATTGAAGTCCCTTAAATTTCAAATTTTAATATTGATCATTGATCAACTTGCTTGCGCACTATTGGATCTGCTTTCTTGACTTACATGTGTATTATTGATTTTATTCTATATGAATAAATGTGATCTATAGATATTCTATCAATTTAACATAGTTGAGACACTTGTCACCCATGTATTTATCTTCAATATTTATTAACCTTTTTACCCATCACTCATTTTTGTATCTACTTTATCTGATGGATTATGTACCATCGATTTATCTGGACCCACTGACTATCAGTCACCATACACCATTAGATCTTCTTTATTCTCTCAAGACATTGACACTTTTCATCTCTATATTCATCTTAGGATACATTAACCTTTTGAATTGATTCTCACCATTAATCTTAGGTGCATGATTAAATGTGCTCCATTATATCAATGGGACCCACTGAGATTGTTAATTTGATTCTCACCATTTGATCTTTGATCTGATCAAATGTCAATCATTGTTATTAAAACATTTGAAGTCAAATGACTATTTTATGGGGCCCAAATTTGATGTCTACGTGCATGTTTAAAGATTTTAAAATCCAAATGGTTAATTATTGTAGCTTTAATTAAACATCCCCAAGCACATTTCATTTTTCTTGTTCAACTTTTAATGCTTATATCTTGAGATAAAAAAACTCATCAAGACATGAAATTTGTAGATAATGTTAAATACATGAAAAACACCATGTCCACGCAACTCTTTAACCCTAGTTGACTTTTCAAGTACATCTATCAAATGTGAAACTAGACTAATCTATCTATTTCTACAAGATGTGTTTGTGACTCTCTAGTTCTTCTAGACTTGTGCAATAATTTGTTGTCTCTATAAAAGACTCTAATTAACTTCTAATACTTTTTTCAGCCTAATTCATGCCCATAAATGTTTAAAACACCATGAGAACCTACTGGTCTTTTCACTTCACAATCCTAGACCTATTTCCAATCCTTCTTCCCAAGGATCAACAAATTACACTTTAATCTTGCTTAAAGTATTTCAAAATCTTTATAAGCAATATGCAATCTTTTTCTTTTTCTTTTGGTCCTCTAATTCCATCCATAACTTTACTCATATATTCAAACCATTTAGGTAGAATATTTGTATGTAGGCCAAAATTATCTAACAATAATTACACCAAATTTATTAATTGACTCTTAAAAAATAGTTAATGCACAAGAACTAATATAATTCAAGTCAATGCTTTAATCAATAAGATGGTTCCTAAGAATACCAAACATATAGTGAAACAAAAATCTCATCTAATGTGAAGTATAATTTACATACAAACATTAATCCAATAGAACTCACATTGTTACAATTACTCGTTATTGTTAATCAACTCAGTGATTACCCTTTTCTCAGATATTGCTAAAGTAATATGAAACAAGAATCTGGGTCCTTATCTCCAATTAAATTCTTGAAATATTACTTAATAAAAAAATTTATTAATTGAAAATGATAAATCATTATTCAAATTTACAAATAACTAAATCACATAAATATATCTGTATATAAATAGATGAAGGAATCAAGTGTAAGCACTTCATCCATATACATGTACATTCAAATGGTAACTCATAAGTAATAATCATAAATTCACTATAGTATATCTTACATTCACATTCAAAAATTAGAAACTCAATAATCATTCTCAAAGTGATCTTATAACAATCATCAAGTATAGCCATGTTTATTTTTGTACTAAAAATTTAAGAATTGATATTTAAACTTATTCAACAATGATAATCAATATTAAACTCAAAAAAATTTACTCAATGTTAATAAAAATAAGGTAAAGAATTCACATTCAAAAATTGATAATAATTTCCAAACAATAACCAATTAGTAAATTCATAAATGAATTACGATATTGACTTGACATACACCACTTTACAATTTACAACCAATAAATTTAAATAATGTCACAATAAATAGATAACTACTGTATTCATAATTTCCTTCATGTGAAACTCATAATTCATTTTTACTCTATTTTATGCCTTGAATAAAAAGTCACTCAATTACCTTTCAAAGTGCATATATGTATAATAAATAGTTAATAAATGTCCAATTCAAAGACTACAATAACCACCTTTTTAATACATTCACAACCCTACAGAGGGTAGATTATCTAAATGATACAAGTAAAAGAAGGCATATTCAATTCACATAGTATGAAGGAAAAAGAAATGATGCACAAAGTTTTTTTTCCATGAATTATCCAAAACCAACAACTCACATCCAGGTCATAATACACTTGGTTAAGACCAAATTCTTCCCAAATTGGAATTTGAAATTATGACCTTGTTACTAAATAAACACATTCATATGAAAACCATAAGAATGAATGTCATTATTCATTTTAAAATGAAAATTAAAAACTATAATGTTAATCTATATAATGAATAGTAATGACCAATTTTGCATGAAATAACAAACCTAAAAATATGATATGAGCAATCAAAATTCAAGGCATCTTTATAAGTTGACTATCCTTTTTTCATCTAAGTCTAATGTATACCAATACACAAAAAACTAAATTAAGAAAATTTTCCACTACCATGGATCAAACAAGATAAATAAATCAAAATATAAATATTGTCCAACAAACATTCATTCAAATCTAAATACAATTCAATAATCATTTCTAGACCATGTTGAATACCATAGTAATAATTCCTCATTTCTATTTCCCACTATGACCTCAATGAATGTATACAAAGAAAAGAGTAAATTAACCATACAACTAAAAATCTATTTACTATATAAAATTATAGTATTATCTTAATGGAGAAACTTCCTAAATGAATACAAAAACCATTGTTGGCATGGTCATATCAATCCTTTCAAAACTGAATCCACATAGAGATACAAGAATGTTGTATAATAGTATGAACAAAAATTCTCTTTGGCATTATTTAAGTCTATTAGAGTAAAGTGAATGGTTGTGTTCACACTAGTTATTGGTTTGTATTATTTCCAAACTTTAACCTTGTTTTCACACACTCATGGAATTAAGTTTACTAAGGAGTTTATCAGTTGGTTAATTATGAGAAATATTTTTAAAACCAAGTGTAGTTCATGAAAATATTTCATTTCACTTATTATTAGTTTTTGTAACAAATTATTTGTTTCACATAACAAACCTTCATTACCTATATAGTAGCCACTCCTTGTGCTTCTCCTTAACCAGTGCCTAAGAGAGAAAGGAAATTATCTTTTAGTTTTGTGAGGAAATAATAAAGAGGTTAAATTTTTCATAATTCTTATCTATGTGTATAATATCTGAGATGGTTTTTATGTGGTAATGGTGTGTAGGAGTGATCTTGTAGATGCATGAATACATATTAAAATCCATTATGGTATTAAAGCAACAAATGCAACCATTACTTAGTATTTTGTGTCTCTATTCATTTTGTAGGTGGTCACATTTTTAAAGTTTCAAATCAATCATACTCTAGATGTACAAGCCTTTAATTGCATTTGCCTTAAAAATTTCATTGGTGGTGTCAAAGATATTGACCAGGGTTTTGTTTTTTTGGATTTGATTGGAATTGACCAAGACCCATCTTGCCTTTTGCATTAACAATAATATTATAAGATAAAATCCAAGAGATATCTGATTTCACTTTGAATTTTGAAATATACCTTAGATTTACATTATTGTGGAGTCTTTGAACACATATCAAAGTTGTGTTGCATTGGTACATGATGTATTGGTCTTGACTTCAAATTATCCCTACCTATACTCAAATTTATATGTGCTCACAACAACATTGGCATGCAGTCTACAATATTGCCTACAATGATCCATTGCCACTCAACCAGCCTCCTTCATCATTTCTTGTCTATCCACTTTTTGGGGGTCTAGTTTTTCAAACACAAGTAGTTATTTGTACGAATGATGTTAAGATCTATGATTTAATTATTGCATTTAAAATTTGATGTTGGGATATGCATATATATTTCAACACTTGTATCTAGATTTTTTTGGTATTATAATTTGTTAATCATGGCATTCAACATGTTGAATAAATATTCAAGAACTCTGTCTTTACCAATTTATAATGGAAATTCTCCTATTTTATGATCTATTTAATTCTCCTAGTTATTTTCATTAGAGCCTCTAACCACCAGTGTTAAACCCTCATATATGACCACATTGTTAATCATGGCATTCAACATGTTGAATAAATATTCCAAAACTCTGTCTTTACCAAGTTATAATGGAAATTCTCCTATTTTATGATCTATTTAATTCTCCTAGTTATTTTCATTAGAGCCTCTAACCACCAGTGTTAAACCCTCAGATATGACCACATTGTTCTCCACTTCAATGGATTTGGTGCTTTGTTTTGGCTACCTTTTATTTCTATGAGGTGGTTCACATCTATCAAAAACACTTAAACATTGGCCAAATATAAAAAGGTGTGGCTAATTTTTTTTCATAGCTCATGGTTCAAAAAGATAAGCATAAATTAGGCCACATAAATACTAAAAATTATTGATAGTCATGGTGGTGCATGTAGTTATCTTAGTTTGTTTAAAAACCTTCATTGATTTGGTTAAAAATTTAAGCCTTCTCAAGCCCCAAAGTGTTAAAAGTTTGATAAAGGTAGGGGTTTTTATTTATTTAGGTGGCATTTTATAAATGGAGAACTATTCGTTGTAAAAAGAGTCTTTGATAAATGGTGGGTATTTATTAAGGAGGCAATTTTTAAAGTGGGGCCACTATTCTTTTTTCCCTCTCATCGATGATGGAGGGTGAGGTTTGGTCTAATAGATGTTCAGACCCCCTCACAAAAACACTTCATTATTTTTGGTGTGATTTATACACAAGACATATTTTTGGCAGAGTTTGATGTCTTATTTTAGTGTGTTTTATTTTCTTTTATACCAATTTTTGTACTTGTGGACACTTTTTTTATGGTAATCGATGTCCCTCTTTGGCCATTTTTACCATTATTTGTTTTTTCCATCTTTGGATATGGATTCTCTTATGATTGAACCCATTAGTGATTTGAAATAAACCACATGGAAAACTAAAATTCAAATGCACTTTTAGATGAAGGGATTATGGAGAGTTGTTATTGATGAATTTCCCATATTTATAGACGAGGAAAATATTGTATGGTTTGCATCCTTGTAAAATGATCTATTTTTGTTTATTCACCTCCATGTTTTTGATAGTTTACAAACTCATATTGAGCATGCCATGTCACTTAAAGGATCTTGGGGCATTCTTTCAGCATTGTTTGATTAGGTATATTCACCTCCCACTAGTCATCTTTCTTCTACTTCCTCTTCTGGTGAGGATTCTTATGTTGGTGACATTATTTATCCACCATCTTCTCCTATTTATAAGGATGATATTCTTGGTGGTGATTTGCATGGGGACTCTTTGGCATATGTGTCTTCTCCTATTAGTTATTTTCCTCTTTCCATTGTTAGTGAGGAGACATTTTTTTAAGATGAGACACTTGTACCACCTTTTCTTACTACTCATGATGTATATTTGGTTAATGGTGGTCACTTAGGTGAGGTACCTTCACCTTCTCCACATATTTATGCACATTTTTATATAGCATTTGTTTCTCTTATTTTTTATTTTGGCATGACTATTGATAATACCCTGCCAAGTCCTAAGCAACCCATTGATCTTATGGCCTCTTTCCTAGCACTTCAGGAAGAAAATAAGAAACTAATGATTCAAAATTCTCTTATGCATACCATGATTCATGGAAAGGATGCCCTCATATGTTCTCTATAAAATAAAATTGTTGGTATACAACATCATTCTAATACCCCATCATGTTATTTTACTAAATATGGTATGCATCTGAGCATCCCATTGTTCATGTTAATCCTATTTTTGTAGATGATACTTATGTGCCTTCTATTGTAGCACATTCTACACATCCCACTATAGTTCCACTTGCATATATGGCTACTTATTTTGAGAATAATACCAATGTCTTTAGATCCTACATGCTTCATTCCATGGGTCACACTACCAGACTTATGGTCATTAAGAAGCATTTACAGGGCATTGTTTACCCTATCTAGCCTATTATATGGATTCCTAGGTATGGCATTGGTTATGATGTAGGTGTTTCATATTCATTGGGATTTATTGATAGAGATTCATATTTTATTCACTCCACTCTTCATGAGGATATTGAGTTACATATGGGATATTCTTCACCTTCACTCAAGCCTGAGAAACTTAAAATTATAATGGTCATACATGATCTACCTAACACTTCTTTAGATGTTACCTCACATTATTTTATTGTGGATTTTTCACCCACTCATATGCAGGAATATTCATGCACCATTCATTTTATTTTGGGTTTATTTTTTATCATTATTTATGGCATCAATAGCATTCTTTGAGAGGACTCTATAGGTGAAGTTCCTCTACCACTCAACTTCTTTGATTACACATTTATCCTCTTACCTTTTGATGTTCCTTATATATTTGAGCTCCTTGTTAGGTAGATGTGTTTTTATTAGAGCCTACATCTCTCATTTCACAAATGTCATCTACTACACATTGACTGCATTATGGACTTTATTACATGACTTTGTGATATTATTGTTATATGGGACCTTTATTTCACACTGAGAGTCACGGAGTATTTTTCTTCATGTTTGTATGATATATATTGATAAATTTACTCTTTATTTATTAGCTATCCCATCACCACCAACTACATATTATTAAGAGGTTTGTATATTTTTTTTGGAGTTTGATCTCCCTCTTAAGAGTAGATAGTCTGGAGTAGCCCAGTGTTAGCATTTCAGTATTTTGTAGTGGGATTGGACCACTCATATAGATATGTTTTTTTATTCACGACATTCACTTCAACATTATGTGGGGGTGTACACATACTACTTCAGGTGTTGTTCTCATTGTTATCCCTTGGCATACCACATTTTCTTTTAGAGGTAGTTGATTGAGTACATCTTTTGGTTAGTGGGATTTATTCCATCAAGTGCACCTACTATAGGTTTTTGTTGAGATTTTGATATATGATTCTTGGGATTCCTTGTAGCATATGTTTTCTTATTCACTCTCACTATGGTTTTATTGGTTTTTGGGTACCTTGCAGTAATACATTTCATCCATGATAACTCTTTTTCCCAGTTTGTGATCAATGTTTTTTTACAAACTAAGACTCATAAAGAATACCAATTCCTATTTGACATGGTAATTATATAAAATTTACATCCATGTATTAAAATAATATGGATTAGTTACCATATGGACACTTTGTATTCCACTATGATTGTATACATGGGTACTTGATCATGACTAGTTGTCAGGACCCATTCAATCTCTTTGATTTCTCTTTTCTCACTCCCTATTTTAAGCTTAAGGGAGGGTGTTGGAGTGGTTGTGTTCACATTGGTTATCATATTGTATTATTTCCAAACCAATTTTATTTTAGCCTTGTTTCCACCCACTTTTGGATTTATGCTTATTAGAGATTTTATCGATTGATTAGTTATGAGAAATATTTGTACAACCAAATCTAGTTCGTGCAAATATTTTATTTCACCTATTGTTAGATTTTGAAATGAATTATTTTTTTCATGTAACAAAACTTCATTGCCTATTTTTTAGGCACTCCTTGTGCTTATCCTTGATTAGTACCCAAGAGAGAAAATAATCTATAGATTATATTGTATTCTTGTGAGAAAACAATAAAGAGGCTAGATTATGCATAATTCTTATATATGTGTATAATATCTATGATGGTTTTTCCTATGATAATGGTGTGTAGAAGTGATCCTAAAGATTCATGAATGTTTATTTCATTCCATCATATTCCATAAAGAGATATAAAATCATGCAACCCATCCTTGTGTGCAAGATAATCCCAACCATTGATAGGTATACCTACCCATCCCAAAAATACATTGGTGGTAGAAGAAAGTACATAAAGACAATATTGTAACACCCAAAAAATACAAAAACATGATGAAATGGTGTTACCAATTTAACAAGGGTTTTATAATAGTTAAGGGGTTAATTCAAACACAATCATAGAACTAATAATTTCATCATATAAGCTTATCTTGACACGCACATACATATAGTTGAAACATAGACCATCAAATATACATCTAAAGAAACTAGGGTACAAAACCCAAAATAACCAAAAATCATGTAAAAAAACCAAACATATAATAAAGATAGCATAGAAACCAAAGATTTGTTTTGGCTTTCGATCTAATCCATATGCCATCCATGGGTGAGATATTCTCCTAGTCTCACCCTTTAGGGTTTTGTTGACCAATTTTTCAAACAATAAATAGATTAGGTTTAGGTCTATTCAAGATCCCATATGCTTTCAAACCTAAAGCCATAAATTTATTTAAAGTAAGCAAGCACCTAATAACACATTACTTTGTAAAACAAAGTTTAGAATGCACTTACTTAGTATTAATATACAATGTGATACCATAAGGGCTTGGCCCAAATCTTATGTCTTGTTTATTTTCTTCTTTTCCACCATAGTCACCTTTTTCCTCTTTTTTTCCTTTTTCTTTTCTTTATAATGTAATTTTTGTTGTTGAATTTCTATCTAGTTGAACTCCTCATTCCACTAGATGTAACTCCCACCTCCAAAAATTACATGCCTAGATTCTACAGTCATGAAGTCAAATTCAAAACCCTTGGGTTCCTACATGCTACCCCCATACATCTCCATGTATATCATTCACTAAAACATTACATAATGAAATGACCAAATGATAACCCTAATCGAGTATACCCCAAAGTCAACCACCAAATCACTTTATGGTTGGGGTTATTTATCCATGGTTAACCATAACATGACATCAACTTAAATCTCTATGACTTATGGTTGTTTTTAATTAATACCATCAGCTTGGTCTTTCCAACCATAACCATATCTTGGCTTAATTTTCATTCTTTCCTAGTCCTTCATGGACTACTACAAACTATACATAGTTTCATTATTTTAATAATTTAAGCTTATTTAATTACTTCAATACAATCATGAACTTGTAGGATTAAGGTGTCAATCTTTCTAGTAACACTTGACATTAACACTCAGACCTAAATTGATCTTTTTTTATATAATCATAAAACTTATCAAAGGATTTATGACCTTCAAAAACATTTTATTTACATATGAATGTTGTATGCACCCAACCTTATATCACTCTACAAATTGATGTTAGAATAAACATTTTCTCATCCTAATATGCACTTGGTACTCAAAACAAAAATAATAAATAAAAATGATAGACCACAACATCAAAGGATTTCAATCAAAACAAGACTGATAAACCAAATGGATTAACACAACTCAAGAATTAAAAAACTCAATTTGGATAGTGATACCACTATATCATATTTTTAAATTCACCATGTAATTCATCTTTGTCATTGTACACAAGCTTCCAAAACCAACTTAATATTATCTATAATTAACATGTAACCAAACCCACAAAGTCATCAACATTGTCTGAACATTATCAAAATTATGCAATTACATTATATAATGTTGTATAAAGATCAATTTAAAACTAGATTAAATATTTTGAAATTAATCATAATATCCATAATATAATTTCCATAAATCATAAAAATATCAATAAGAAGTCACTAATCAATGCACTGGGTAGGTGTGGTCATAACAAAAACTTGTTATCTAGCTCTTGATATTTGGAAAATGATAATCTTGACTTGGATCTTCAGTGCTTCAAACCTCATAAGGACATGTTCTTAGTGATTAATTGGTAAAACAAGATAAATAAGGTAGACCTCTTGAATGGGAAAGTATTTGAATAGGATTGATAGAAGTTTTATAGATAAGTTCTATATAGGTAATAGGCTTATACCTATTTTAAATTTATAGACGATTCTTTTAGTATTGTTTCATGCCATTGACACATGAAACATACGAGCCAACCCATAAGAATGATTTTAATTTGGTGTTGTTTAATGTGGGATGGAACTGTTAGACTTAGATAGAGCCATTGAATGGTATGTTCTAAATTTGATGGTACCATCTAGGAGATGGGAACACTAATTTAATGATTTAGAGATGTTTGAGTAAGATACATATCTAGTTTAACATAAATTTTGAGGTTTATTTTAGATGACTAAAAGCAACTTCGGAAGGTTAGTACCTAAAAAAGGCATGAGGGTGTGATAAAATGGAAAATAAGAGTCATGTTTGGAGGAAAAAGTCATGTAAGTGAATTTTAGTCAAAATTAACATTTTCAAATATCAATTACTATATTTTAGTGTCTAAAAATTCCCCCCTTTATTATAGTATTTAAATGAAATAAAAATCCTAAATTAAATGGATAAAGATGTATCAAAGTGTGTACAACACATTTTTTCTTTAGGAGAAGGCTCAAAATTTGAAATCTACTCCAAGTAAAACCTAAAATTAAAATATAATAGTTAATTTCAATTAAAAAAATTTGGGTGTGCATAAATTTAAAGTTGAATTGAAGAGAAAGGAAAGAGTACACATGTGTATGGGTGAGCTATGTTGCTCGGTAACTTGTTGAACATGATTCTTCCTTATTAAATAATTAGAGAATGGTTTATCTTATTGAACCCTTTTGTATAATTAGGAGTGATCAATCCCTAAATTTTAGTTAAGGTGAGTTACATAGATTAGGAAAGTGAAATACCTCTAATCCTCACTAAATAAACAACAAAGGGAATAGTGTTAGGCCATTGAGCGACACAAAAACTAAAACACACTAACCCATATAATTAATCCACACTTATATTGTAACCCTGAGATGAAAGGTGAGAGCCACATATTAGGATCATAAATTAATGCTAGGTCATTAAGAGATGTAGAACCTTAATCACACTACTCACTTAAATATGAATCAATTATTGTAGATGGACTTATAGATTCATTTTTTCTCAATACTCAAAATATGATTGAAAAATAAAAAATTGTGTAATGTAAATGTGCATGAAATAACTTTCATGCCCCATAATCTAAATTACTTGGTAAATTCTAAAAAAAATTATGTATGAAATAGCTTTCATGCCCCATAATTTGAACTACTAGGTGATAATATGGTATAAAATTTTATGAATATATATGTTACATGTGTCTCATATTTGAAAACTCTAAAAAAAATTAACTCATGTGTATTTAAATGATTTCATATGCCCCCAAATGTAACTAAAATCTATATATATATATATATATATATATATATATATATATATATATATATATGATAAATTTGATATCTAACCCACTATGAAATCTTTGTAATTTATATAAATTATGCCAAAATATGTATTTTTTACTCATGGAGGGTTAATTATCTATGAAAAATCACACTAATATGTCATCTTTTTGTGTCAAAGGACATGGACTATGAGTCCTTCATCTCAAAAGAACAAGTTAAGTAAATATTTAATAATGTCTAATCATGTCAACATTAGAAGAGAATGTCATTGTAGTATTGGATATATCATCAAAGCATGTATGAAACATATGTAATGTAAGGGAATATAACTATCAATGTTTATATATATAGCAATAAGGCACGTAGTAAGAATCATCATTGATAATTATACTAAATAATACTATGTAGGAAAGGTGCATGATATGGATTGTGGCATCTAAAAACTAAAAAATGCAACAAGCTCAAAAATAATGTCACACAAGATAAGTACATGTAATAATATACAATGCCACACATAAGGCCAAGGGGTCACATATAAGGGATAAAATAGGCCAAGGATCCATAATCAAGGGGAAATAAATGGTGTAACAAATAGGCCAAGGAACCACAAATAATGGGAAATAAATACCAAACAAATAAGGCAAAAGGGCCATAAAAAAATATAAGTGGATAAATATATCACACAAGAAATAACTAGACTATTATAAAAATAATAACATCGACAAATCATAAAGCATGCAAAGTAATAAACACTGTCTAAGTATGTAAATGTCAAAGCCTAGTAAAATAATATATTCATGTAACATCTTATAAAGCATGAGAAAATAAAATAATGTATAACTAATCATAGTATCTCAACATGTTAAGTGAAAAAGTTCATATAAATATATAACCTATAATAGTGTAACCTATGGAAGAAGATGCCCCCAACATTGGCATGGACCCTAGTTATATGAATGATCCAACATCTATGAATCCATATATCATTTGCATTTGTAATCCTTTCATATCACTAATGTACCATGTGAAATGCATGTGTGTATAGAAATAATATATAATATACCAAATATATGATTAAAAAAAATGTATATAAATGGTGTAAACTAATAATCTTATCATGTTCATGTCCTAAATTTTTATTTTTAAGAATATTTGATTTTTTTATTTTTGAAGTTTTTTTGTTAAAATTATATTTTTGGAGCATGTGATTAAGGGATATGATAACCAATAAATAAATTTAGGGTATGGTCATGGGGAGACCTGATATTATACATATAAAGTTCACCTTATGAGAACCCATGGCATGACATGGAACTAAATGTAAATCTAATAAGTGATATCATGTTGTGATATAACCCCAATCATCATCACTCATAGTGTTAGCTAAATGATTATTAAATCATATGTATACCATATTTGGTGAAAATTATTATATCATAAGAGAATATTGTACTTGTGTTCATTATGGAAGATGCATAATTGTAAGTTATTTAGATCTAAGATGGGAAGTGTATACAAGATATCTCAAATCTTGAATGATAATGTAATTATAAATCTACTATTGGCCTCCTAAAAAATTCCATTGGTCTCATTTGAATGGTATGTGTAGAATTAACTTGAGTAGGGTGCATAACTAATTGTGTATAATGAACCAAGGTATGTGAGTTAACTATTTTGGTAACATTATCTTGAATAGTTTAGTATTTGACTTGGTAGAATAATCTTAAAAAGGTGTAATAAAATTTATTTTTGGAATAATGTTTAATATTTGTATCAACCAATTGTGGTAGTGGTGGGGGTGGAGGAGGAGGAAATGTTTAAGGTGTAAGAGGGTACTCATATGAAATATCTAGAACTATCACCACCTTATATACATGTATATATTTAACGCGTCGATGTAATAATGATGGTACTAAGAAAAGATTATGTATCTAAGGGTGTCCCAATAAAATATTATTTTACCCTAATTTTGGTTTTAAAACCCCTAATAGGATATAAACTAGTAGAATAATGATTAATTTATATTTATATAATATGCACAAATACTCATGAAAAATGATTGAAACTATAATAAAATGTACAAGCTAACTATCTAAATGCTATAACACTACAATATGTAAATGCTTTATGTATGACTCATTCTATCCTATTGTCTCCCAATCATTTCCATCAAGTTGGGGTCAGTATTGACAGTTGATAATGATTTGTAGTGGTTGGTACTGACCTTACACACACAAAACTATTTTTCTCTTATAAGATAATGTGCATGTGTCTTTAATGCCTTATTTTTCCTTTACTTACCTTTAAAATCATGTATATTCATGTGTATGATCAAAACCCTAATTCGATACAAGCAATCTAATATAAAATAGGGATCTTAAGTGAAAAGGTTGAGTTGGCCTGATCTTGGTCAATCCCTAATGACTAACTAAGCACTACACTACATTTAGAATACTTTAAATAAGTCTCAAAATTGAAGTATTTATCTTGATAATGTGTGTATTTAATTGTGGATTTAAGCCTGGATGTCCTTTCTCCTATTTTTCCCTTGGTACAAACATACAAATGTCAATTAACCTTTGTAAAGTTTAAATTTAGATCTAAAACTTTTTTAGGTGCAATATGCAATCTGGTCTAACTCTTGATAATTTAAGGTTATTTTTGCTATCAAAAATCCCTATATTCATGAATCAATGCATGTTAATTATTGAAGTCTATAATATTTCAACGTGACTTTGAATATTTTTTAAGAATTTATTGACATGTTATATCTAAATGCTATGTATATTCATGCATAAATATTTCTTCATGTTATCATTAATGTTTATACCTTCACAAGTATTTTATCCATTCAAAGAGTTCATTGAATTTATAACCAAGATAAATTTACTCGTAAGGAAGATTCAACTAATTCAATGATAGATTACACACTCATATTATGCATAATAATAAAATGCTTAAGAAATACCATATATTGATGTTTATTGTATTATAGTTCAAGTTGAACCTTTTATTTTAGAAAAATAGCTTATATATAATGGTGTGAAGGTATTATGACTCTTCATTTCCATGACTATTAATCTTCCCTATCAAAAGGAACCATTCAATTTCTACAAATTTTTGATATCCTTAATGAGACCATGTTTTATATAAAACATACTATGTTTCAAACTTGTCATATATTTATATTACCAACATATTCATGTGATTTATGTTTCATATCTTTATAATGACACTTTCCTATACCTAAAAAATTGTCGCATCTCAAGACAATGGTGCTAGAAAAGTATTACTAACTATAGTTGGTGAAGATGTCTTGGGCTAAGTTATTGGGTTGGTCAAGAAACAATGGTCAAAATTTCATTTAGAGTATCATTTTCCATTTTTCACTTATTATGCACTACCTATCGACCCTTTTGAGTTTTAAACTAATTAATGTACCAGCCTACTACCATTTATAGGTTTTCAAAAAAATTGGCCTTGCTCCCAAGGCTTCTTTCCTACCAAAAATTATCACATTCAAAATTATGAACATAAATTGCAAAGCTACATTGCCTTACTATGATGGAAGAGACTTAGTCTATGAACATATTTAAGGGACATATTATAATGACAAGGAAAATACTAAGGAAGTTACAAATGAGGATACATATGTTGATGCTAAAGTAGGTAGTTGTGAAGGAGGAGGTTGCATGACCTTATAAGCCTTATTCACACATAGGATTTGAAGAAGTTGGGTTGGTGGGATGTACTGAGGTTTGTCAAGAATCCCTTGGATGGATATATCCATATTTGTGAGATATTATTTGTAATATCTACAATATACTATTATCTCCTTGACCATATTGAACAACATGTGAAATAGGGCTTGGCTTTAAAAAATAGTCTAGATATAATTGTCTAATGTAACTATAATGGTTGCATTACATTTCAAAACATTCTATTTAATTTTTTTACTAAGGTGATTCATTATCTCAACATTAATTTATGTTTAACCACCTAAAAATGTATTGTGTAGCCTATCCAACTCTTAATTATGAATTGTGGCCATGATATTATCTATCAATACAAGAGATGCATGCAAAGCATTATCCATTTTAGGTGATGATACCTAGTGGCTTTACATATCTAACATAATATCTTTCCATGAATCCTAGATTTGGTCCTTCAATTCTAGCATCTTCTAGGAAATTTGTGTATCTTGGTGCATAGTAGTGTTTAAAAACTACTCATATTCTTCCAATAACTCAAATATGGCTTATGTTTAGTGTGTAGTTGTTGAAATTTAGATTTGATATCGTACAAGTGTTATGTTACAACCCAATCTTAAGTTAACCTTATAAAAAAATAGTGAGTTACATGTCTTCTAACATGAGTTAGTCCCCTCAAACTTGTTTAACTAGTGTCAGGTAGGTGTCATGAATCATTTTGCATCATTTGGTAATTCAAACATATAATTCAATGTTATCTTTATGAATTTAGTGTTTTACTACTCAATATTAGATGTATTATCTGTTATGTATGTTCAGAAAGTATTATCAGTTTAATTTTATTTTCAAAAGATAATTAGGATGCATCCATAGAAACCTCTTATCCTATAGTCTGTAAGGAAAACTAGATCACAATAGATACATATTTGATTGTGTAATACTTGATCTATCGATCAAAAGAGTGAATGTGGTTCATCATAGTTTTGGTGTTTCAACATCCATCTAACATGACTTATTAGACTCACCCTTTTCTTATGAATATTCCTTATGGGATTATTCTTTTGTGGATGCTAAACCCGCAAATGCTCCCAAAGGTAGTGCTTGTGACTTAGATGTTTCACCCTATGTTTTTCTAGCTAATTATTGTATTTTTGTTTTAATTAAATGTATTTTTATTATTTGTGCTTGTCTAGGTAATATTTTGAGTGATCTTTGCCACTTCATCCTATAACTTTTTCTCTTATTCATACTTTGCTCTCACAGCTTTTTATATTGTAACTTTATCTGCATGATCTTATATGGCCTTCATTATTAGCTCCTCCTACTTATAAAGGTCTTATTTTCATTTTCCTTAGCCTCTTTTTCTACTTTTCATCCTCAACCTTATTTTGATTCTCATTTCCTATGCAGCTACTTCTTATTCTTGATTTTACTATTGAAGAAAGTTATCCTTATATTTTTGGGCCTACTCTTTTGTGGCATTTTTTCTTCAATTTTAGCCTTCATTATATCCTCATATGGATAATTATCTACTTTAACAAGTTCTTTAGGTTAATTAGGATGCTCCTCCTTAGGAGGTTGATTGATTGGAGGTTATTCCTATTATACACCTAGTACCAAGGACTCAATAATGTGAGGACCAAGAAGAAGTCCTTATGCCCATGTTAGAGAGTATGGTGAGATTGGGTGTAATGTTGGTGTGTAAGGAGAAGTAAATGGTGCCAAGTGGTGTTTGGGATGACTACTTTAGTTCATGTGAAGGGAGGGATCAAAATTTTCTTTTGGAACTTTATAGTGCAAGTTTTAGTTCATGTTTATTTTGCTTGTGCTTCTTATGCAGCTCCCTCATAAGTTGTAAATGTTTCCATTTGATCTAAAATGTATGGATGTATCATCACAGCGCCTAGAATATAAGGTTTATACACCAAAAGACTCATAGTACTCTCTTTTTATAAGATACCTTATGTCAACAATGATTCATACATGATTATTTGTTTTCTTGGGGTTATTTATATTACTTATTCCACTGCACTTGGTCCTTATGTTATTTTAGCCTCATATGTTGATGTTGTGGATCTTGATACCACTTATTGAAATAGAGATTATAATTTAAGATTTCCCTACTCTTCTTATCCCACCATATCCACTATAATGGATGATTTAAGTGGAGGGATCTATACCAATAAGATGAATGGAACTTCATTTCATAATTAGCATGTGAAAAATAAATTCCAAAAGAAGAACTCATTTTATTCCTCTTCTACATAGATATCATCCTAGATATCATCAATCAACACTATGTACACCTATTTATTTTTAACTCCCAATAATTATATATCATATTATATTGTAATTTTAGGCATGACGTTATCACTATGACATGATCTAGTTTTATGAGTCTATTTGGTACGTAGTGAAGGTTTGAGAGATGGTGCCTTGTATTTAGAGGGGGTTACTTTTGATGATAAGTTTAATAGTTATGCTTATGGATAAACATGTGTTTGTGTACTTAACTTTGGTTATGATTACACCTATCTCTACTTGTTATTTAGGTAATTGGATGCTCTAATACTAATGGCTTTAATGGTAGTGGTTGTACACTCCGTACAACCAAATTATTTTTATCATCACTTAAACTTTTAATATTTATGTCAACAAATAAAGGAATTGGTAGAACTATCAATTTTTATGGTTCAAGAATATGAATTTAGATTAAATTATACATATTCATAATAATGGTGATTGGGCCAAGATATTTGCAAACTTATTCAAGCACATGGGGGAGAATTATAATCAAACCTTAGATTTTATCCACTACTATATTAATCTCCCTAATTATATGAGATGTTTTCCATCACATGGACAAATTATATTATGGAAGGTAATAGTTGTAAATTAGTCCACATTTGGTGTGATTTATCCCTCTAAGGATTTCCACAACATGAAATAGAGGAGGAGTACCAAAAATTGATATTAAAAAGATTTAATCACTCTTGAAAGAAGTATATTAACGTTTTTGATGATCTCTACTTCAAGGAAATTGGGGTAGTTGAATTATTCCCCAATGCTTATCATATTATGCACAATGTCAATTACACCTTTTATGGGTTGCTTCACATCTTTGGTTTTCACATTTAGTTAGGACCTAAATAGGCACATCTATTACCTAATATATTAGCACTCCCTTGGTCATGATTATATATTCTTCCTATATTTTTGAATGAATTTGTGGGTTATTTGTCTTATAAGGTTCAAAAGGCTTTCCTCCTATATGGAGTCTTATGGCCTACATATTGGTATTGGAATCTATGTATATTATAACCTCCTTGGTTGGATGTATGGATTCTCTATTATATCTATTGAGTAGGGTCATAATTATCTCCTCATATTGGCCAAAAATAGGCAACCTTATTAACCTTTTAGCATCTAATCCTCACAGTCTATTAGGTAGTGCAATCACTCCTTGATATAGACTAGTTACTTATGGTTGTGCAAACCACTCCCTCTCTGCTACATCAAATAACTCAGTGTCACTCCATTTTTCATTTGTAGGATCAATCTAATCCTAATTTAATCCTTTTGTGATTATGACAATGGAACTAGAATATAGTGTATGGTCATTTGATCTTATTCTAAATTTTGATTGCAATTTAATTATTCACTCAAGTGTAGGAATATAGTTGGATCTATGAGCTTAAAAATATGATTTGCATCAATATCCTACCTTATATAAAAATACATCCTCCCAAATCTTTACCATTATTTGCATCCATCCATTGATTTAAAGTTTACACTTCCATGTGTTAGCTTTAAATTCAAATAGTTATTTTGATTTGGCCTTTGTGCTTTTGGTGGTTTGATGCATTGTTCCTTTATTTGAGTTTTGTGATGAGATGCACTATCATTTCCTCTCTCACTATTTTACTTCTTTTGGACATTAGTTACCTTTCATAAGATCTTTAATTTTGTAATAATTCCATGATATTCCTTTTGTCTAAAGTTAACTACCTTGTATCATTGGTAGTTATCAGTCCCATACCATTATTTTTTTTATTATTTCCAACTTGTTCTTGGACTTAATCATTTTTGAAACCAACACAATTTTTTGTCTTTGACTAGAATTTATCTTGATTCAATCACTTTCCTTGAAGTTTGATTATTTTAAATCATGTTATTTATTATGATGGGGATTAAAATGCATTATATAACTCATTCCTACTAATACAAACTTTCAAAAAGAAACAAACCATAAAATAAAAATTATATACTACAATGCACCCTACAACACTTATTTTACTCTACATATTATTTTTTGAGATCATTGGTGGTAGGGTTTGAGCCTAAATCTGTTTATTCTATATGGGAGAATGTTTCCTTAAATATCCTCGAGTATTATAGTGCCTTGTTGTGATACTTTAGGAATGATATATGGACCTTTTCATGTAATGCATAATTTCCCTAGATGTGCTTTGAATATGATGTCATGTAGAAGGACCATCTATTAGGATTATAACTCTTTAGATAACATATTTTGATAATGTCATACCTTTTGACTTCTCGTTTTGGCATCTTGAGTCAAATTCACCATCTACCTTGTCTCCTCCATGTGAATTAGGTCTAACAGTCATTCTTACAATGGCTCATTACCTCTTAGTTGCATTATCAACTTGACTCACATGCTAAGAATTATATGCTCAATGAGTATTATATATTAATTACATATACCATTTGGAATGGTTTTTACATGTTTTATCAAATTTTAAAAAACATAGTAATATGTAAATTATCTTAAGTGAAAAATTACTACACAAAATTAGGAATAATAATACTGCAAATATCAAGCATTCATTGATTTGAAACTTATTAAACAATTAAAGTACAATATAAAACTATAAAATAGTGTTTCAATATGAATCAAAAGCTGAAATTGGTAGAGTGGTTAGTTTCAGTGACTGTGAAACTAGATTATATAGCTAAAATGAGCCCTAGATAATAGTACCCTAAATTAAGCATGAGGGGGTGATCATTTTATCTATGAGGCTACTCCTATTTAAAATAAAATAAATGTCTATGATTTATTGGTTTTATTTTACTTTATTTTTATGTTTTATGTTCTATGTAGGAATTTCTAATCAGCTATGGAGACCATTATTTGACTATTTTTCCTTTAAAACCCTAGTTCCTTGATATGTCAAGACCAATGAAAATCAATGGGATAAAAAAGGTTCAATGGTTGAAGTTGAGTGTGACCTTATCACCCCATGTTTTGAGCACTCCCTACATACCAATACCCTGAAGGGGGATGAAATTTCATGTAGTTATCCCATGCTATGATGGTGTGTGAATAATTGGTGAAAAATGCTAGATGTTGGTGCAAGACTGGTGTGATTAAGTGCCTTAACTATGACTTGTGACCATAGAGATGTATTAAAACTTTATCCCTTTCCTACTAGGGTTGTATGTAATTATAATTAGAATAAATAGGGAATTTTTTCTCAATGTGCAATTATAATTCTAGTGTTTTTACATGTGGGAGCCTCTTATGTGTAAAATGGTTTGAAATATGTTTATATATTCATATATTTTAAATTTATTTGATTGGGGATTATTAGGTACATATCCTATTCTATCCATAACTTTTAATTTTTTAAATTAGTTTTTATTTGGAGGAAGGACAAGAGAGGGGGATTGGAAAATAGAGCAGAGCACTCCTGTCTAATAGGACATTATTATCCAAAGAGGAAAAATAATAGTGTTAAATGTATAACATGGCTTGGATGATGGCTGAGGTTAATAACATGATGGATAGGTGCATTTGGGGTCATCAATCAGATTAGAAGAGTTATTAATCTAGGTGTAAGTTGGTCAAAAGTGATGAAAAGGGTCCTAGGATAGGTTTGAAGCTTAATGTGTAAAGGAGTGATCCCAAGTGAAATATTTTAACTTAAATTTTAATTTATGTCTCTACATTTTCCCCTAGTTTATAATAGTAATACATAAAATTGAAATTACTAGAGTAAAAATAAAAATGAATACCTAAAATTAATTGTGAAGTGTAGTCCTGAATGTAGGCCACAACATTGAACTATGCTCCATGCAAACTTGTAATGAAAGATATGTAATATTAGTCTTTAATTAAGATGAATATCCTAAATAAAAATAAAAGAAATAAGAGAATGATAAGGAGTAAATAAAACTGATTGGGTACATGAATCATTATGTTTTTCTAGTGTAAAATTGGTGACTATAGAGGGTAAGACCCTTAGATATTTCATTTATATTGAATAGCTTCAAATGAATTGTGCATACCCCAATCCTCATCAATACATTAGTGTGATAAAAAATTCAAGGTGTGCTTGACTCCAAATCACATACCTATAGTAGTGAAGTAATTTCAAATCCTTGTATGAATCCCAATAGATTTTTTGTGTTTAAACTAGTACAAATATTGGTGTAAATAGAAAACCAACTACTATAGACATAATAAGGATCAATTATGGTGAACAATTGACACAAAACTAGTGCCCAAAATGAGTATAATATAGGTATGGTTTTTTCTAACCCTAAAATTTTAGATGTGTGGTATCTAGGGTTAATAATATAGAAATAATTCTAACACAAGGTTGATAAATTAATCTATAACAGACCAATTAATAAAAAATTTAGATAAACAATATTCTTAATTTATACAATTAAGATTGTTAAAAATAATAAAATATAGATATTACAATATATTATAATAAATAAGGAATAATAGTACTTATCTAGTTTATTGCACATAGACAGATCTGGACTAAAAACAACTGTAAAGTATGTAGTATTAGTGTTTTATACCAATTATCAAATTTTGTAAATTGTACTTTTATGGCCATTGACACTACCATAAAATTTGAACACTATTGTCAACATTAATATCTAATTATGATGTAGGTGTCTAGTATGTAATAATGACTACATCTAGATGCAACCAACTTCATTATTCTATGTTTTTTATCACCTTTCTACTGATGTATTCAGATTTGGGACATTACTTGTTTCTCTTCATTGATTGATCAAACCCTAGCTTTTCACCCTTCTTCAACCTTGGAATGATTTTGTTGAAAAATGGGTTAGTTGGCTCATGGTGTTAAGATACCCTAAAGACTCCTCTATCAATAGGCATTGCCTACATAGCCAATACTCAAAGGAAGGATTCAAACTTATATAGCCCTCCCCTATGTGTGAGAAAATGTGTGCATAAGGGTACAATATACTATATGAATATGCATGTAGTGATATGGCTTTTAGTTTGACAAATAGCACTCATGGGCTGCTCTTTGAATGTTTTAGACCTATAATATGATTGATCCCATGTTTAATATGAAAATAGGGATGAATAAGGCAAAATAAAGTGCTTATTCAATCAATTTATTTATCTTTAGTAAGTGTTGGCCTAGTATTTTATATATGAGGAATGAAAAGGCTTGAATTGTATTTATACCACACATATTAAAAATATCTCATGATAGGGTTAAATAATAAAACTAATATGACTCATAGGTTTTGATCATTTTGTAATTTGGATGACATTTGGCTACTAGAAACTAGATAAGGGTATGGACGCTACTGTCAAGGGTAGTGTCCCTCTATGGCTAGTAGTGTCTAGAGGGATAAAGATCTGGGTCATCAAGGATTAAGGATTTTTATTATGATTTAAGATTTATTTATAGTAAAAGATATTTGGGTCATCAAATTGATATGCATTTGACTAAGAGATATTAATTTTTGCACAATGAGATGGAAAATTTGAGATTTTCTATTGTATTGAGGTCTAGAACTAAAGGGTAGAGCCCTGATTGAAATTTTTAAAATATACAAGATTTATATGTTATAAATATTTAGTTTTAGTATCTAATTCCCTCATTTTAATATAGTAATTCATAATGATTAAATCACTAGTTTAAAGGAAATAATTGTGTGCCTAGGTGTGTATAACACACCTTTCCTTTGTGTGAGCCCATGTTGAGTGATTTTTTGTGTATGACCTATAACCAATATCATGTTATAGTATCAATAAATTCATATAATTTGAAATTTAAAATAATTTAAATGATTTAAAATAAATATAACAAGGAGTACACAAGTGTGTTGATACAACCATGTTGCCTCTTGATTATTTAACTTGGTAAATATGCTTCCTTATGAACCATTAGATATATATAAAGTTCAAACCTAAACCTTGGAGGTTTAAAGAGGTATATTTAAATGTATTATGCCCCCAATATACTATAAGGGTGAGTTGTGACATGTCCAATGATATCATTATATCTTAATTTCATAACTCAAGTGTGAATATATGATCTATTAAGGTTAGTTATTTAATCAACTCATCCTATGAATTTTGTGAGATTGGATGTTATAATCACTCCAACCTATAAATATAGTTAGTTTGAATGATTTAATTACTTCAACCTATAAAATGAACCCACTACTACAATAGAAAAGGCTTGATAACACTACATCTTGGTGTAATTGGTGCATCCTAGTGAGTAGTATAATTGGTAAATTTTAAAATTTTAGCTATAATAGCATGTAATATGTACCTTTGATATGTTTTAACTAGATTATACATGTCATAAATCTATAAAACTTTGTTTCAAATTTATGAAAAATTGGTACAATGTATATGATTTGGACCCAATGTATATCTAAATCATGAAACTAAACTAAAGATTATGCAAGTGTGGATGTCATGTTCTTATGGCATGCCCCAACTAAAATATGGATATTGAGAAAGTATATAAGTGTTAAATTCATGACTTTATGACATGACCCAAATAAAATCTAGGAAACTATGAAAATATGGAGGTCATGCTTACATGACATGGCCCCACTAATAATTCCCCCTTTTAAGGTGAGGGAAATAAAAAATCTTAGTTACCTTACCTCAAAATCAAAAGGTATCTATGTAATTTATGTATGATTCATATATCATATAGGGATAACATGTTGAAGAAGATATACTAGCTAGGCTGATGGTATTGATCACATCAAGTCCTAAATGCATGATATAGATCATGCCGATGTCTAGAAGGTAATAGTAAAATATTACCAAATAATTAATTACACACAAGAAAACTTACTGTAAATCAAAGGAATTGTCCAAGAATACCTCCTATAATGGGAATGTTTAAATGCTACATAATCAAAATGAATGACATATTTAAATGTTCAATCAACATATAATGGTATAGGGGCCAACAAGCAAGTAACATATTCAAATATTCCATAAGAAAGACAAAATAAAGAAATGTAATACACTCAAGTAAGTGAAACATGGGTGAAGCATAAGCATATTATACTAGTCCCTACACGTATGTGTTAGCAAAAATGTTATGTACTATGGCATATTAAGTATACTATGAAATATATGAGCATGGATATAGACATATGCTAGCAATATAAACTCAAATATGATAAATTTGGAAATTATTATAAAGGATATGTAAGCTATATAAATCATGATCAAAGAAGTATATTCCTAAAATATATTATATGATATGACTAGAGGAAAGCTCCAACATATAAAAATGCATAGATCATGTGTTTAAGTATGTTTATATCACACTCAAAGATGTGTGAAACATATGGGTATATAGGGATGTAATGATATGAAATATACTAACATGCACCAAATAACATAGGTTATAAGGAGCTATTTAAACATAGGAATCTAGAGCATTTTTATATTTTTGAATTATTTGAATGTTTTTACATTTTTGGAATATTTAATTTTATAGATTTTTGGAATGTTTGAAATGAAAAAGGTTGTCTTATGATCCCATCAAATTTATGCTCATAGGTAGCTCCCATTTCTAAATATGGTATGTGAAATTAGTGGTACTACCAAGGAGCATGCATAAGTGTCATATCTAGATCTATAGAATTTTTAGTGCCTTGTGTATGTGTAAAATGACTTTTTGGTTGTGAAGTAATAATATAAGGAGTAGGACTTCATGAAACCCATCATTGATTACTATGTGGTTTATTTAGAGTAACTATAATTGGAACATGTTTAGTTACTCTCATAAACTAAGTATGTTACATAGGCATAAATGAAGATTCCATTAAATCCATTATGTGTCTCTAGTATAAATTCCTCTTAAATATAGGCCACCTAGGGAAGTGGATTGCCTATTTATTACCCTTTTACAAAGGATTAACCTTAATAGGTTTTATAATTAACTATATTGGAATAAACTTCTCATATTCAAATGGATGTTCATATGGAATTATAAGAACTATGACTACCTTATTGGTATGAATGTATTTAATACACCCAAGCACTGTGAAAGGTACTACACAGAATTTATGTATCCAAGGTCATCCCAATAATATATATAAGACTCATGTATATGGTATAATTGATAAAGTGGCAATCACATGTGTTGGCCCAACTTGTAAATCTAAATTTATCTCACCAATATCATGTTGTGATGTGCCATCAAATACTCTAAATATTTTGGTCAAAGAGTGTAAATCATCATGTTTATATCCCAAATGTGTAATTAGTCTCATGGTACATAAATTCTCACATGCATAATTATCAATCACAACACTATGTATAGGCCGATGGTTAAGCTATGTTTTATCAAATAATAAATGAATATTTGAGTCATCATCTAGTATTTCATTATCATAAAATGTAATAGAAGGTCTATGAAATATAGGACACAATGTGTGTGTATAAGTACCAATAATCCCATCTAATGTGTGCCCATAATGTGATTGAAGAGGATCTGCATTGTATGCCATTTCCACTTATATATCTTTCTTATAATAATCTTGCAAGGGATTTATAAGTATCTTTTGATTATGGTGATCACTAGGTTGTGAACCTAAATCCTTTGGAGGATCATCAAAGGTAATATTTTGGTCATTCATAAGGTCTTAAATCTTATGATTTAAGGTATAAAATGTGTTTATAAAATTCCTATGGATTTGGTGATATTCATAATATGCATTAAAATCATATCCTTTGGGTAGAGGTTGACTCATTCAACCTTTATGGGAGGAGGGAGAGATATGAGATGACACTCTATAAGATTTTGAGGTAAAAATTTTGGAGACTTGGGTAATTGTGTAAATTGTCTTGTAGGTTTGTTGGATAAGATGAGTCAATTAGGTTATTATGACACCATGTTAACCATTGATTTTTTTTATTTTTTAGGTTCTATAGGTTTTATCTTATAGTTTGGTTTGATATGAAACTTGATATTAGATGTAGTTAGTGTGTTTGGTACATGCTTAATCTTGTTCAAGAAAGTAACTTTATTTTTATGGTATCAAACAATATGGAATAAGTCATCAAAAGATTTTAATTTTTTTAAAACAATGGGTGTAATAGTGCAAGAAATTTTTTCTTGAAAATATCTTACACTTCTTTGTCTACCATTGGATTTGTCATTTTGGCCAATAATGTCTTATATCTCAAAACATATTCATTGATAAGTTCATTGGTTCCTTGTTTGATCCTTTTAATTTTATCATATGACATCTTTGCAGTGATGTTGATAGAAAAGTGTGCTAATAAATAATCAACTAGAGGTTTGAATGCTTACACAAATAAGAGTGGTAAATCATAGAACCATCATAAAGCATATAGTATTTAGGATCCTTGGAAATAATTTTATCAAAATTTTATCATTGGAGGCATAATCAAGATGTTTTACATAGAAACATCAAAGATGTTTAGGATCACCCTTGACATCATATAAAGTTAACTTGGGTGCATTAAAACTAGTTGAAGAGTGTGAAGATGTTTCAAGTGCAACAAGATTATGTAACACCTCTTAAAAATCAATAGCATAAGGTGATTTCATATAATTTTTCTCAATATTAGTAAGCTTAGCTTGTAAAAGTTTTATAGTTTATATAATATTTTACACATTTTGATCACTAAGATTTAAATTTTGAGAAATAAACAAAGGAGGTTTACCCATGGTTTGAGTTTATTTGAATCCGGTAATTGGGTTGAAGTGATAATAGTTCCTATGGAAGATGTAGCAATTATAGGATTTGGTTTAGGGAATAATGGTGTAAATACATAACCCATTCCCCCTTTAGATGTTTTAATCAATGATATTCTCAAATGGAGAGTTATTATTATAGAATCAATGGTGGTACCACCTAAAGATTCACCATAACTAGGTGAGTATGCCTTAGCCATAAAATGTTTATTGATATCATCTCTTGTAACATATAAAAATACATCCATTAATGTCTTGGTGTTATTAAGATGAGTAACTAGTGTTTCCTTATCTTTAATTTGAAAATAATTTTTGTGATTAAAATTTTCCATTGCTTATAATGAAAATTTTAGAATATGAAACAATAATTTATAGTAATCAAAAACCAAAAAATAGAAAACTCTAGGTTAATATAGGGTTTTGAGACCAATGGTCAAGTTCACCAAAAGTTTAATCCTAAAATTTTAGATGTGGGGTATATAGGGTTAAGAATATAGAAATAGTTCTAACACAAGGGTGATAAACTAATATATAGTAAGATAATTAATAGAAATCTTAGATAAATAATATTCTAAATTAATATAGTTAAGATTGCTAAAAATAGTAAAGTATAACTATTGAAAGATATTACAATAAATATGAAATAATAGTACTTAGCTATTTTACTATGTGCAAATAGATATGGATAGGAAACATCTGTAATGTATGTATGATTAGTCTTCTTGATCAGTTGTCATATTCTAAAAATTTTAATTTTGTGGCCATTAATCTTGCTATCAGATATAGACACTACTATCAAATTTATTGTCTAACTATGATTCAGGTGTTTGGTATAGAATAATTACTAGATTTGGATGTAACCAACTTCATTATTTTGTGTTTTTTATCACTTTTTTTTTATTATTCATATCTAAGATACAATTTGTCGCTCCTAAGTAATTAATAAAACCATGACTCTTCACCCTTTTTCACCATTGGAATGAGTTTGCTAAAAAATAGGTTAGTGGGCTCACAATGTTGATCTACCCTAAATGCCCTTCTATCAATGGGCACTACCTACATATCTAATACTTTAAGGAGGGCCTTAGACTTATGTAGTTTTCCCTTATGTGTGGGATTGTGTGTGTATGAGGGTGTAATATACTATATGAAGATGCATGTTGTGGTCTATCTTTTAATTTGGCAAATATCATTCATGGGATACTTTTTTAATACTTCAGACCTTTAATATGATTTATCCTATGTTTGATATGAATATAGGTGTGAATAGGTTAGAATAAAGTGCTTGTGTAGTTGATTAATTTAGCTTTAGTAGGTGTTTTCTTGATATTTTCTAGATGAAGGATGAGAAGGATTAGACTTATATTTATACCACACCTTTTAAAAATATATCATGATAGGGTTTAATAAGACAACTATTTTGACCTATAGATTTTGATTATTTTGTAATTGAATGACTTTTGACTACTAGGCACTAGATAAGGATCTAGACACTACCATCAGTGGTAGTGTCTAGAGGGATATAAAATAGATACTGATATAAAATTGATGATGAAATGTTTTTATCAAGTTTTAAGTTTTATGTGTAGTACAAGAGGAATGGGTCATCATAATGATATGTATTAAACTAAGATATAGGTATTTAGGCACATTAAGATGGCATAAGAGATCCTTTCAACTTTATGGAAGTCTAGAACTAAAGAGTAGAGAACTTATTAATATTTTTTAAATATACAAGATAGATTTTATAAAAATTTAGTTTTAGTATCTAAAACTATATATATCATAGATAATGACATGGATTTTCCATTCCATATATGAAATTGGTACAAAACTGAGTAATGAAGAAGCCATGTGTCACACACATGCCCATAAACTAATATTTGGTATATGTATATTCTAAAATTGACTAATAATAACTATGATGTTGAGAAAACCTAAATGTTAACCTACAAAAACATGCCACACATGATTCCCCCAAACCAAGTAAATCTAACACAAAACTAAGTAATTACAAAAATTGAGATTATAAAACTATTGCATATCTGAGATTCTAAGAAATTTTGTAAATACCTATTTTTTAGGCATTTGGAAAATAGTGGTGGGTGTATCTTAGGAGTAAAAAGAACACACAAATGTTGATTAGTTCCTTGTTATTGAAGATAATAAAAATACATGCATAATAATACAATTAAACTAAACACTCTTTCCTAAGAATTAGGTGGAGTACAACATAATGATCGAGATCATTAAATAGAGATAAAAACACACATAAAATTTACCTCCTTTATCAAAATTGATGTATACTTATTGGCATAAGGATGTCTGTGTTTGGTATATGACATAAGATACTCTTATCAATGCTTCTCCATCTTGGTAGCACTTCTCCAGTAGTCACTTGTGACTTTGATTTGATTTGGCTTGGTTTGGTGTGATGCTTGGAATCAAATGGGGATTATAACACTACTTTTAATGGCTTCTTAAAGTCATTCCTATAGAATAACCTTACACAAAAAATATTTTTGGATTATGGTGTGGGAAGTTATATTTATATCTCTAATAACTATCTCTAACACTAGGGAGGTTAGATTAAATTCTAATCTTGGTTGAGTCTAAAATTACCTAGGTTGAGTTGGGCTAACCCTAGGTTGGTTCAAAGCACTCATGAAGTTGTAACACCTCATTTTCATATATTTATGAGCCATTACAACTCAATTTATATATTTTTGAGGTTGTGACTCACTTTTTTGGAATATTTAGAAATTAATAAATCATTTTATTAGATCCTTTGACCTTGACTTCATATTTGGCTAAAAATCATTTTATGATAAATGAAATTCACTAATTTAATTTGTAATTTTTACTTAGGCAAGTTAATTGAGATTTTATTTTTAATTAATCTTGATTATTATTTTTTATCTTTTGAAAATCATTTTAAATATTTCAAATTTTTACTTAGGCTAAGAATGTCAAATTACTAGGTCATAATTTGACTAGGATTGAAATTGAACTAGGTTATTGGTGTATATAGGATAATACCCTAAATAATCAAGTTTTTCCATGTTTATGAGAAATTAAATCCCTTACATAGACAAATTTGGTCAATTTTGGTGATTTTAAGGCTTAAATTATGTCATTTTCTAAAAATTATTTTGATACCTAGTTTAGACATAAAAGTGGCTGAAATTGAGTGTCTATAATTTTCCCCTAGTTGAGAAGGTGTTGTGAGGCATAGATGTAATAACATATTTTCAAATAATGAAAAAAAAAATTAAGAATAAAAAAATATAATGCTTGAGGAATGATGCTCCAAAAAACATTTGGGAAGCCTCCGATACCCACTTGAGGGAGTGGCCAACACATATGATTGATGGATGGTCCCTCAAAAAGAAGCAAGAAGAAGTATGAAATTAGCCCATGAATGAGATTAATCCAATTAAACTAATTCTTGCACACATTAATTAAAATATTTATTTTCCTAAAGGTAGTTATAATTAGTAATGGAGGTTGAGACACTGATTTTTCCAAATGTGGTTATAATTAGTGGCACAAGTATGCACCCCAACATGGTAGATGGGTCTAAATAATGATTTTCCTAAAGGTAGTTATAATCATTTTGATGACTTAGATTTAATAATGATTTATTTCATATTAGGGTGGATTTGAACATGATAAATAGGTTATGCCTAAGTAGTGAATATTGATAATCATAACTCAAGTCTATAACCTATCACAAAAATTAAAGATGAATGGGCAAAAATATAAGTGTGATGTCTAAAGACTTTTTAAAGACTGAAGAAGCCATAAACAATCAGGCACATAAGGATATGCAAAGTGATGAAATATATGATTGGAATTTAATAATGGGGATGGAAGAATAATGGTGATGATGATGGTTAAGCTAGCTCGAGATATGTCATGTATCCAAACACTACCTACATAGCCCAAATATACCTCAATCTAATATAGTTCCCTTAGGAATTGGGAGAAAATTGAATGAGGGATAGATTATAAGATTAAGAATTGATCAATGTGAATGATTCAATTGTAACTTCTAATGTGAAGATGTTTGTCCTTATTAACATTAATATAACCAAAATGGTCAATAGGTTGATATTATCAAGGAGTAGGGGATAAATGTTGATTTTCCATAATGGGGCCAAGAAAGCTCACATAATGAACATGTAATCATGGATTGACAGTGAAATGGCATAGAGGATAGATATGAATTTGGGCTACATGCTAGTAAAAAGATATATCTCCTAAATTGTAGGGATTATAGTTCATTTGTGATTTAATTACTCTGTGTTTGGGTGATGTTTGGGATGTGTTAATTAGTGATCTCAGAGAAGTACTACCATTGCAATAATCCAATAGTTTTTATTGGCCTGATATTTGTTGTAGCTTGTGATATTATGCATCATATTTATGAATAACCATAATGACAATATATACCCTAAGCATGAGAAACTTAGTTTAGATGCAAATGTAAATAACCTAAGAATAGGATATGGATAATCAAATCCCAATTGTAACTATAAAATAAATAAATGAAGTATAGGACTAAATACAAACATTCACAACCTAAGTATAAGATATGGATAATCAAGACTCAAGTGAAATTAAAATGTAATATCCCAATGCTAATTGGGAAAGGCTCAAAAAGGTAAACAGGCAAACAAAAAAAACAAATAAATAATCTAAAAAAATAGATTAAACAAACAAACACAAAGAAAATAAAACAAAATGAATAAATAAACAAACAAGGTGAATACAAAAAAAATAAACAAATATGATAATAAAAATAAAAATAAACAAAATAAACAATAAGACAAGACAAATAAACAAACTAAAGCAAATAAAATTTCAATAAATAAATTATTATAAATACACAAAGGTAAATAAACAAAGTTAAACAAATAATAATATATAAATAATGGTTAGTTACAATGTTAGTACAAACAATATACAAATTGTCTATGCATGTGTAATAGAGGTGTTACTCTTGGTGACAAGATGACCCCTAGGCTAGGTAGCAATGACACAAATAAAAAAACATAGGAAAAAAAGGCAAATTATGTCCCCCAGGCTACATGGAGCAATGACAAAGGCTACGATGGTAAATGGTTATTCCTAGGTTATAAGGAGAAAATGAAACAAAACAAATAAAATGGAGGGAAATAGAATAAAATGAATGGTTAGCTGAGCTGACTCTAGATGCACTAGATAAGTGGATGTTGCCTACATAGTTTCATAGACATGAGGTACAACATGAATTTCAAGCCAAATGTAGTTCTCTTAGGATATGGGATAGAAGAAAAATGATGATAATAAAACATGTTTATCTTGTATAGTAACATGGGAATGGTCTCATAAAATAAAAAGTGTGTAGGAAAAGGGGGTTGATATTCATAGTCATGAAAGCATCAACACAAGCATGAGAGCATGGTTTAGGCTAAAACCATACTGAAGTCAAGAGATTAGTACCTATTAATGAACTATATTGGTAATTCATAGTTTTTACTACATCTATGGTTTAGAATAAGAATAAACTCATAAAATGGCAAGAGCACTAGCTGAGGTTGCTCCTAAAATAGTAAGAGCATTTGAATAGAGATTGATAACAAAATAGCAAGAGCGTAAGAGCACAATAAGGATGGGGAAACTAAATGACAAGTGATTTCTTGTGAAATATCTATGAGTCCTAAAATCCTTATGGCAAAGAAGTGGTCATGAATAAATGATGGTGGTCATGCTAACCCTAGATACCCTATGTATCTAAGTGTTTCCTACATAGTCTTTATGAACCTTAGGCTGATGTAGTTCTCCCATAAAATTGGAATAAAAAGACCAAGGTGGTCTAGAAATGAAACTAGATTTGTAATAAAGTCCATCCTAGAAAATTTGGATGGTTTTATATTTCTCATGGAAATTATAAGCCAATTTTCATGATTTTAGGATTTTTAGGATTTTCTTAGGTATTTTTGAATGTTTAGGGGTTTTCAAAACTATTTCAATTATTTTTTATAATTTTTTAGGCATCTCAACTAAATCAATAATTATGAGATAATAATGATGCAACTCGTAGAACAATGAGAGCATGGTTTAAACATGCTCACAAAATAGTGAGAGCATTCAAAAGTTTCTCATAAAATAGTGAGAGCATTCAAACAAGGGTGGCTGAGTTAACATTAGAAAACACTAATTGATACCTACATATTCCAAATATACCTCAAATCACTATAGTTCTACCTATAATAGTGAAAGCTATGAAAAGATTTCCAATGTTTTTGGTGTTTTTGGTATCTAAACTCAATCAATAATTATGAGATACAACACGGTCTAACTCATAAAATGGTAAGAGCATATGGCTTAAAAGTTCTCATAAAATGGTGAGAGTATGGAAAAGGGGTGACTAAGCTAAATTTAATGTAAATTGATTGCTACCTACATAGTTCCAAAAGACTTTAAGTTATTCTAGTTTTACCTACACAAAGGCATCCAACATGTTTAGGTATAGACAAATGGCAAGGTTTGGAAATAGTGATGGAAAAGTGATGTATAAATGCATGGTAAAGGGGTTGTTCCTAATTTTCCCAAAGGTAGTTATAATTAATAAATAATAAAAAAAGGTTAATGGTACTAATTTACCCATAGTAGTTATAATTAGTTGCATGAGTATGGAACATTACAACAAATCAAGGATGCAATTTCCAAGACCACTGTCAAACTACCTTCATATATTGCCATTCAAACATTTGTATCTAAAAAACTACTGGAATTTAATATTTTATCAACCATTAAATGTGCTTGAAATATAAATGAATCAAAACCAAGGCCAAATGTGATAGGTGGGGGTTAGGTAAAAAAACTAGCTAGTAATAGGTTATGGTATGATATAATGGTAAATGGCATGGTACAAATAATAGGTATAATATTCCATAACTTAAATTATCCTTGTAGATAATAATTTGATTCCCTCAAATGTAAAAACATTTGAGGTGTATTATGTTCATTTGTTCATCAAGTTCATATCCATTTGGTGTGGAAAGCTTGTATGCTCCTGAACCATAATTAATAATAACTACATAAGGCCTTAACTAGTTAGGTTGAAACTTTCCTTTCTTCTTTGTCTTTTCTTTGACATTATTCTAATTTTCTTTTAACACAAGGTCACCAAGCTCTAATTTTCAATGTTTAACTCACCTATTGTATTGACTTCTTAATTTTTTCTGATATACCTAAAGGTTATTCAAGGTGGCCATGTACATTTCATAAAATAATTCTAGCTCAAGTGAGATAATTTATAGTCCTCATCATCAATGATGTGTTATAGTGAAATCTAAATAGAAGGCAACTTAACCTCGATAAGAAGAATGGCCTTAGTGTTGTAAATAAGTGAATAGGGGGTAGCTCTTATTAGAGTATGAAATGTGTTATAGTATGCTCAGAGGGTGTTAAATAGATACAAGTGCCAATTATGACCAACAATATTGACAATATCCTTCATAATATTGACAATGGTCTTCTTAGAAGCCTCAACTAGGTCATTGCCTTGAGAGTATTAGGTAGTAGATAAATGTTGTTTGATATGATATTGGGTACAAAGTGATTTCACATATTTGTTTTTAAATTATCTACCATTATCATATATAATGTTAGAGGGGATACCATAATGGAAAATGAGATGGTTAAATATGAATTTGCATATATTCTTATCATTTATGTAAGTGAGGGGAATGGCTTCCACCCACTTAGTGAAATATGTGGTAGCAGTTCAAATGTGTTTATGGACATTTGAGGATGTAGGATCTATCTTTTTTATAAGGTTGAGTCCCCACATTGAGAATGGATATGGCATTGCCAGTGGTTTGAACATGTTGAATGGAAAATGAATTAGATTAGCTTGCTTCTAAAACTTTACACACTTTTTCACATATAAAATTTCATTTATTTCCATAGTTAGCCAATAATAACTAGTATATAATAAATTTTTGGCTAGTATTTCCCTATTGGTATGGGATCCACACACTCCTTCATGAAAATCCCTCAATGCTAATCTAGATTCTATAGAATGTAAATAATTAATCATATTTCCATCATAGATTTTATGATATAGGGTTGGTCCAATTAGGGTATAATGAGAGGCTTTGTGGATGAGGTTTTTTGTTTATTGCATGACAAGTTAGGTGGAATAATTTGATCTTAGAAGTAAATATATATGTTAGAATACAAGGGATACATGGGACCAATAATGTTGTAAACTATCTTGATGGAAGATTATTCTTATGCCAGTGCTAAGAGATATTCCACAAGAAATATATAATCCCTTACTCTATTTTTGATCTAAATCATAGAGCCAATGGTGGCCATGACATCAAATGTTTTTTTATTAGCTGGTAGTATTATTTAAAATTAAATGTTATTAATTTATTTTTTAAGGGTATTGACCATGTCTTTATACAGTACCAATTTCTCATCCTTGGTCTGATGTTGGTCTATGAATTGATTGATATTAGCTAAGAGTTACTATGAACCAGTAAATGTTGGATGTTTCACTGTACTTCTTGATGAAGTCCTACAATGAGTGCTTCATATTTTACCATGTTATTGGTATAGGTAAAACCAATACAAAATTATTTAGGAATAATATCCCTTTGTAGCATGATAAAAAATATTCTATCACTTGATCTATGAGTTGTGAATGAAATGTCAAAGTACATTTTCCATTACTCTACTTCAAGATGTGCTTCTAATTTTGTAATGGTCATGATGGCTTCATCTAGAAATCCAAATGTAAGGGTTTGAGTATCATGAAGAGGAGATTATACAATTTTATCTATGATTACTCTCCCCTTAATGGCCTTATGATTGGAATATTCAAGTTTAAACTCACTCAAAATCGTGATCTACTTTGACATGCAACCCTATAAAGTTGTTTTGGAAAATAGATACATAAGTGGATCTAATTTGGAATTAACAATGGTTTTATTGTTCAACATGTAATGTCACAAATTTTAGGCTATAAAAACCATAGCTAAATAATTTTTTTTAATAAACATATAATTGTGTTCATATGTGACCAATGTTTGGCTCAAATAATAAATGGCATACTCTTTACCCTATTCATCATGTTGTGTCAAAAGTGCCCCTAGGTCATTTTCAATTATTGATAGGTAAAGTAATAATGGCTTGTTTGGAATAGGTGGATTGGCTAGATATTCATTAATATGATCAAATACTTTATATCACTCTTCATTCTAAGAGAAAGTAATGCCATTCTTTAGAAAATATGTAAATGGATGGCATTTGTTAGCTAATTATGATATGAATCATCAGATTGACTAGATCTTGTCCTGTAAATTATAGAACTACTTCAAGGTAGATAGTGGAAATATTTTATTAATGGCTCAAAGTTTGGTTGGATCAACTTTAAAACCCTTGTGAGAGATAATGAAGCCTAATAATTTTCTATAAGTTACTCCAAATACACACTTCTTTAGTTTAGCCTAATGTTATACTCTCAAAGTCTCTCAAAGATTATTCAAAACATGTTTGGATGATTATCATGGGTCTTTGATTTACCTAAGATGTCATCAATATAGTGCTCAATGATTTCATGTATCATATCATGAAAAATCATTGTCATGGCTCATTGGTATGTGGCTTCTACATTCTTGAGTCTAAATAGCATCACCTGATAACAAAACATTCCCCATGGAGTGGTGAACATTTTCATGTGTTGGCATTTTGGTGTAATTATGATCTAGTTATATCTTGAAAATCCATCTATTAGATAAAGTATTTCATATCTACTTGTTAATTTAACTATCATGTCAATGTTTGGCAAAGTAAAGTCATCTTTCAAGTATGCTTTGTTAATATCCTAAAAATCAGTGCATATTTTGATAACTTCTAGTTTTTTTTCTTATTGGAACAATGTTAGAAATCCACATTGAGTAATGAATTGACCTAATTCATCACATCTAAGATTTTTTACAAATATTTCTTGACTAGTATAAGAATATGAGGATGTTTTTTATGCAACTTTTGCTTAATTGGTGTGGCATCAAGATGTAAAATAATATGGTGTACAACCTATTGGCCAAATTTATCCCACATACCAAGATTATACCCAATTTGATCAAGATGAGAAAAGTTTTTGAATTGGATGATCAAAAGAATAACTTACACAAGATTTGGAGAACCAAACCGTCATCAAGATATCACATAGAAATGGACTACTCAACTCATTTATGAATTTTATAAATATGATTAGAAATCCTCTTAGGTAAAAATAAATTCATGGATATGAATTCTTTCATGCCTAGATAATCCTCTACAAAATATCTTGATGAGCTTGTTATCTCAAGATATAAAGCCTCAAAGTTAGACTTATAGAGTGAAATAGGCATGTAAACATCGACTTTAAGCCTTGTAAAGTAACCATTAGAATTCAAATGGAATAGATCAATGTTCAGTGTTCATTCAAAGATATCATGATGAGTGGTGATCTAACATATGTTAGTGGGTCCTAAGGATCTATTAACATGCATTCATTTGTACATCAAAGATTAAAAGTGAGTAATAAAAAGTTAGAATAAACATGGATTTGATAAATGTTAAGATCTTAGGTGCTCGATCAAATATCAATGATGTACATCAATTGATAAGACCAATGGGCCCAAATAAATTGATGGTACACATTTCATTATGTAAAGGTATATTAATAATGAGTTATGAGTCAATAAGTTAGTGGATCTCAAAGACAAATAAGGAACTTCCAGGTGTCATGATCATGTTAAGCTAGTAGAAGATCTATGACTCGCATCCAATTGTATAGAAATATCTAATAGTGCATGAGATAACAGATCCAATGGTACTCATCTAATGAGGATCATAGATCGATTGCTAATGATGAAGGTTTAAGGTGATATAATCTCAAAGGCTCAAATCAATATCAATAGCTAAAATTATAGTTTAAAAGCTAAGGGACTTTGACTAGAGGTTGAAATATAATCCAAATTAAACTAGAGCAGATATTGTAGGATCAAACATTGCCATTAAAGCTCTATAGAGGTAAAATAGGTCTTTATAAGCCTAATAGAGAATTAAATATGGGTAGTTAGTTTTTGAATAGGGATCAAGAATAAATCTACATGGCATGTAGGATTTTCATCGATAGGGTAACTATAGGAAAACTAATAAAGGAGATTGGTTTTCATCTATAGTAGACCTATGTTCAAATATGGAAATAGGTCGGATAGGTGATTATGAACAAGTGTCTCACATTCTATATATCCAAATCATCAAAAAGTAAGTAATTATGCCCACTAAAAGTAGAAATGGTAATGGCTCTGTCAGAATCAAAGATATGAGGATTTTGTCCTCATAATGAAGCAAGTGGAGATGGCATGGAGGATTAAACCAAAAAGAGTTGGTGGTTAAAGAAGTAGTTATAACATTTATTCTATAAAGATATTTTCTCAAATAGTAATTCCATGACTCATCATTCAAAATATATCCTTTTAATCTAGTGGGTCCCTCAACCAATGAGAGGATATTGAAGACTATAACAAATAAAGGTTAGCTATTGATAAAAGATTATTCCTAATTAGATGGTATGTGTATAAAAAGCAATCAATGAATTTCTACCATATTCCTTGATCATTATTAACTCCTCCATTCTCCCAAACATTGTTCCTCATCTCTTTCATCCCTTCTAATATAAATATAAGATTTTAAGCCTTAAAATGGATCCCTCACTTAGGTATGACTAGACATTGCCAAGATTGAGCTTTGTAACCTCTCGAGATGAATAGAAGATTTTTTCATATTTCATTATTCTAGTATAGTGTGTTCATGTTAGTTTGATTTATATATGTGGTATAAATCTTTCCCTTATCAATTCTTGACCTCACCTATTTACTAGTTCATCTTGTTATGCAGGTCATGTTTAGTGTTCAATACCATTTTATGGAAGCTAGCATGTGGATACAATGACTAGTTATCACCTTGAATTAGGCCTCTCCATCACTTCCCTCAATTATTGATCACTTGGTGAACCTATGTATGAAATAATTATGCATAATAGATATTTGGGGTTATATATCTAGTCTTTTCCTTATCCCATTAGTGTTTTTAAGATCTCAAATAGAGTGGATCAATAATCATTTAGGTACATCCCCAATGTTATCTTAGATTTGCCTTTCAATCATCTTTCTCTCCCTTTCCCCCTAGTAATTAGTAGGTTTTGGTGGAAATGAGATAAATGATTCATCAAAGGAGCTAGCGTCATTGAAAATCCTAGAGGTCTGACCCAAGTTTAGGTGACCCATAGCCTAGGGTCAGTCCCATGTTGGATTAGGTTTGAGCAAGAAGACTTGAACAATCCCCTTTCTCAGTTAGGGTGTAATATAGACCTCTAAAAGTGCACACCCAATGGGACCAATTTTATTATGCACTAAGTGAAGAGTTTTGGTGTTCTCTTCATTCACTTAGCCTTTGAAGGCATATGTGCAAATGTCAATGGTGAAACCAAGCTTTCAACTAGTTATCATAGTCCAAGTAGGCCTTCAAGAAAGTTTTATCTTTATCTAATTCTTTCCTGAGTCTTTATGGCTAGATTTGGGGTAGAAATCTATCCTAATCAGGTTGATAAGCCATATCATCAACCAAATAAATCCTATTAACCTTATCATTACCCATATCAATCATTTGAAGACTGTGCAAAGACTTATCAATAATATGGAATCTCATACTAGTCTTATAACCATGATACACATACATCTCATCCTTATTCATATGAACCTTACTCATTCCAAGATCATCAAGCCTTCTATGACTCTCCTTTAACCCCTCTATATCTTGGTCACCCTCTTGATTAGTCAAGGTAGCTGCATGACATCCCTAAATAGCCTACTCATATCCCAATCCATTCTATATGTAGCCTTAAAAAATCTCTATTAGAACAAGGAAAAAACATGATAAACATTGATAGATTGAATGGGTATGGATAGGAAATTCCAAAACATGTCATTAAAGGGGTTAGGACTTCATTGCAATAGGCAAAGGAGGAGTGGATGTTTTTCATTAGGAGAGGTTTTCCTAGAAATAATGGTGGCATGCTTGACATAGATGGACTCATCTCTAATATTGAGAAGTTAACAGCCCATGAAAAGAAACAAACACTTCATTACCCATCTTGTCTTCCCTCATTCCCTCCATGTTAACCTCATGTTGAGCTTCTTATCACCACTCATAATCCCTCACCAAATGAGATTCAAGGTCATCATAGTTCCCCCAACTGCTCTCAACATTCCCCACATGTAAATTTGTACAAGGGAGATTCCAAGAAGAAGGGCAAGTATGTGTTGAAAGAGCCAGCCATCATGAGAAATCAAGGTCTAATTTTGAAGCCTCCCTTGCTAGGTAGATAAAATAAAAACTATAGACAAATATTTATACTAGACATTGGTAGTCGAAAAGGCAACATCACCTCAACTACACATACCTCCTTTCATTCTTCAAGCCACAATACACACTATGTAGGAAAAATATGAGCCCAAATTTCTATCTTAGAGCCAAATCATGTAGTCAAGGAAATCCAAAGTCATTCAACACCTACCCTCCCCTCCTCATGAGCCTAAGTCATTTCCATCTTGAAAATCGATCCAAAATAGTATACAAAATAATGAGGACATGACTATTAAAGATAAACAGTTAAACCAAGGAGGTGTCACATATATCTCATCTCTCTTGGGCTAATCCCAAGAATATCCTATGTCACTCCCTTTTGAACTCATAACTAATGATGATGAATTTTTAGAGTTAGAAGAGTATATTATAATTGGGACACCAATGGGCAAGGGTGAGCATGTTTTAGTATTTAAAAATGTAAATATAGATAAATTCAAAGAGGAATCTATGATAGAGGTTGAGATACAAGTACAAGAAAAAATACATAAAGTGGAATCTACTCCAATGAAAGTTCCCAATTTCATGTCTTCCTCCCCTAAAGAGTAGTCCATAAAGGTACCAAGTTTCACATGAATTCTTTCTATGCCTCAAGACCCATCCATACTACCAAATCCTATGCCTATTCCATTCAAAGTCCCAAGCTTCCTACCTCCTCAAGAGATAGTTGTCCCTTCACCCACTTCACTACCATTCCTCATGAACCCACCTATCTCAAACTTGGAAACATTCATGGGATATGCACTCAAATTATGTGATTCCTAGCCTTTGTCATGAGGATCCTATGATGTTTAGTCCATCTGATCAAGCAAAGGAGGTAGAATAGGTCAAAAAATTCAAGGTTATAAGCTTTATGAGCTTATTATATGAAGGGGATACCCAAAAAATTCAAGTTACATCAGAAGTGGAGTTGTCTTACATTTATACCTTCAAGAAGTAGGAGGTAGAGATACCATCTTATGTTGAAAATAAAGAGGTTGAGGCTATCAACTCCTTGCCATCTTATGAAGATATGAGGAAAAAGATGTAATAGCTAATCAAATTGATGAATTTATGGGGAAAGTAGAGGTCACCAAATTAGCTAGAATGCCCATTAGATGACTTATTTGAAGTTTTTTTAGCATGATATACTCTTCTCGAGGAGGACTATGGTCTAATTGTAGCCAAAAAGAATAAACTTGTCAAAAAAATCAAAGAACATGAAGTGGGTAGTCCTTCAATAATACCACCTCAAGGATTAAATATAGACATAGACTTATTTTAGATATTTAGAATGGGATATCAGCTAATTTTTTATCCTATAGACATGGGCATGCTTCTAAAAGTCATACAGGTCTTTTTTGTGAACAACCTAGTCAACCAAATTGTGAAGGAATGGAGCTTGGATCCAAGCTAGGGGTTGATAGTAGGATTACCATTACAAGAGGGTGTTATTTAAGGCACCTATTTTATTTGGATATTAGAAAAAAGGAAGAGTCACCAAGTGAGTATGTTTAAATTTGAGGTTACTTTGCTCCTATTATTCTGCATATGAGCATGTTAGAGGAGTTGATAAAGAAGAGACATTCTTTTTCAACCACCAAGCTTATAAGGAAACATGTGATATGGCATTATTCATATCACCATAGAGGTGAACTCAATAATTTTCCCTTTTATCTAGGTGGATCATGCTTTATCTTGGTTAGTTAGGTTCCTTTGTATATAATTAGTTGTTTGTTTTCCTACAAGTACTATCCTAACAAATTAGTTTGTTTGCTCTTATTTTACTTAGGTTATCTTTCCTTTTTTTTCTATGTTTCCCTTCAATAAGACTCTTGGGAAATTGTGTTTGTTCTATTAATTTTGGTCTTTATTTATTTCAAGAGGAGTTATACAGAGGTTGGAAGCTAGTTTTAGCCTCATATCAATATGTTGAACCCAAGTAGATACTATGTTCCCAATGGACTAGACAACGTAGATGATCTAGGTTCTCAAGCATAGTAAGCATGCTTCTTAGTTGAGTCACCAAATATTTTGTCCAAATTTGGCCCACATACCAAGATTCTACCTATTTTTATCAATATGAGTAAATTTCTTAAAGTGGATGATCAAAAGAATGACTTGAACAAGATTTGGAGAATCAGACCATCATCAAGATGTCATGTAGAAATAGATTGATTAACTTGTTTGTGTATTTTATAAATATTATTAAAAAGCCTCTCAGGTCAAAATAAATTCATGGACATAAATTCCTTCACTTCTAGATCATCCTTTATAAAATTCATATCTTGATGAGCTTGTTATCTCAAGATATAAAGCTTCAAAGTTAGACTTGTAGAGTGAGACAGGCACACAAACATCAATTTTAAGCCTCATCAAGTATCCATTTGAATTAAAATTAAATAGATAAATGGTTGGAATTAATTAATACTAAATATCCAATGGTGAGTGGTGATCTGATAGATGTCAGTGGGTCTTCAATATCTAATGGTGTGCATTCATTTGTACATTAAAGATCAACAATGAGCAATGAGTCAAAAAGTTGGCATAAATGTGGAGCTAACAAGTATCAAAATCTTAGGTGCCCAATCAAAGATCAATGATGTGCATTAATTTATAAGACTAATGGATAAAAATAGATTGATGGTATGTGTTTCATCATGTAAAGGTAGATCAATGATGAGTGATGAGTTAATAAGTTAATAGATCTCAAAGATAAATAAGGAGCTACCAGGTGTCATGACCATGTTAAGTTGGTAGAAGATCTATGACTTACATCCATTCATACAAAAATATCTAATGGTGTGTGAGAGAATAGATCCAATGGTGATCATCCAATGAGGATCATATATTGATGGTCGATGATGAAGGTCAAATATGCTATAATCTCAAAGGCTCAAATCAAGATCAATGGCTAAAATTAAAGGTCAAAAGCTAAAGGACTTTGACTAGAGGTTGAAATATGATCAAAACCAAAAAAAATAGGTATTTTATGATAAAACATCATCATTAAATCTAGATATATGTAAAATAGGTTTTTTTAAGCCTAATAGAGAATTAAATATGGGCAGTTAGTTATTGAATAGGGATTAAGAACAAAGCTATGTGGCCTGTAGGCTTTTCGTCGATAGGGTAACTATAGTAAAACCAATAAAGGAGATTGGTTTTCATATATAGTAAACCCATGTTTAGATATGAAAATAGGTTAGATAGGTGATTATGAACATCTCATATTTGATATAGCCATATCTTTGACAAGTAAGTACTTATGGCCAATAAAAGTAGACATGGTGATGGCTCTATCAAAATCAAAGATATGAGGATTTTGTCCTCATATTGAAGCAAGTGAAGATGGTGTGGAGGATCAAACCAAGAAGAGATGGAGGTTAAATAAGAAATTAGAACATTGATTTTGTAAATATATTTTCTCTAAAAATAATCCCATGACTCATCATTTAAAATAGATCCTTGTATTCTAGTGGATCCCTCAACCAATGAGAGGATCTTGAAGACCATTGGAGCAAATAAAGGCTAGTTGTTGATAAAGAATTACTCCTAATTATAAGGCATACATATATAAAGCAATAAATGAACTACCACCACATTTCTTGATCATTAATTACTCTTATATTCTCCCATGCATTAGTTCCTATCTCTTTCATCCCTTCTACTATAAATATAGGCTTTTAATCCTTAAAATGGATCCCTCTCTTAGGCATGACTAGACTCTACCAATATTGAGATTTGTAACCTCTTGAGATGAATAAAAGACTATTTTAGATTTCATTGTTCTAGTATAGTGTGTTTATATCAGTTTTATTTGCATATGTGGTAAAATATCTCCCTTATCAAGTCATGACCTCACCTAGCTACTATCTCATCTTGTTATGCAAGTCATGTTTAGTTTTCAATGCCATTTTGTGGAAGCTAGCATATAAATACATTGACTAGATAGCACCTTAAATCAGACCTCTCTATCACTTCCCTTAGGTCTCGATCACTTGGTGAACTTCTACATGAAATACTTATGCATAAAATATATTTGGGGTTATAGATCCAATCTTTTGCTTTTCCCATTAGTGTTTTGAAGAGCTCAAATAGAGTGGATGAACAATAATTTTAGGTGCATCACCAACGTTAGGTTAGATTTACCTTTCAATCATCTTTCTCTCCCTTTTCCCTCATTAATTAGTAGGTTTTAATGGAAATTATCTAAATGATGCATTAGATGAGCTAGCCTCATTAAAAATCCTAGAGGTCTAACCCAAGTTTAGGTGACCCATAGCCTAGGGTCAATCCCATGTTGGACTAGGTTTGAGAAAGAGGACCTGAACAATCCCCTTTCTTATCTAGGGTGAAATACAAACCTCCAACATAACCAAGGTGAGGTATAAACCTGGTATGTCTGAATAGGCCCATGCAAATATGTTAATAAATTCCCTTAGATGGTGGTAAAAACTTCACATTCTTTTTCAATGATGGATGTGCCTATTTTGATCCATTTTGGGTCCTCTAAAGTCCCAATATTAACCTATAAAGTGTCATCTATGAAAACTATAAAAACATCTTCTAAAATAGTTGACAAGGAGGTGAATTGATTGGTAATGGAAAATTCCAATGACTAGATTGGTTCATCTAATTCTCCCAAGTAGGATGAATCATAATATCGTAATGCTAGTAAAGGTCATATAATAAATACCTTAGGGAACTCTTGAACAATGTGTGTAAAATATTATCATTCTTTAGTACTTATCTTAGATCCATAAATAGGCCTTAGACTATTAGTCTCCTTAGATTCCTTTGAATAATGGTGAACATCCCCATCTAATGGCACCTGAAATAGGTTTTTACCAAGAGACTTACCTTTTTCTTTACTTTTACTCGAGTTAGAAAGTACCTTAAAGAGGTTTCACTTTTTGACCTAAATGTTAGATTTTGGTTTTTTTTTTTTTGCCAAGGAATTTCAACTATTCTATAAAAGAGGCAGCAAGATCCAATCTGATAGAAAATTCTTGCTTGTGATCTCTGAGAGGAATGTGATTTCTCAATCCTAAAAAGTTGCATATAACCTCATTATTTTCAAACTTGTCTAGTGTCATTATTGACTCTTGTTGGTCCCAGTGTATCAACTATGGGTGATAAAGGGTAAGGTATAAAGTTCAATAAATAGAGTTAATGCTACAAACAACATGAGGGTTAAATAAATTTATATTGGCAAGGTCCTCATAGATTCTATAATCATACCCTATGTCATTATTGACATCATCTTCTCTAGTCTATGGTGTTAGAACCTAAATAAGGTATGTGGGGTCACCCTTAGGAAATTAAAATCCAATACCATGGGTTCTCTTATACCACATCATTGAGACTATCTCAATTACTCTTTACAGATGTATCCCTAAGCCTCTACCTTTATAAGATAGGTGATCCATAATCTAGTTAAGAATAAGATACTTTACACTTTGGTAATGATAAATTAACTCATTAATATAAATCCATGAATCATCTTCAGCTAAGGGGTCATGTTCTAGGCCAAAGGCTAGTTTTAATACAATGGGTTTATTGAGATGAGATTTTACCTTGATCTACCACTCTATGTGAATAATCTTGGCCTTGGGTCTCCCATAAGATTTTATATTTTATGATAACTTGGAAATATATAATGAATCACAGGTACTATATTCTTTTATACCTTTTTTAGATATATATAAATGATTGGCAATGTTTGATGGAGGTGCAGATGATGTAGAGGCTAAGTTATCTAGGTCAATATAATTGGCTTTTGGTCTTGATTCAATGGATTTAGCTTTCTTAGATCTTCTTTCATTAAATTTAGGCATAGTATTCAAGCCAAAATGATAGATATATCTCTTTTACTTGGCCTCAAGATGTTTACAATACTAATATGGCTAGATATTAGCTAGTATAGTCACTTCCATCAATGAATGGGGAAATTTTAAACACTAATGTAACATGAAAGGTATGGCCATAATTTCATGGATCTAGATTCATCCTAATAATAGATTGTATGATAATTCTAGGTCCAAAACATGGCATAGAGTGTCACGAGTCCAAGGCCCAATGACCATTGGTAAGATAATAGTACCTTGAGATTCTCATTCCTCATTATCATATGCCTTGATAATAATGGTATCTAGTTATAGGTCAGCTACTATGTATTAGAGATGCTTGACCAACATTAGAGACACAATGTTGAGTCCCAAACCATTATCTACAAGGACATGTTTAAATTCATAGTTTGTTATATCAACCTCAATGTACAATGGTTTGTTATACAAAGGACTCAAGGATGACATGTCACTTTGGTCAAAGGTCAAACATTGACTAGGGGCCAAATATTCTACCATGGTTTGAAATTTGTCTAGTGTAATGTCATCTAGTATGAGGGATTAGATCAAGTACTCATTTAGTATGTATGTTTGGATGCTAGATGTACATAATAAATCCATGATGTATATTTACATAGGTGTCTTCTTTAGTTACTTCATAATATCATAAGTCTTTCCTTCAATTTTGGCAGTTGGCTTGTTCTTAATAGGCAGGGAGGTAATATTTGGCTGTAATCCCTTGATGGTAATATTGGCTCTTCAAGTTGTGATTATGAAATATTTATTTGATATAGGGATTTGGTAATTTAATGATGAGGTAATAGGGCCTAGAATGGTAATTCTCAAATAGTGTTGAGCTTAGATGCTAACACAATCTAAAGAGAGATTTTTGATATAAGGAAGTTGGTAGGAATTATTTGGATAATAGAAATTATTATGTGAGGGTCTTGTTTTATTTGTAGTTGGCCAAGGATTAATGGTAATAGTGGAAACATGACCACCTAAGATATGTCCTATAATATTTTTATAAGTATACAAGATGGTATGATTATCTCATTAGTTGGTTTGGGCAGTTTGCCCTTTATTTTAACCATTGTATTATTGTTGTCATTGCTAGCATTATTGTTGTTGATTTTTCAATGGATTTATCTATCATTATTATTTATATTATTGGTACTCTTGTTGGTTGTTATTTTTATGCTGGGGGAATGGATTATGATAAATACCTAAGTTATGATTGGTCATAGGAGTATGGGTGTCTCTTTATATCTCTCCATTATCCAGCATATTCTCAATCAGATGCCTTAGTTGGATACATTGGTGTATGTAATGTCTTTTTAAATGATGGTACTCACAAAATTCATTTTCTTTATACCAATAAATAAAATGAATTCCTTTAGGAAATGGATTTGACATAGGATAGTTAATCATATTTACCTGAACCAATATTAGGAACACAAATTCAATAGGCTCTCTAAGGTCACTAAATTGGCTAAAAATGGGTGGTCTTCTCCTTAGAGGAGGGGCTTAAAATTGGGCTTGATTTTGTGGTTGGTGGTTTTGTGGAGGAATTGGACTAATGTATGGAGGTGGTGGTTGTTTAATAGGAAAAGGTAAAAACATAGTTAATGTTTACACATTTTGTATATGATGTAATTCAGTGACCTCATTGCCAATAATATTTTTGTTATGGTTATAGGCCTTTGGTCTCTCATTATTATTAGACTAGGGTGCTTTTGAAGTTGATATTTGAATAGGGTTGTGATTTTGGCTATGGATTTGGTTTTATCTCTATTATCCTTGATGCTAGTTTTGGCTCTAGTTGGAAGAAGATAGCTTGATGATCCCTTTATTAACAAGGGCTTTCTCTATCTATATCCCTCACATTCCAGCTCAAGATGGTAAGATATCTTGTTATGTAAGTCCTAGTAAATCTCATGGCTAATTGATTGTCTTGCAAATTATGAATAAATTGGCTTGTAAGTGCTCTCCATCATTGTAAGTAGTGAATATTTTGCCATTCTTCTATTTTTCTTGGCCCAAATCCAAAACTATAATCTCATATTTGATATTATATGAGAAATTTTGTATGAAATTCTTAAAAATATCATCAAATTTAGGTATAAAATCCTTTAGTAATTTATAAATCCATTCCAAAGCTTGTCCAACTAGGATTCTTGGAAAGATAAGAATCAAATATATGTCACTATGTGCTACTAGTTGTCAAGCTACAAAGAATTATTTCATAGGCTCTTTGGGGTCACCTTTACCCTTGTATTTGTCAAAATTGGGTGGATCATAAATAGGAGGAAATGGTATTTGAAGATAATCCATGTTGAATGGATAGGATCATATTTTGTCTAACTTGAACTTTTTTGTTTTTTTCCAATCTGAATGGTTTGAATATCATCTTTCATTTTTTGCAACTCTTGGGTAAAGAAATTGGATAGTATGGACTGATTTTGTTAGGGTTTCATGTTCAAATTTTGGTTACCTTGATCAAGGTAGGGAGGAATGGCACATTTTAGAATTTTTATTGAATTGGTCAGATGATTAGGTATACATATCTGTGCATTAGGATTGTATTCTTGACATGGAATACTCTACTATTGGAAAATATTCCATCTTGGATTGGCTATATAGCCTTGGTTAGCAAATTGTGGCTATGGTAATGAAATTTGGTTAGGTGGAATATGTTGGTATTATTGTGTTTGGGAAGGAACTTGTTGTCTCCTCATCAAACCCTACTATATATAGGGAACATGTTATTGACTAGAAACCTATTATTGAAGGTGTTAAAAGTTGGATCTTTGTTGTATGTGTTATACCCATTGGGTGAAAGGAAATTGTTACCTAAAAACTAGTACTTCTTGTACGTTAGAACCTTATTATTGATTAAACACTTGTTGTTGGCTAGGGACTTGTTGGGGGTTTGACATTTGTTATTTTTGACCAACTAGCACTTTTTGACCAATAAAAACACATTGTGGATTAGGCAATGTTTATGATTATTGAGGTATATTAGTTTGTACTTATTATGGGAGAACATTTTTTTCCACTTGTTGAGGTGGTGTAGTGTTTTGTATTTGTTGAGGTGGTAAGTTGGTATGTTATTGGATCATTTCCCCTTGTTACACACTTGAGGAAAGGTTTGGTTGAGGAGTGGAGATTATTTGTTGTGTTTAGGAAATAGGCATGCCTATCCCCTATGGTTCTAATCCACTCATTACATTGGTTTGAGTAGTATACTATGATTTATTTGGTGGAAAATTAAACCCACTTTGGTTTATATTGGCTTTCAACTACATGTTATCCATAATGTTTGAGTGAGATCTTTCATTTGAACGGCAATCTCTTCCATAAAAATTGGGATATTAAACATGTCACCAACCAACATGTTTTAGATAAAGGGGTATATATAATAATTTGCATAGCCTAATAAATATGTCAGTGCCCCTATTGATTAATCTATCTCTATAAGTGACATGTTTGAAACAACCATTTCATTGAAATTACAAGCTAGGTTGAGGTAATTTTGGTACACTTGACGTGCATTTTTTAATTGATTATACATAGGACCTTTCCCTTTTGTAAGTAAACTTTTACTTTATTGGGGTATTTATACTAAAGTTTGATTATAGTTATTTGATGCCTTTTTGAAATATTAATTTCAAATCACATTATTAGGGGTTCTAATCAAACTAGTTAGACTTTCAAGTGGAAAATCTGGAGAGAAATTGGCTTCTAATTTGATGGCCTTTATGATAATTTTGTCTTTGTTCTCTAAAAAATGGATATCAAACAAGTATGGATCATAAATCATCTATTTTGGTGTCGTAACATAGTAGGGATCTTGTTATTGGCTTTATTCTACAAAAGGTGTCACTTGAGTAAGGTATTGTCATATTTGCTCTTGTTCTTGGCTTACATAGGATGGTGCACTCACCAAATACTACACTAGTGGGTCCAACCTTTATTCAACATATGGAATATTATAAGATGGATATGGATCCATATCATAAGGTATGTCCTCACCATATGGTTCTTAAACAAAAGGATCACAAGTAACAAAGTTCTCATAGTTTAGATTATGCATAGTCCTACCATGTGTATAACAAGACATGTTCAAATCTATGACTAGGTCTCATGAAAACAAAAAGGTTTAAAGTTAGCAAAAAAATGACATCTAAAACAAATAACCTTTAGTTCTGTAAAATATGACTAAAGGGTAAAATTACTAAACTAATCAAAGGTAAGGGTGGAATAAAAACATGAAACCAGTCTAATAAAGGTATTGATTTGCCCAAAGGTGTTTAGAATCTATGGCAAAGGTAAAACAAAAGTTTAAAACTAGTCTATATCTATGCTAATGATTTTCCCAAAGGTGATTATAATCAATGGTAAAGGTATCTATACAAGCTAGAATAATCACAAACTATGTTGAAAGGATAAAAACTATTTTCACAAAGGCATTTATAATCATTTAACATGAAAAACACTACTAGACTTAGAAACAAAGATCAATCTAACATAAGAACTCAAAAATAATCTAAATCTAAGGTAATTGGCTTGGATGACACTCGGTAGTTGGAACACAAAGATTCAGTATTTGGCTCACAAGAGACACTTTGACAATGGAACTAATATATATAGAATTTATCACAATAAACTTTAAACAAGGTACATGTCAACAACTCAATACAAAAGTATACTCAAAATAAGGCACAAGACAACAAACAATTGCTAAGTCTAGGAAAGGGGTCCTTAGATAAAATAGCAAATCAACCTAAGTAACACAATCAAAACATAAAAGGTAGACTACCTAAGCCAAAATTAGATGAGGCTTTGGTGTAAACCTAATTAATTTAGGGTTTATACTTTGAAAGATTAAATTTCAAATTTAATTTAAAAATACTCCAAGGCAAACATTTGAAATAAAAAATTAGAATAAAAATGCCCCATTTAAACAAGTGACACACAAATAGTTTTGGAATAAAATACTAAGGAAAAAGTGTGAAACAAAATGGGTAGATTAACATCTCTTAAGTTAAAGTGGTTGTGAAAATACATGATGGTTTTGGACTCGTTTCAACTTGATAATATAAATAAATAATTTTAGTCTCAAACACACATGTAAATCAAAGAAAATAGAAATAGCACTAATGTCTCATCTTATCCCTAAAATTGATAAGATGTGCATAGCTTCTGCTAAATATTCCATTGATATACCAATGCTAGAAAGGAATTATGTGTTAATCCAAAAATTAAAGAATAGGTTTGAGTGTAATTTTTATTCTTCCTCTCTCTTTCAAACATTGGTACATGACATGAAATTAGAATGAGGAGTACTTGGCATTTGGCAAGAAATTTCATGATAAATGAGGACTAAAATATATAAATTTTAAAATGTACTAAATGGTCCAAAGTGTGGCTAATACAAGGGTGTATCATGTCAACTAGGTTCAAACTCACTAACTTATTATGTAAAAGTCTATTCCTTTGCATGACAACTTCAACCATACGCTACTTAGTGAAGTTTGATGTTTAGTGTAAATTGACTTGGGTTTTTTTTAGGATTAGAAGGATAACCACTCAACTTTAGACAATCCCAATATCATGTTCCCAATTCATATACCCCACCACAGAGTTGGGTTGGTAAAATTTTAGGAGATGAAACCCTAAGTCAATGCACCCCAAAAAAACTTGTGAGGAGGTGATGAACTCCTACCCACAAGCCAAATGTAAGAAAATAAATAAATAAAAATTGTAAATATTTTAGAGGTTGTTTTTGGGTCAATCAAGTCACTAAGAACTTGGGGAGAGCATACATGAAATTATTTTTGACAAGACTAAACAAACAAGGAAATAAACCAAGCACTTTTGGTCACCCAAGTTCCCTATAGGGGATGGGGAGAGAGCATACATACAAAGTTTTTAGTTTGACACAAATAAATAATTTAATCTAAGAACTTTGAAACTAACTAATAAATAAAAATATAAAAATCCCTTAAGAGATATAAATAAATTGGATTTTTTTAAAAAGGACCAACTCAAATGTGAATGAAGTTTTGACCCCTTGGCCTTTTCTACTCTTGTAAAAACTTGAAATGCTAAAATATAAGTTTGATTAGGTTAATTTTAAGCAATAAACAAAAGTGTATGTGAGATTTAGAAGTGTTTAGGCCTCTTTTTATCCACCTTGGTTCCTAAAAACTAATTTTGGGGTTCTCTTATGTTTAGGCCAAAAATCAAATCAATAAATAACATAATGTTTTTATCTCTTGAGTTTCTGAAAACATAGAGCTAGGCTGCCATTTCTATAATAGAACAAATCTACCATTTCCATTGAAGTCACTATTTTACCTATGAACATAGATAGATAGAGATTGGTTTTTGGTGAAGTCATCATTAAATAGAGTGAAGACATTAATTAGGTTTGGTGAAGTCATCAATTACATGCTAAAATTTGGTAAAGTCCTTGAAATAATTTTCAATTATACCTATCAAATCTACCATTTAGCAAGGTCGATGTCATCATTTTTAGTTTTTGATGATGTTATTTAGTAGATACAATTCATCATTTTTAATTTATTATTTTTTCACAAATAAATATCATAAATAGAGGATGGAAATGGCAAAGTCATCTTTATATAGGACAATGCTACCAATTACAAAAAAATAGAATGATGGGATTTTCAAGCATAAAACTCTAAACTTGAGGAATTAAATTTTGTTTTTAAGAAAACTAAAGGTTTCAAATAATTATTCTTAGACATACAAGATGTGTGGTCTCACCAAGTGTGTTATTATATATCTTAGGAGTCTTAAGAGCACACAAATGTTGATTAGTTCCTTGCTGGTGAAGATAATAAAAATCCATATATAAAAATATAATGAAACTAAAAAATTTTGCCTAAGAACTAAGGGTATAATAACATAATGAACAAGATCAAAAAATAGAGATAAAAACACACAAGAATTTTACCTCCTTTGTCAAAATTGGTGTCCACTTATTGGCATAAGGATGTCCATGCTCAGTCTATGACATTATAGGCTCATGTTAATACTTCTCCATGTTGGTATCACTTCTCTAATGGTCACTTGTGAATTTTATTCACTTTGGATTGGTTTGGTGTGAATCTTGGAATTAAATGGGCATTATAACACTACTTTTAATGGCTTCTTGAAGGCATTCCTATAGAATAACCCTACACATAAAAGCTTATTGGAGTGTGGTAGTGGCACTTGTATTTACATCTCTAAGAACTATCTCTAACCTTAAGGAGGTGAGATTAAATTATAATCTTGATTGAGTCTAAAATAACCTAGGTTGAATCAGGTTAACCCTGGGTTGGGTCAAAGTGCTCATGAGTCTTAACACCTCATTTTCAAATAATTATGAGCCATGAAAACTCACTTTAGATATTTGTGAGGTTGTGATTCACATTTTTGGAATTAGGAATTAATAAATCACTTTATTATCTCTTTTGACCTTGACTTCATATTTGGATGAAAATTCCTTTTTTGATAAATGAAATTCACTAATTCAACTTAGAATTTTTACTTAGGCAAGTTAATTAAGATTTGCTTTTTAATTAATCTTGATAAGTGTTTTTTGGATTTTGGAAAAGAATTTAATGTTTTGAATTAATATCTAGATAGGCCAAGAATATCAAATTATTAGGTCATAATTTGACTAGGGTTGAAATCAAACTAAGTTATTATTGCATACAATATACTACCCCAAATAAGTAAGCCATGCCACATTTTTTCGCAATAAATCCCTTAGATAAATTTAGGTAATTCAAGTATTTCTAGGTTTAAATTATGTCATTTACTATAAATTATTTTTATTCTTAGTTTAGACATGAAATTAGCTAAAATTGAGTGTCTACAGTGGGAAGGACAATAGACTAGTGCTCTTTTGTCCAATAGGTTGCTCCTATCTAAAATCGCTTTTTGTGCATTTTCTAAGACTAAAACTATGTTAACCATATAATAAACTTCCCAATTTTATCTTTGTGCTGATATGGGAGGTATAGTATCTAAGATAAGCCTCTATGAATCTCCCCTCATTTGAGGTTATTTATTGAACCTACATAACAATTTAACTCAAATTAATAATAAAAATGTGATAGATTGTTATTAAATAAATATGTTAATTTGAGTAATAGTGATAACATAAAGATGTTATGTCATCATATAGATAAACTGTGTGTATTAGTAATGTGAGATGCATGTAAGAACAAGCATTCATAACAAGAGTGTCTAGATAGATATTAACATTTAGGTATGCAGATAAGTGATCGAATTGAGTATGTCACAATAAATAAAACTACTTATGGAGGAATACATGATATCCGTCATGGAATTAAAATTACTAGTTGGATGCATAATGTCCATCATGGCACTAAAATTTGAGCAAATAAAAAAGTAAGGTGTCATGGCCATGATGCACATAATTAAAAAGTACATACAAAACACATAAAACATGCAATATAAGGCCAAGGTGACACATACAAAGGACATTTTTAAATGTCACTCACTCAAATAAAAGAACACATAAGTACATGTTCAAATTTCCTCACATACAAAGAAATAAGCAATGAATTCTTAGATCCACGTAAAAGGACATGTTTAAATGTTTCCATACACAGAGAAAACATGCACGCACGCGCACACACACGCACACACACACACACACACACACACACACACACACACACACACACACACACACACACACACACACACACACACACACACACACACACACACACACACACACACACACACACATTCAAATGTCCTCACACACATAGAAACGAAGAATGAAGTATTAGATCCACATGCAAAAGATACATTCAAATCTCCTCAATGGAAAAAGAGAGTGCATACAAGCCACAAATCTAGGAAAGCAACATGAAAAGTATGCACGATAATATGTGTTTGATCAAAAAAAGGTAATTTGTAACATGATTAGAATTAGTAATTGAGATAGTCAATAGCATATTAAGGTGTTAGTGAGTGAGAAATATCTAAATATGTAATGTTATGTAAATAAATAAGTTATGAGTAAGATAATTTAGCTAAAAAGGGATAAATCATGTGTATAATATACCTCTGGTGAGCTAGATGATGAATGTACATATTATATAAAGCATGTGTGTGGTTTGGAACTAAGTAGTGATAGTTTGAGCTCAATAAGATAATAATGGGGTGATGGAAACTAGAGCAAGGTGTTCTTATCCAATATGGGGCTCATGTCCAATTGTAATTTTTGAATGTGTAAAACTAATATTACCTATAACTGAGTCTAGAAATGGTGTTCTATGTAATCTGTAGTTACTCATGTACACTAGTGAAACATATATGATATAAAACTAGCTAACCATGTACAAATTACTTGATGTATGACAAAGTACATAGAATCATGCATAGGTCCTAATTTTGGTATTTTATATAATATTATTTTTTAACATATATATGAACTAATAAATAGAGAGAAGGATATTAACCAATTGCTCCTTTAAGATTTTTATCATCAATATATCTTATATTGAATAAAGGAATTGTGATCTTTAGTGAATTAAGAGGATCATGTAATTGTGTAAGTTATGTATCATTGTCATATTCATATTCTATATAATTAGTATCATCAAGATCATACCAATATATATTTTTATAACCATCATCATCTAGATTTAGAACTTGTGAAATGCCATTCTTGTCTTATGTTATATTTGGATATGTAAAACTAGTTGCCTCGTATTTTGGTAATGACTTTTTCAATTTATCTTTTGCAATATGTATTGTGTCATGTGCCTCTATTTATATGCCATTATTTTCACCTATTTTTATGCTAGCTAAAAGTATGTTTTATTTCATAAGATTTCTCTCTATAGGTGTTCATTTTTTGTAAAATGATGTGACCTTGTGTTTATGATTAAATGATATGCAACCTTTGCTTTTATCATTCATTTCTCTTGTTGACTTTAATCATGATCCTCCAAGAACAAAATTATAGGAATTTCAATTAAAAAATAACATAAAAAGTAAGATATCACTCTCTTGAATCAAAAAAAACTCTTAACCTAATTGATACCATACATATTGTAGATTCACTAGTTTTATCCAAGTGTTGATGCTTATTTACAAGAGATATAAGAAATGTTATAGAACAAAAATTAATTTTTTGATATTCTTGAACCTTGACATCTCTAAATTGCTTTCCATCTATAAATTTCTTACCATCTATGTGAGCAATGATAGTGAAAGGGTATTTATATAAGGAAGGGATTGTAGTTGTCCCCTTTAAAACCACATTTGAAATTATACCTTTTGTAGGTATTTCATGCTTTTGATTATTTTTGTTAGAAAACCTCTTTTAGAAATTCTTTTTTTCTTACATTGTATTTAATTATGTAACTTATTCTCTTGTTCTTTTTGTAATATTATCTTTGTATCTATTGATGCCTAAATATGTGTCACATGTGCCTAGAGTGTTTAAGAAACACTTCTCATTTTTGAATTCCTAAGAATTCAATGCATGAGTTATAGGTTGTGATAATCCCATTATCTATTGATGGAATATAGTTAGAACAAGTGATCTATTTCACAAATCTATATTAATTTGGTGGTTGGGATAGACCATGGCCAAATAGATAATCTAAGTAAATTATGAAGTATTGTGTGCTAAAAATAGTGAATTATGATCAAATTTTAATCTAAGATAGATATTTAAAATGATGATTAAATCAGATTAAATTGACTAAAAAAAGAGCAACAAGAAGGGTAGGGTAGAGAAGAAACATGTTGTTGATCTTCATTCCAAACATCATGACAAAGTTTAAATTTCATCTAGATATGCACTTAACCAATGTATGACATGAAGTAGCATAAGCTCAAACCCTATCAAAAATTAAGAAAACATATAAGGATAGTGTGAAATAATGCAAATAAGAACTAAATTCACTTTAAAGGTTTACTCCTACAAGTAAGCAACATTAGCCCAAATGTAAGAAGAGTAAAGGAAATGAAATGAATCTCAGAGCTTTCAATTAACCTAACATTAGCACAAGTTAAGAAATCTACATTCAAAGGTACAAATCAAGAATTCATAAGAATAATTTAAATCTAAAAATTAAACCAAACAATTGAGACAGAAGCCATGATAGCAAACACACACAAAAATATTAGACAAACTTTTTTAGAATTCCCTTTACAATTTTCTCCAAGTTTAAAAATCAATTTTAGCTCTAATAATTCCCTACCCTTTACAATTTTTAATACCTCCTTTATATATACAATTCATGAGATATGTCAGTCATTCCTTCTCAACATGAAACTGGACAAGTGTTAACCTATAACTAGATAAGTGTCAATATGCAATTAGACAAGTGTCATAAATAAGTTTCCATTTACAAATTGTTTCAGGACCAATGACACTATTTAACAATGACTAACCTAAAAGATATATATGTTCCATATTAATCCTACTTTCATAGAATAAAATATTCTCTTAGAATGATTTATAGGGTATTTTCAAAATATACTATGTCAACTTAATTGACTTTGAGTCTCTCTATCCTTTTGTCCTTGATCTTCATGGCCTTATTTCAATTTTTTTATCTTTACTGGTTTAGAACAAGTATAATTTGAGTGCTTTTAGGTCCACAAGACCTTGCAATCCATCATGTCCTATTTATGTGGTATCACCATGGCATACTATGAAAAAATACTTAAAATATGACCATTTGTCATTTTAGGACATGTGTCACTTCCTTATTGGTTCTGATCCTTTGTTGGAGTCCTTAGCCCTGCTCTTTACCATGGACTATCCATCTATTCTTGAAACTCCCATGATTTTTCCATTTCATGGTTTTCCATTGGTCCTTTGAAAATTCCACCCTACTTTGCACTATTTATCTCAATCTGGGAGGTCAAATGCTATTGGTTGATCTTTATTACATTCACCATGGTTATGGTATGCATCATCACTACATTTATTCTAGGCTCATTTCAAAAGTCTTTTCCATCTCATACTGTCAAATCATATGTGCCTGAGTTAATGCACACCATAGATCTTAAGGAAGATGCTCAAGTTTTAACCATGGATTACATGCTTGAAACTTGTCATCTCCATGCTTGTTCTGAGTCTTTTAACTCTTTAGCTTTGATCATGCACCATCTGATCATTTATTCCCAAGTTAATTTGCATCATAGATCTTGATGCTTGACCTATTAACTCCCTGTGATTTTGACACTTGTCATTTTTGGGTTTATTTCATTCTTTAAAACATTTAATAAAACTTTAATAAAGTTACCCAAAAAAGAACTTAGGACATAGTTATAGTATAAGGGTTTTTATTCATGTTAATAAACATGATTAAAAACCTTAAAATAATACCTAAATTTTTAAAATATAATAAAAATGCTTATAAGTGTGCCATTTGATAGCTCTATAGGATCTCGATCTATTGACTTGTATACTTTAGTAAGGGCCCACACACCATTGATCTGTCATTTAGGATCTCGATATGTTACCACCTGGCACTCTCAAGTTGTTTGAGATCCATTTGACTTTATAACTGTACCTCATGTTGTTAGATCTTTAGTGCATGAACAAACACACACCATTGATATTCCTTTAGACCCTTTTGACTTTAGACCTTTACCATAGGTTGATGATTGATTTTGATGCCCCAATATCTCAACACTTGGTGGTCTATAGATCAACCTATGCCTATGAATAATAAAATATATGAAGTAAGGGCTCGAGTAAACATAAAAGACTTAGGATAAAAACTTAGATTAAATTTTTTATTTTATTAACAAATATAATTTAAAACTTAGTATAAGTTTTAATCTAAGCTTAGAATATAATAAAAGACCCCCCATAGATTATAAGACATAGAGTACTTAACATAAATATTTTAGACCAAGGTCTAAGTTGTATTAATAAATACAACTTAGGACTTAAGCTAAGGTTTAAACCAAATCCATAATATGGTAAAATGCTTCCCATGTAAATTCAAATAAAATGACTTGCATAAATTTGAAACCTATTTTAAAATACCTAGGCTAAAACATTTTTAGACTAAGGTTTTATGTGATTTAGACATAAATTCAATTAATTAATTAAATACCAAGGTTTATTCAAAGTAAAGAGTCAAACTAGCATTAAATCCTAAAGATCAGACATTGTCTGCTCTAGATGGACTCAATTAATCATGCCATCTCAAACATAGAGATCCAATGTTAGAAAATTTAGATAAGATAAAACCAGAATCATGTGTAAATATGTCAATCCAACCATGGTGTGGATGATAGTCAAATAAATATAATGTTCAAAAATACTCTAATGGTACTCTAATTAGATGGATTTTTAATTTAAATCATAATTTGAAATAAGGGTCCCCATTTTTAGGAATGGGGGTTTGTTGACCTCAACAAATGGTGGCTTCAAAGGGGAACATAGCAATATGTTATAATTCAAAGACTCTAGTTTAGACTAATAACTAGTGTAATCATTCCATTTGATCAAGTACCATTATTAAAATCAATTCATGGTTGAAACAAGTTTTGCACATGTAAAATTAGGATCAAACATCGAAACCTAGTCATGCTTTATGTGTGCTTTGATTCCACTCATGGTTTGTCATGGGGTTTAGAGAACAACTTCCAAATTTTATGACTCTAACCATTAACACTAACTTTCAGCATGTTTGGATATTCATTAGGAACTATGATTTAGCTTAGGGAAGGCTTGGCCATTACTCTACTACTAACTAGGCATCTATAACCCTAACAAAGATGCCTTTGGCTCTACTCAAGGCCTTGATCCACTACCAAAAAGGCATCTATAGCCCTAATGGAGATTATCAGAATCACCTTTGCTTAGATAGTTTTTGAATTTTTCAATAAGCTCTTATTTTTGTATTTTTTAGATCATTTTTGACTTTCTAGCAAAAATTAGGAACCAAGTTAGTCAAGTTTTGGAATTTGGTTAGATGTTTGGTCTTTAGATAATCATCCTTGGTTGTAACTTTGTCCTAGGTAATAGTGTTTATTAAGTGCAAACATGATTGTATTTCAATAATTTAAGCTTTCACTCTACATGTGCAATCCTTATTAAAACCAATTTTAGATCAGAATAGTGCTCAAAATATTAAGGAACAATTAGCCTAACCATTAGTATTTACTAGTTTCTCTAAACCCTAGCATCTAGTTCATATTTTAATAATCCATGGTCAACCAATGCCTGAGGATCATACCTGCATTCTTGATTAATGAGATTCTTAAGAAATTGAGTGAATTTTGAGCTGAGGGCTATCCAAAAAGACTTATTTAGAAGCAAGAAACAAAGCACAAAAATCAAACACACCAAAAAAACAAATAACAAGCAAATAAATATTTATAAACACACTTACAAATAAGGGACATGAAAAAAGAAACAAGAAAGAAATTAATCTAAACTTACCTAAACTAACTCCACAAAGAACTTACCCCTATGATAAAATGGAAAGTTATTTAGTCTACTATAGAACCTTGAAAAATGATTTCTTCTATTCAATGGCCTTTTTTGTGGATAGGAGCACTTGTGTGTTCATGTCTTATATGTAATGTATCTTGATTCCTCATCTCTATTCTATAGTACCTATATTGAAGATATAGATCTAAAACCCAATCATCTTCTTCCTAAATCCTTTTATCTTGTGTCAAGAGTGATAATTCTCCTTCATTCATAGATTGATAATGACTTATATCATCTTTATTCAATGATGATATCTCAGCCAACATTCTTATACTAATGTCTTCATTAATTTTGGCTTGAGGTGGAGATAGACCACTAATCTTTGCATCAAAAATTTTCAAGTCATCCCAAAAGGCTAATTCATCATGATCAACTAAAAAGGCATGAAATTCATTTTCAACCTTACCATTTGAATTAGGTTAATCACAAACTTCCAAATTTTTGATGGGGTTATATGGAAATCCCTAATCTACTACACTCGCTTCATCATCATCCTCTATAAATAATGGCCTCTCTTTTATCCAATCGAGTCCAACCTCATCTTGCTTTGAAATATCCAAAATGACATTGTTGTCTTATAGTACTCCAATTTATTTCAAAATATCTTGGTATAAATGTTGTTATTGGTCAACTTCTTTGGGTATATCCTCAATTTTAGCAATGACCTCATATAAATTGTCCTCACAACTATCTTTGAAAGAGAGGTCAACTTGTATCTGATCTTGTTCATGGGGATGCTTATTCTGAACAACTATTCCTTATTCTAGAGCATCTTTAGGTTCATTTTCTTCTTTGAATGGAAAATCAAAAGCCTATACCATGAATTATTTAGATGTCCTTGAAAATTTAGATGTCCCTACAACATTTTCTTGATTAAACATAGGTTCAGATGTATCTTTTTCATTTTGATATGCTTCAAAAAAATTACAATGATCAACTTGACCTATATCACAAATGTTCACTTCATGCATGTCCTTAGATGACCTATTATTATAGTTATCATTAATCCTATTTTTAGGCCTATTAAACCTTTGGGAATCATGTTTTATGTTGAATTTTTCCCCAAAATTGCCCACTTGCTTCTAAAATTGAAGGAAATTAGTGTTTAGCTTTTAAACCATCTTAGGTATGGATTCATTCTCATTTTTTGGTGCTTCTAAGTCAAAAACTTGATTTTTATTACTAATGGGCACTAAATATCTTTGTCCCTATAGATGAAATCCTTTTGTATCATTATTCAAGAACCCCAAATTTAGGCCAAGATGGGCATGGCTTAAGGGTAATTAGCTCAATAATGGTGTCTGATTTAAGGCAGACACACTCTGATTGGAATCAAGAATGATATTTAGTGCTAGGAAATTAGGTTTGACATTTGGGATAGCATATACAAGCTGACCTTGAGGCTACATTTCATCATTGATTATTACATCTTTAGCATAAGCCAATGCCAAGGTGTTTTTGACTCCAATAGATCTTTTAAGAAACATAGAAGTCATGGGATCCAAAGAATCCTTGTAAATATATAAGGCCAAATCCTAATTATGTCTATAAGGGGCTTTGGTTATACTAAACATCTTCATGAATCTAGCATTAAGGCTCTAATGGTCTCACTAGAATCTCTCTTAACAGTGGTGACTTATTGATACAAAATGCATGGACTAATGATTTTGCCAAATTGGTCAATGAAGTAATCATTAAATTTATTCCAATTGATAATGTAAGTCTTGAGTATGCTAAGTAACCATTCATATGCAGTATCCTTGAAAGTAAATGGAAATAATCTACATGCTACATATTCATGGACTACATTCAAAAGTCTTAAAACAACCTTAAAGCTTTTAGCATATTTTTCAGTTGTGACAAAATTATTGGGACTAAAAGAAGGTAAATACCTTTCAAGGTTTCATGATAAGTCATGTACCTAGATAGGCACATTGATAGAAGATCCACCTAACCATGCCATACCTTGATAAGGATCTTACATTTGGTAGTTCCAGCTTGTAAAATCTTTGAACCCTATTTGAAATACAATGTGTAAATATTATCTTTATTAATAATAATTATCAAACCTATGCACTAAGCAAATTTTGTGAAAATATGTATAAATAATGACAAATAACATCAATATTTAACTAAATTAGCTCAAAGACATGTCTAAATATGTGAATATGTATGATCTTTACACGTCTAAACTCAAATAAACTCAAACTTGCTAAGGATCTATCAATATTTGAACAAAATAGTTGTTACTAACCTCAAACTTGTTGGATTCATAAATCTCAGTCTATCTTGACCATAATTTCTCATGTATCTTCAAAGAACATCTATCTTTGTCTAGATAAACACAAAGACTAGTCTAAAACCATCAAGATCAATAATATTCACACAAATATATTAAAAGAGACATAAATAGGCAAAGAATACATTAATATTTGAATAAAATTCACCAAAATTAGCAAATATATTTCAAATCTACAAATATCTAACTAAGTCCCTCCTTCTAGCACCAACAAAGCCCCTCTTGTTGATGCTTGAATATGTATCACATGTGCCCAGAGTGTTTAAGAAACACTTCTCATTTCTAAATTCCTAAGAATTCAATGCATGAGTTTCAAGTTATGATAATCCTATTATTTGTTGATGGAATAGAGGCAGAACAAGTGATCTATTTCACAAATTTATATTAATTTGGTGGTTGGGAGCCACCATGGCCAAATAGCTAATCTATGTAAAATATGAAGTATTATATTCTAATAAGAGTGAATTATGATTAAAATCTAATATAATAACTAATCTAAGATGAATATTTATAATGAAAATTAAACTAGAGTAAATTGATTAAAAATTTATCAATAAGAAGGGTATGGTAGAGAAAAAACATGTTGATCTTCATTCCAAAAATCATGATAAATTTCAAATTTTATCTAGACATGCATTTAACCAATGTATGACATGAAGTAATATAAGCTCAAATCCTATCACACATTAAAAAAAATCTAAGGATAGTGTGAAATAATGAAAATAGGACCAAATTCACTTTAAAGCCTGCAAGCAAATAGTATTAGCCCAAATACAAAAAGAGTAAAGGAAAGGAAATGAACCTAAGAACTTTCAATTAACCTAGAATTGACACAAGTTAACAACTCTACATTCAAAATTTCACTTCAATAATTCATAAGAATAATTCAAATCTAGAAATTAAACCAAGCAAGTGAGAGAGAAGCCATGATAGCAAACACATAGACAAATATTGGAAAAACTTTGTATAATCCCTTGCTTGTACTATTTGTCCAAGTTTACAAATTATTTTTATCTCTAAGAACTCCATGACCTTTACAATTGTCAATACCTCCTTTATTTAGACAATTCATGAGATATGCCAGTCATTTCTTCTTAGCATTTGGGCAAGTGTTAACCTATAACTAGACAAGTGTCAACATGCAATTGGACAAGTGTCATAGACAAGTATCCCTTTATAAATTCTTTAGGACCAATGACACTATTTAATTGTGGCTAACCTAAAATTTATATATGTTCCATATTTCTGTCACTTTCATAGAATAAAATATTCCCTTTGAATGATTTATAGATTTTTTTAAAATATACTATGTCAACTTAATTGACTTTGAGACTCTATAATTTCAGCCTTTTCCTTTTGTCCTTGATATTCATGTCCTTGTTTCAATTTTTTGATATTTTATAGTTTAAAACAAGTATAATTTGAGTTATTTTAGGTTTACAAGACCTTTCAATCCATCATGTCCCATCTATGTGGTATCATTGTAGCATACTGCTCAAAAATATCTAAAATATGACCATTTGTCATTTTAGGATAGTGTCACTTCCTTATTGGTTCTAAGCCCTTTGTTAGAGTCCTTATCCCTAATATTTACCACGAATGATCGATCTATTCCTAAATATCCCATGGATTTTCCATTTGGTGGATTTCCATGCATTCCATGTTCTTTGAAAAGTCCACCTTGCTTTGCACCATTGATCTTGATTCAGGAGGTTAAATGTTATTATCCAATGTTTGTTTCACTCACCATGGTTATGACACACATCATCACTACATTCATTCTAGGCTTATTTGAAAAGTCTTCTCCATCTCACACCATCAGATCATATGTGTTTGAGTTAATGTACACCATAAATCTTAGGGAAGAGGCTTGGGTTTTAACCATGGATTACATGTTTAACACTTATCATTTCTACATTTGGTATAAGTATTTTTGACTTTTTATCTTTGATCATGAACCATCATATCATCTATGTTCAAATTAAAATGCACCATAGATCTTGATTCTTGACCTATTGACTCCTCATGAGCTTGACACGTGTTATTTTTGAGTTTTCTCTATTCCTACAAACATTTAATAGAACTTTAATAAAGTTCCTCAAAAAAGAACTTAGGAAATAATTATATTCTAAGGTTTTTTATTTGTGTTAATAAACATGATTAAAAACCTTAGAATAAAGTATAAGTTTTTAAATATAATAAGAATTCTTGTGGGTGTGCCACTTGGTAGCTATATAGGATCTCAGTCTATTGACTTTTTAACTCTAGAAAGGGCTCATAGATCATTGATATGCCATCCAGGCTCCCAAGATGTCACCACTTGGTACTCTCATGTTGCTCTGAGATCCACTTGACTTTATAATTCTCCTCACACTGTTACATCCTCAATTCACAAAGAAACATGTGCCATTAATCTTCCTTTAGACCCTTTTGACTTTAGACCTTTGTTGTGGATCGTTCATCTATTTTGATTCCTCAAGATCTCACTACTTGGTGGTCTATTGTTCAACCTGGGCCTATAAATAATAAAATATATGAAGGGGTTAGGTAAATATAAAGGACTTAGGATAAAAACTTATCTTAAATTTTTTATTGTATTAACAAATACAATTTAAAACTTAGTATAAGTTTTAATCTAAGATTAGAATATAATAAAAGACCCCCTATAGACTATAAGACATAAAGGACTTAACATAAAGATGTTAGACCAAGGTCTAAGTTGTATTAATAAATACAACTTAAGACTTAGGCTAGGGTTTAAACTAAATCCATAATATGACAAAATTCTTTCTGCACAAATTCAAATAAAATGACCTACATAAATTTGCATACTATTTTAAAAGACCTAGGCTAAAAAAAATTTAGACTAAGGTTTTATGTGATTTAGACATAGATTTAATTAATTAATTAAATACCAAGGGTTATTCAAAGTAAAACTTCAAATTATCATTAAATCTTAAAGATTGAACATTGTCCACTCCAAATAGACTCAATTAATCCTACCACCTCAAACACAAAGATCCAATGTTGGCAAATTTAGACAAGATTAAACTAGAATCATGTGTAAATATTCCAATCCAACCATGGTGTGGATGATATTCAAATAAATATAATATGCAAAAACACTCTAATGGTTCTCTAATTAGATGAATTTTCAATTTAAAGCACAATTTTTCAGAATTTGAAATAAGGGTACCTATTTTTAGGAATGGGGGTATGTTGACCTCAATAGCATCTTCTGCCTTTTATAATTTTGATTTTTCATCTTGATCTTTTTGTACTCATACTTTCTCTAATTTTTCCTTTTAAACCTTTTCTTGCTTTGTTTTGTCCTTTGGTAACCATTTTTATACTAATTTTGATTATACCACTTATTTTACTTTCACTTGTTCCACAATGGGTTACTTGATTGAGGTATCAATTAGAGGATTACCATCATTAATATTACCTTCTATTTTCTTTTTCAAATCCAAATAATGATCTATATGATTCTCATGCATCTTATGATATCCATAATAGCATTTTGATCTCCTTAGAGGATGTATAGGAGGAAGTTTGATCAATTTATTTATAAGAATTGCTCTTATTATCTCACTTTAACTCTTATTATCCATTTACATACTTTTTCAATCACTTATCATAGATGTATTCTATTGTAGCTTCTTATTTTCATATGAATTCTTGTTAGGAATAACATTGCTAGGTGAAGATGCAAAGACATGATTAATTCTAGCATACTCTAGATTTATATGTATATGTGATATGATTTTCAAATAATGTGATATTTAAACTAAATACTGATATTAATTTTACAACTCTTATATTAACTTTCTCATAATAATTATTTAATCCTTGATAACTTCACAAACACAAACCCTAGGTACTTCTAACTAAATATTCATACACACACCATTAAGAGGAGATGTGGGAGGTGGAGGGGGTTGAGGAATGATAACTTGATTACCTTATTTTGGTACTATAGGACAAGGTACATTATCTCTTGAGATAATGATAAAATGGGCCTAGTTATAGGTAAATTAACTATCACAACATTTATGGTTATGAGGAAGAAGAAATTCTTTAGTTATGATTAATTTTATCTCTATCAGTAAATTATGCATCCATGGAATTATATGTAACATAAAAGTCTAACATATTATAGGGAAACAACATGTAAATTAAATTAAAAAACTTTGAATCAAGAAATGATAGATAGATTTAGTCATTACAATCATGATGAATATAAAAATTAAAAAATCAAAAATCTGAAACCCTAATGGAAGGGAAATATTTTAGAAAGAAACCCTAAGGACAATACTAAGGCTTAAAATATTCGATAAATAAAATGGGTTCAATAATAAGTTTTATCAAGTTAATTAAAACCTATCAATATGTATATTACCCTAAGTGGCAAACTACTATGAAAAAATAGTAATAATAATACTACAAATATCAAGCACTCACTTATTCAAAACTTTCTTAAAACTAGAAACTTAATCAAGAAAGTATAATAGAAAACTATAAATTAGCTCAAAAATAGTGTTGTGAGATGAATCAAAAGTTGAAATTGGTAGAGTGGTTGGGTCTAGTGACTATGAAACTATATCTATAGCTAAAATGAGCCCTAGACAATAATGCCTTACATTGGATAGGAGAAGGGTGACTCCTATCCTTTGTGAGGTCAATCTTGTCCAAAAGATAATAAAGATCTAGGATTTTTGTGTTTTATTCACCTTCATCTATATGTTTTTTGTTCCATGTTGGAGTTTTTGGTTAGCTATGAATACCATTGTATGATTTATTTATTTTAAATCCTAGCCCTTTGACATGTGAAGACCAATGTAAAGCATTTGGATAAAAAGGGGTTAGTAGTTGAATTTGGGAATGACCTAAACACCCCATGTGTTGAGCATTTCCTACATACCAATACTCTAAAAAGGGATCAAACTTCATGTAGTTATCCCATGTTATGGTAGTTAGTGAATAACTAGATAAAAGTTCTAGATGTTGGTACAATATTAGTGTGATTAAGTGCGTTAACCATGACATGTGACCTTGGAGATGTATTTAGACTTTATCTCTACATTACTACGTTTATATGTAATCAAAATTGGGAGAAATAATAAATTTCTCTCAATGTACAATTAGAATTATGGTGATTTTCAATGTGGAAGCCTCTTATGTACAAATGGTTTGAAAATTATTTATATAGTCATATATTTAAAATTCCATTGAATGGAGTTTTTTAGGGACACAATCCAACCTTTCCATAACTTTGAATTTTTCAAATTATTTGTTATTTGGTGGGAGGACAAGTGAGGGGGATTGGACAAAAGAATAGGGCAATCATGTCTCATAGGTTATTATTGTAAAATGGGGGAAAATAATGGTGTTAAAGTTATAGTATGGCTTGGATGATAGTTTAGGATGATAACATGATGGATAGGTGAATTATGGGGTGGTCAATTAGCTTCTAAGAGTGAGTCCTCTATGCACAAGGTGGTTTAAAGTGATCAAAAGGGCCCTATGATAGATTCAAAGATAAGTGTGTAAAGGAGTGCTCACAAGTTTATTATTTTAGTTTAAATGTTAATTTATGTGTCTATAGTACCCAGTTACACACTTATAGTTTTTTTGTAAGATTTTTGATATTAGATCTTCCCAATAATTTATGTAGACATTACATATCTTGGTCAGCATATTCTCCATAACTTTATTAGATGTTTTTGCTTGGCCATTTGATTATGGATGGTATGTTGTACTTTTATGATGTGAAATAGTAAATTCCTCTATTAAGGTTTTGATAGTGTTATTCAATACGTGTGTAAAAATGTCACTTATCATATTTAAAGGACATATAAACCTTGTTATTATATTTATAAAAAAATTATAGCATCTTTTACACTACAACTCGATATCATAACAACCTCCACACATTTAGTGAAGTAATCAATCATAGTGATAATATATCTAGAATTAGTTTGTTTAGACAAAAGATTAATAGGGCCCACAAATTCAATACCCCATTGTCAAAATGGTTACATAGCTAAGATTTAATTCAATGGTATCTCATCCAACTGATAGGATTTTCCTACCCTCTAGCAAACATCACAATGCTCTACCACCATATGTGTATCCTAAAATAGGGTAAACCAACTTGTGAAGTGACCTCTAACTACTCCTTAATGTCTTTGTTTCTAACTGTTTTCACTTTTCTACATTCAGAAGATGAAAGAAACTATGATAATGGTCAGGGGTTTGTACGTACCTAGATGAAGTTTGCATACTATATCCAGATGACTGAAGGAGTTCCTCTTTGGCTGTGGAGGATGACACCTATAGAAGAAAGAGACTCAAACACAAAGATTGTTAGATAGAGATAAGGTGGACTACCAAGCGATATGCTCGGTCCCAGAAGCACAAAGACTTCCTTGGGGGATGGAAGTCCACTATTGATAAAATAATGTCAGATAAAGATAAATATGAAAGACTAAGAAAAATAAATAGAGACAATGCATACTTGTATTCTATTGTTGGTCTTCCACAGTCGTTGACGCCGGTTAGTCTGCCATCTTCGGTTGGTTAAAGTTGCCAACGGTGGTTAGTCAATCATCATCGGTTTGTAATATGCCGATGTCAATTATTTTGATGATTTCAGTTATTTTGATGATGTTGGTAGGGGAAATGGTCTTTTGGATGGGTCTAATCTTGTGTCTTTAGTCAGCAAAGTGGTCTGTGGTAGTCAGAGAGTCTATGCAGGGATGCAAGACAGTAGATAAGGTCTTAGGAGGGACAAGGTAGGGAGACAGGTTGTCAGAAAAGGGGTAAGGGTATGAAGAAGGCTCTTTAGCCTCTTTGGGAAGAAAGTTAGGTCTGGTCTGGTTGATAGCTGGGTCTGGTTGATAATATGGCTTAGAAGTAGTAACTAGAGAACTAGTTACTAATACATTCTAAATAATGAAATGAAATAAAAGAAGAGTACTTAGCTCTGGTTTGCTGAAGAAAGAGTGAGGAAGATTTGTTGCTGATGCAGTTGATGTACCTATAATGTCTTTAACCCAAAGTCTGGAGCTATTTTTGCAGAATGCCTATAGCCTGTGATGCTTAGTGTGCGTCTGGGAGAGAGAGAGAGAGAGAGAAAGGTCGAATACTGAGAGCAAGAGATTTGGCATTCAGGTCTGTGATCGATTGATTTTATGCTATGATTTTAGCATCTTAGGGGGAAGAGAATTTGCCTTTGGGTTGTTTTAAGTGACTGACATCAGTGATCCCACTAGTGTCGACTGATTGGTAATCGACATCAGTGTCTAGAAGATGGGAAAAAGGCTATTTTTAGCCTTCTACTCGTTCCTTCATCTATCGAGTTTAATTGTCATTGGAAAATGGTCAAAGGTGGGTTTAATAGGCATGGGGATTAGTGAGAGAGTTGAAATGATTAGTCATAGGGTAGTGAATGAGGGTATCCAAGGGTGAGGAATCTAAGGGTGAGGTGTCAAGGGTGATGTGTCATGGGTGAGGTGTTAAGGGAGGTGTTATTAATTTAAAATAAGTTATTATTTTAAATTAATAAGTGTGTGGGTTAGGAATGTGTTAAAATTGGACCAAGAGGACCAAGGGGGAGTCGACCAAGGAGTAGACACGATTTTGGTGTCTACATTTGCCCCTTTTTGTCTTGTTGGTTGTTTTGGACGAACTGCAAGACAAAAATAGGAGTAGGTCACCCCAAGTATGGGATAAGGTCACTTTTATCCTGTTGGTTGTTCTGGTGAACTGCAAGACAAAAAGAATGTAGGTTGCCTAGATTATGGGATGAGGTATTCCCCCTCAAAGTGGGAGTTGAGGAAAGGGAACCTAAAATTGGGTGCTAATTTGATAGATAGTGGATGGATATGGTGAAGTTTGAGTGTGAATGCTGCAATAATTGTGATTGCATGCATACCACTTCACGAGATGGTCAGGTTAAATTATCATAGGTCAAGGGTCAAGGAGTGCTAAAATTGAAATAACCGGTCCCTAGCATTTAGTTGTAGCTGATTAGGTTAAATGATCCAAGCTATAGCTCCAATGGTCATCGTGTTCCAAGTATCTCAGGCTCAGGTAGTGCTCCTGGAAAACACGAAAATGTCACAAATAGTGGGGATCAACTTGCTCGCGATCCAATACTTTTGAGGGTCATAATATGGGTTGCAAACAATTTTGCTAACCATTCGTGAGGTAGCATATATGCAATCAAAAAAACCAAGGCAAAGTTGTCTCGAAAATGGTCATGGTCTGAGGAGATAGTCGTGATCTCCAAGATTGTTAGTCAAGTTGAGTTGAGATAGTTAGTCCATTAGATGGACAAATGAAGGAATGGCTGAGCTAACCTTAGAAGACCCCATGTCAACTAAGTGTTGCCTACATAGCCCCTGTCATTAGGGCCTCAGGCCGATGTAGTTCTCCCAAAAGGGAGGAAGAGGGTCAAGGTTATGGACTAAGTTTTGACTAGGAGGCAAAATGGTTGATAATTGGTTTGGTCTAGGTTAAGTCATGGTCAAAGGTAATATGGTTTGTCCATCAAGTAGATGAACAAATGGATGTGGCTGAGCTAACCCCAAAAGACGTCATGTCATTTGAGTGCTACCTACATAGCCCTTGTTGGAAGGGCCTCAGGCCAATGTAGTTCTCCCTAAAAGGGAGGAAGAGGGTCGGTTATGGATGGGGTCAGACTAAGTTAAGTCATGGTTAAAGGTAAAATGGTTTGTCCATCAAGTAGATGAACAAATAGATGTGGCTGAGCTAACCTCAGAAGATGTCATGTCATCTGAGTGCTACCTACATAGCCCCTATTGGGAGGGGCCTCAAACTAATGTAGTTTAGATTGGGAGTCAAAGTGGTTGATAGTTGGTTTGGACTAGGTTAAGTCATGGTCAAAGGGTAAGATGGTTTGTCCATCAAGTAGACAAACAAATGGATGTGGCCAAGCTAACCCCAGAAGATGTCATGTGATCTAAGTGCTGCCTACATAGCCCCTGTTTGAAGGGCCTTAGACTAATGTAGTTCAGACTAGGAGGCAAAATGGTTGATAGTTGGTTTGGACTAGGTTAAGCCATGGTTAGAGGTGAAATGGTTTGCCCATCAAGTAGACGAATAAATAGATGTCGCTGAGCTAACCCCAAAGGACATCATGTCATCTGAGTGTTGCCTACATAGCCCTTGTTGGAAGGGCCTCAGACCAATGTAGTTTAGGTGAAGAGGCAAAATGGTTGATGATTGGTTTGGTCAGGTTATAAATGATGAGGGTATGATGATGTTATAGCCTTTTCCATATTATGTGATGGTGTATTCTGTAACATCGGTTGAGTGGTATTTCATCCCTAGCAATTTTCCATATTAGTGATGGATGTATGCTAAAATGAAATGAGTCTATTTATGCTTCAGCAAGTAATGGTTTATGCTTGACATAAATTATGTGGTTGATAGTTTCCATGTGTATTGGTTTCCATAGAAACTAGTGTGAAATGGATTATGTCATGTTGGTGGTCTGAAAATGTTTTGGTTTGGTTGGGTATGGTTAAGAAAATGATTTGGTTGGATTGTTTTTGACCAAGATGTAGGAAGGGAAAGGCATTTTTTCCCTGTCATTGACAAGGACCATAATGATAGCATAGGTAGGGGGTTTAAGAAACAAAATCCCCATTCATGCATTACGTCGTTGACCATTGTTTGTGTTAGAGAGGTAATCGAATCACTTTGACATTAAAATGAGCTCAAAATCCCTTGAGTAGGTGATGTGATATGTTAGGATATAACCCTGTTTAGTAGGGATAACTTTGCCCTTTTTTATAGGAGACCCAGAGAATGACTATAAGTCAAGTCCATGACCTTTTTTTTTTTTTGATAGACTGATCAATGCGGGAAGTCTATGTAGGGATGTCATTTTGTTTTGTGGTCATTTGTGAAGCGGATCAATGTGGGAAGCTTCTAAGAGAGTGTTGTTTGTAGCAAGATTTTAGGCATAGCCATCTTTCGAGGGAGTGATCTATAGTTTTGCTTTATGCATTTTTGAGGGCTTTGCATAGCTATCCTTCAAGGGAGTAATCTATTTAATTATAGCAATGATGATGCAGTTGTCCTTCAAGGGAGCAGTTTGTATGTATAGTTTTATGACTTTGATATTTTGACATCTCTATTTATTTTTGACAAGATTTGTAGTCATGGACAAGACTATAGAAGGTTAAGGGCTCCATTTTATTAGGACAAAGCATCCATATTTTATAAAAGGGTCACATAGTGTTTGTGTAGGGGAATAGGGTTAAAAGGAATGAGGATTAAAATTACAGGGATTGCTCAAAGGATGAGCTCAAGTTAAATATCAAGTGAATGAGTACTTGATTAACAATAGAATGGTTTTATATGCAAGGCATTAAGGGGCTCAATTTTTGGTCAGCCTTCAAAAGAAGACAGATGATAAGTCCTTGATCTATGCTTGTGTGTCATGATATAAGGTCTGAGCCAATTAGGAGCAAACTTGCCTCATTTGCTTCTTTCCAAATTGGTCATGTGTTAAAGATGATGAAGAAGTTGGTTGATGTTTGGTTGATGCTTGGTTGGTTGATGTTTAGTCAATGCTTGGTTGATGCTTGGTCGAGTCTTGGTCAAGGCTTGGTTGGTTGATATGTTGTTGGCATGTTTTGGTCGAGGCTTGGTGGAGGCTTGGTCGATGCTTGGTCGAGGCTTGGTCAAGGCTTGGTCGATGCTTGGTCGATGCTTGGTTGAGGCTTGGTTGAGGCTTGGTTGAGGCTTGGTTGAGGCTTGGTCAATGCTTGGTCGAGGCTTGGTCAAGACTTGGTCGAGGTCATGATAGTCAATATAGAGTCAAATTCCCCCAGTTATTTTGGTGATGAGGAGAATGCTTGAGAAATGGTTGGATAAGATGGAGAGAAGACATTGAAGCTTCTCTTTGTCAAGGAGTGTGATGTGAGGATGAATCTTGTGAAGCTTTTGTCCTATAGGCTTAGTTTAAGAGGATGGAATCTTGATCTTCCAGGTTAGAGTTTGGAATCTCAGAATTATGGATGGTAATGGAGGTAATGGTTGGTAATGATTGGACTAAGGCAGCTAGTGGTTGGGAGTCTTCAGGTTGGACCTCCACTGCCTATAAGGCTTTGATTAAGGCTTGGTGATGTTGTGGAGAGCTTTGAATGAGGTCATATAAAGATGTCTTCACAGAAGTTTGGTGACGTTGTTTCACCTTGGAGTCATGAATTGGTTTCAAAAAAGTTGGTCGAGATGTGCCCAAAAGTGAAATCTTGGGTTTTGATGGTTGAGGAGGCTTGACGAATGGATATGTTTGAGGGAGAGAAACCTTATCTTTCCCTTTATCTTTCATGGTTTGTGACGTGGTGTCCACATTGATGGTGTTGATTTCAAATAATGGGGTTGAAGGGGGTAGAGGGACCGTAGTCTTGTGTTGAGATTCTTATTTAGGTGATGAGGTTGGAGAGGCAAGGGATGGTGTCAATGATTTGTTGAAAAAGTGGTCAAAAGGATCCTTAATGAAAGAGGTGTCCTTTTTTAGGTATTGACGAATGATAGCTTTAAGAGTGCAACAACGCTCAGTGTCATGTCCAGGTGTGCGATGATACGCACAAAATTTAGTTTCATCGAACCAAGATGGTTTTGATCTGAGAGTTGATGAGTGTGATGATGAAAAGGGTTGGGAGACATGGGATGGTGTCAGAGATTTGTTGACAGTATCCTCAACAAGAGGGGTGTCTTTATTGATGAATTGGTGGATGACAACCTTAAGGGCACAATAATTTTTAGTGTCATGCCCAGGTGTGAGATGATATTGGCAAATTTTAGTGTCATCGAACCATGACGGTTTTGGTCTGAGAGGTTGAAATGGTTTGATAGACAAAAGAGTGATGTTAGAGGATTGTAACAATTGGTGTAATAGCAAGGTATAAGAACCTGCTAATGGGTTTGCACATTGTGTTGCAATAAAAGTTGGCAACTTTTGTTTAGAAGCTGTTGAAGGAGTGTTTTGAACCATATTTTTGTTTGGCGGTGTGGTCACATGTGTAGATGGCACTTTCATGGTAGGAGACATTGGATGCTTTGAAGGAGGTATGTTTTTGTTAGGTGTTGGTAGTAATGGAGGTGATTTGTTTTTGTTGGGTGTCGGAGTAGGAAGCACTCCTATTAAGGTGGATGGATGAGGGCCCAAAATGGAGGGCAATGATGATGGTGGAGGAGGAGTTCTCTGATGTGGTTTAGTAGCCTTTTTTGGTTTGGTTCGAGGGCCACTATTGTGGGGGGTCAAGTTCAAGTCTACCCTCACTAGATCTTCTTCGACCAAAGTAGGTGAGGTGGCGAGTTCCTCTCTCAGCAGAGAAGGGATTGGAGATTGTGGATCCTCAAGAGGATAGAAGGCAAGGATGATTGTGCCTTCTACTTATGGTTGAGGAGTAGGAAAGGTAGGGTCCTCCATTGGTAGTAGGAAGGATGAAGGTGGGGCTAGTGGCGTCGATATGGTCAAAGCATCCTCCAATATAAGAGAGGTTGATGGAGAAATAATAGGAGAAGAAGGTTCTTCCACCTGTGGAGGAAAAATAGGAGGAGAAGCCTCTTCTACCTGTGAAGGACCAATGGGTGGGCTAACCTCTTCATATTGTGAGAGAGGTTGGTTAGGCATAAGAGGTGAGACTGTGTTGACTTTGCGTATATTATGCTCTTGGGAGTCATCAGCCATGGTCTACACATTGTTTTGGCTAGGGGGATGGTTAGGAAAAGGTTGTCTAAAGATGTCTATGTTTTGTTTAGGTGGCACATTTGGATTATCCAAAACAAGATCACCTTTATCTATCATGTCTTGGACAATGTTTTTGAAGGTCTTGCAGTTGTTTATGTCATGGCCTTTGACACGGTGATAATGATAAAAGTCATTTTCCCTATACCATGTAGGGATGGCTTTTGTGGGGGTCGAATTGAGGTGGTCAGATTTGAGGGAGATTGAGGACCCCTTGCTTGACGATTTTATCCAACACGGATGCATATGATTCTCCTAGTGGAGTATATTGACACTGTATATACTGTTGTTGGAATTGTTTTGTGATGTAGTCTGATGTGGAAGGCTGAGATTGGTTGGTTGTTGTAGAGGATGGTGATCTAACGACCACAGTGTTTTTTGACTCCTTGGATTTGGAGTGGGAAGAAGAAGGTCTAGAAGAAGAAGGGTCTTTTGATTTGGCATTTGGGTTTTTAATCTACAATTTAACTTTATTTTCCTCGATGGCACGTAGTTTAAGCTTCCTAGCCATCGTGAAAGCTTCATCAAAGGTGCAGAATGTTTGGACCCGTAGAGTAGAAGAGATTTTCTTGGCACACACTTGTGAAAAGACATCAATGAGCTCGGGTTGAGGTAAAGAAAAGGAGAGTTGGTTGATTAAGCCTCTCCAATAGGCAACAAAATCAGCTATGGATTCATCATCAAACTATTTGATAGAGTATAGGTTCGCAATTGAGACCTTTTTGGTGATATTGATCGAAAAGTGGTCAAGGAAAAGCTGAGCCAGTTGGGTGAATGTGAAAAGGGAGTGACTGGTAATAGAGTTATACCAATTGAGGGTAGCACCAGAAAGTGACATGGGGAATGTGCGTAGCAATAACGCATCATCATGGGCTATAAGGTAACAAGCGTGTCTAAACGCTCATAGATGTTGTTGTGGGTCTTCCTTACTCAGGAAACGAGTAAACTTGGGAAGTTCCCACTAACTGAGATATGGTTGGATTGGGACTGAAGGATGAATGGGTTCATTGCAAATTTATTCATAAGAGAGAACATTGCTTGAACCGAAAATGGATGTCTCAAGATTAGACATTTTTTCCATCAAAATTTTGATTAGATCCATTGATGGATTTGCAGGTGGGGCACCCCCTAGGTTGTAAGGCACTTGGAAGGTATTAGGAGGGGTTATGACGTAGTTGGTTGCGCTTGTATAGGCATAACATATTGATAACTAGTCATAGGGACAAAAGTGGAAGCCAAGGGTGGTTGTGTCATGAATCTAGGAGGCACAACTTGGCTTGATGTCACTACAGGTGGTTGAATGGTGGCACTATTAAAAGGATAGGTAGTCACTCCCACATTTATAGTTGCAAGAGTGTGTGGAGTCGAGACAATCAAGTTCTAAAAATGTGACAAACTTGGTTAAATTTAAGAGTCTCGCGTTTGGCTCTTAGCAAGATAGTGTTAGAGAGCCTTGATGTTATGGTCAAGGAATCTCTCAAAATTTTGATCCCCTTCAGGAATAATAGGAGATTGATCGGGGGTTGACTAGATAGGAGAATATTCAGTGTTATGGAGGGCAAAGGCGGAAGTGGTTGTTGCCTTGCTTGGTCAACAAGATTTTTTTTTGACTATGTGTCAAAACCATTCAAGGCAAAAAGGGTCAAGTTCCATAAATTGTGTTTTTTTTTAGTTTCAGAAAATCAGAATGTGTGTCTAACAGCAAGAAAGTCAGGTTTTAAGCCTGCTATTTTGGAAGAAGGATTTTGATAGTGATCGATGTCGATATAAAAACTGATGCTAGTGAATAAAGGGGCCAATATCAGTCAGATAACCGATGTCGGTGAAAATAGGTTGCCGACATCGGTGGAAAAACCAATGTCGGTGACTGTGGATTTCTAGAAACTTCAAAAGACTGAAAGTTTTTGGAAGAAAGAAAAAAGTCTGAGTTGTTCTTGGAGCTCAGAATGTGACCTCACTAGTTCAAAAAAATAGATAGAGATAGAAAAATAGATGAAGACAAGCAAACCTTTAAACGTTAATTCCTAAGAATAAGTTTTAGAGTCTTATTGGCTTATGCCTTAGAAGAGTATGTTTGGGAAGTTGGCTTTTAGAATGGGTCCTAAAAGAAGCAGTCTAAGGTTGGTTTTGGGTTAGTTTTGGTGCTCAAAGTCTGTATTAGGTTCCGTACGTAGCCTGGTGCTAAGGAGCAAGCTCCCCTCACTTCACGAGCCTAGAGATAAGCTGGGTTGCTTAGCTAGTATATACTTCCCCTAGAGTTTATACTCTGCCAGAGAACAGAGTGGGCTCTCCCCTTAGTAGTGAAGTCCAAGTGGGATTACCAAGGAGGGTAAGGTATCTGCTAGGTGATGAAATCCTAGTCAGACCTTGTCTCAAGTATGTTTAGATGTTTGATTTGCAATAGTGGTCTGGTCATGTAACATAAGTGCACTAAGATTTATTCATAATGAATTTTTAAGTTACTAGATGAGTGGACCAAATATGCATTCAAATAGAGATGAAATGCAAAAGATTTTAAGCCCAAATTGAAATGTGTGTTCGGATGCAGACAAGTGGAGAAAAGGTTTAAGAGCATGAATTCTAAGATGCAAGAAGGAAAGGTGACAAGAAGAAAAAGAAAGATTCTTTTTAACTTGCTAATGGTGTCTTTTTGGAAGAAATAGAAGAAAGGGATGCAAGAAGAGATCTAATGCACCTATATGAAAAGTTTGTTTTTAGAAGAAAAAGTATGAACCCAAGGAAAACTCCCAGGGTCCCATCGGGCATGCCAGAATGTTTCTAAGTATTTTTGCTTTTCTACATTCAGAAGATGAAAGAAACTATGATAATGGTCAGGGGTTTGTACATACCCAAATGAAGTTTGTATACCATATCCAGATGACTGAAGGAGCTCCTCTTTGGCTATGGAGGATGACACCTGTAGAAGAAAGAGACTCAAACATAGAGATTGTTAGATAGAGATAAGGTGGACTGCCAAGTGATGTGCTCAGTCCCAAAAGTGCAAAGACTTCCTTGGGGGATGATAGTCCACTATTGATAAAATAATGTCAGATAAAGATAAATAATGAAAGACTAAGCAAAATAAATAGAGACAATGCATACCTATATTTTGTTTTTGGTCTTCCACTATCACTGACACCAGTTAGTTTGTTGTCTTCAGTTGGTTAAAGTTGCCGATGGTGGTTAGTTTTCCATCCTTAGTTTGTAATATATCGACGTTGGTTATTTTGATGATGTCGGTAGGGGCAATGGTCTTTTGGACGGGTCTCAGGTTGTGTCTTTAGTCAGCAGAGTGGTATGTGGTAGTCAGAGAGTCTGTGCAGGGATGCAGGACAGTAGATAAGGTCTTAGGAGGGACAAGGTAGGGAGACAGGTTGTCAAAAAATGGGTAAGGGTATGAAGAAGGCTCTTTAGCCTCTCTGAGAAGAAAGTCAGGTCTGGTCTGGTTGATAGCTGGGTCTGGTTGATAATATGGCTTAGAAGTAGTAACTAGAGAACCAATTACTAATACATTCTAAATAATAAAATGAAATAAAAGAAGAGTACTTAGCTCTAGTTTGCTAAAGAAAGAGTGAGGAAGATTTGTTGCTGATGTGGCTGATGTACCTACAATGTCTTTAACCTAAAGTCTGGAGCTATTTCTGTAGAGTGCCTGTAGCCTATGATGCTTGGTGTGCGTCTGGGAGAGAGAGAGAGAAAGGTTGAATACTGAGAGCAAGAGATTTGGCATTCGGGTCTGTGATCGATTGATTTTGTGATATTATTTTAGCATCCCAAGGGGAAGATAATTCACCTTCAGGTTGTTTTAAGTGACTGACGTTGGCGATCCCACTGGCGTCGGCCGACTGGTAACCGACGTCGGTGGCTAGAAGATGGGAAAAAGGCTATTTTTAGCCTTCTGCTCGTTCCTTCATCTACCGAGTTTAATTGTCATTGGAAAATGGTCGAAGGTGGGTTTAATAGGCATGGGGATTAGTGAGAGAGTTGAAATGATTATTCATAGGGTAGTGAATGAGGGTATCCAAGGGTGAGGAATCCAAGGGTGAGGTGTCAAGGGTGATGTGTCATGCGTGAGGTGTTAAGGGAGGTGTTATTAATTTAAAATAAGTTATTATTTTAAATTAATAAGTGTGTGGGTTAGGAATGTGTTAGAAGTGGACCAAGGGGACCAAGGGGGAGTTGACCAAGGAGTAGACATGATTTTGGTTTCTACACTTCTAATATCATTTATCTTTCATGATCTAGATCCACCCTATGCAAAACCTCATCTATTTTGAGCTTGTATATAAATCTATTTATGATATTAAAGGTTGAGGTAGGTGAAATTAGTTGTTTCTTATACCACTCTACATAATATGCAAGGAATATCTATTTAAATTTAGTGATATATTCCATTTTATCAAGATTTTTTTAGTCAATCTTGAATATATAGGCATGTAAAGATTTGTCATTTACCTCTTTCTATTCTTCAATTATTTGGATATGACTCAATAGTCAAGTCCCATATTTTCTCTACCAAGTTTCAAATTAATTTTGAAATGGAACAACATTAGCCACTAATATATTTTACGCCCAACATTAGTTTATTTACCAAGCATCTCAACATTTGGTGATCAATTAAGAACTAGAGAGTATCCAACAAATAGTGTTTGAACATCTACAATGAAAAAAACATGGATAGGGTTTCTTGTTCAATTTTAGTATAGTTTTTCTCTACATATGATGGCTTAAGACATGAAAAATGAATTTTATGATTAAGACCTCTATCCCTTGGTTGTGCTAACATTTCTCCATTTGATATTTTTGATGCATCCACATGAACATGGATTCATTTATTCCAGTCAGGAAACACCAAAATAGGTGTTGTAACCAACCTTTGCTTATAATTGGTGAAGGTCATCTGATATTTAGAAGTGCACTTAAATTTGGCATCTTTGTGTAATAACTTCTCCAGTGGTGTTGAAATTGTTTCATACTGACGAAGGAGATTACGATACTACCAAGTGTGAATTACGAATGATTATACCTTGAATGAGCTGACATGTGGTTTTAGTCCCACAATTAAATTGATTTCACCTTGAATGAGCTGATAATTGGTTTTAGTCCCACAATTATTACAATATTTAATTGATCTGATAGAATCCTATTACTATAGATAAATGTCCCATCAGAATGCCAAAGGGTGTGAAAAATAGGAAATTATTTAGATTGGGTGAAATTATCAAATCCCAACATCTTTTCAACATCAATCACACTTTAAAATATGTTCTTCAAATAGGAAGAAGACTATTAATCATCTAGATAGAATTATAAAAATTCATGAATGAAATCTTTGAATGTAGTAAAAACTACTTAGGAAAACATTGTAGGTTCATTATTTAATCCAAAAGGAATTACCTTATATTCAAAGGATCCCCAATCTATCATGAATGTTGTTTTTGTTTGATCCTTAGCTAAAATAGGGATTTTATGGTATTCGTTGAACCCACATATGAAAAAATAGACTACATGACCTATAATTAATTCAAGTACATCATCTATGAAAGGGATTGGAATAAATCATTAACAAAAGCATCATTAAAATATTGGTAGTCACCACAAACTTAAATTTATCTAGTTTTCTTAGGTTATACCGCTATTGGACTAATCTATTATAATTTTTCAACTAGATATATGATTCCAACTTCTTGCATCCAATCGATTTCCGCTTTGACCTTCATCTTCATATTAGGATTCAATCTATAAGGGATATTTTTAATTATCCATGTGCATTATTTTAGCTCAATGTGTATCTCCCATAATTAAGGGTATACATCCTTAACTTTTGAGAATTTGGTAGGAAACACATCTTCATAGACTTGTAGCAATTGAATTGCCTTAGAGATCTGTTGTTGCTTCCAATAGTCCCTAATGGTTGTTAGTTTTGATATTATGTCTATATTAGTGTTATCATTTTTATTCCACATTTATTCTTTATATATATTTATTTTCCCCACTTAAATAGAATTCATTAGTTTTATTTCACCTTAATACTCTAGGATATTGACATTTCACAATTGTTCTCTTTGATTTTCTATGTTATTTATTTTAGGTTCCTTTGTATCCCTCTAAGATTCAAATAATCTTTTCAAGTTTATATATTATTAACTTTCACAATGATCTAAGTGCTCTATGTTATTCCATAATTTATTACAATATTTCAACATGAATTCCTATTTGCTATTTGTGTTTGTGTATATATATTTTTTATACTCACCCTATGATGTATGTCTCTACATAATAAGAACATCTTTCTCTCACCCATGACACATCAATTTTTTTAATTTTTGTAGAACCCTATGCACCATTATATTTTCATCTTAAAATAGAAATGTTTAAATTAAACCTTGTTTTACTTATGGCCATTTTTTATGCTCTTGTTTATGTTCTTGATGTATTTACCAAACCTTGGGAAATGATGCTAAGGTTTTTTGAAATACATGTACCCAATATTTTGGCTCTACTTGTTGAGATGATCATATTTCAACAAATTTATGAACATACATTTTAGGGTAGTATCTATCCTAAAATAATGCACATTTTTTAGATATGTAAGTCACAACCTAAAACCTAGATTGCAACATTTCACATGCTTCTCCCAATGAAGTTTATTACATCTATGACCATCCCACCAACTCACAATAACTCTTTTAAATGTGTAGTTCAATAGATTAACTCACATGCATATATCTAGGACATGATATTCTAACCTATAAACAAATTATACTAGATATTTTATGTAATAATATTAGGGCATCTATCTTTATCTAGAATGCAACATTTGTATGGGTATTATTACATGATCTTCAAGCATCCAATTTATCATATGCACATCTGAATGCCCACTTATGGAGTAAGTTTCTTCCCATGGAAAATTTCATCCCTATGTATGTTTAATATAATTTATATCCATAGAAGTTACCTAATATAGGTGATCAATTTATGAATTATTATGAGAATGCATAGAAGGAGGCTTACATTTTTCCATGAAGAGTTGTGGGAAAATATTAAGCATTTAAACTATTGGGGCCAAAAATTGGTTTATTTTATGTAGCTCTGGTATATTTTATCCATACTTGATAATCAACACTATACTAAGAGGGTGATAAATTAGTATTATATAAATTTTTAATTTAAAATTTAAATCCACACAAATAATTCACAAAAAGAGATAACATAGTGACACTAAATTTACATGAAACCCCTTTCAAGGAAAAACCACAAATGAATAGCTACTTGGAACTACCATCCAAATCCGTCTAAAAATATAAATAAATACAAAGTGGTTGTAGGCACCAACCCACTAGAGACATCGATCCCCAACACCAAGCACCAACTCAACAAATTTGAAGGCACCAACCTTGTGGATACACCAATCCTGACACAAAATAAATTATCTTTTGAATATCACTTTGATTTCTTTTCTTTTTCGCTCAAATGATATGCATAAATAAAATTTTACTCTTCCTTTCTTCCTTCTCTCTCACACTTATATGATCTTCAATCAAATAAAATTATTGTAATACTTCCACATCTCTTCTCCCTTATATATCCTTTAAAATTTTCTCACAAAGGAGGCATCCTATCCAAGAGGCACCTCTTCACCAAAATATGTGACCATTGACATTTCCATTGATATTTCTATTAACTTCTTGTAACAATTCCATTTAACACTTTCATTCACTTTTGACAACAATTATATTTGACATTTCCATTCATATCCATTATAATTCCTTTGACATCAATGGCAATTATTCCAACAATCTCCACCTTTTTCATTAATGGCAATCCCCATGAATTAGTATATAAACTCCCCCTTGTTTTAGTTCTCCTCCTTTGCTCCCCCTATCTTCAATTATCCCCCTTTAAAATCAATGGAAAATGGTTGCTCATAGTTCACCCCTTAAACCATGTTGCTTCTTGAGAATTTAATGACTTAATGAGAAGGGTATCACACCCAACATTTGTCTAATGTACTCAAAAATTCCTTTAAAGAGTGGCTTTGTGAAAATGTCCACTATATACACTTTTTGTGGCAATGTAGTCCAACCTAACATTATTTCTAGATACTTGCTCTCTTAAGTAAATATATTTGATCAAAATATGCTTAGTTATGGAGTGCATAAATATATTATTTAAAATATTAATTTCACTAGTATTATCAAAAAATATAGAAATGGGATCATCATTTTCTACCCTAATATCTTGTAGAGTCTGCTTCATCCATAGAACCTATGTGAAAAATGATACTACTACTATATATTTGGCCTCAACTATGCACAAGGAAATATAAGGTTGTTTTTTTCTTAACCAAGAAATTAAAATTCCACCAAGAAAAAATTCTCATTCACTTGTACTTTTCCTATCATCCATGTTGTCTACCCAATCTACATCGGTATATGATGTTAAGGTGAAATATTCACCTCTTAGATACCACAAACCATAATCCAAAGGCCTTTTTAGATATCTATATATCCTCTTAACCACTTACACATGTATTTATTTTGGGGTTTCTTGGAAACATGCAACTAAAACAGCTACATACATGATATCTAACCTAGAGGCTATTATGTACAATAAGTTTCCAATCATTGACTTGTATAGAGTCTGATTTGCTTCAGGAGACTCATCATCCTTACTCAACTTGTATCTTGTAACCATCGGTGTGTTTATTGGTTTATAATCTTCCATTTAAAACTTATTTAACATCTCCTTTACATACATATTTAGAGAGATAACTATTCCCTTTTTAGATTGAGAAATTTGTAAACCAAGGAAAAATGACAACTCTCCTAATATTGACATCTCAAACTCATTTTTAATATTTTTGGAAAACTCTTGGTACATTTTTCTATCATATCCTCAAAAAATAATATTATATACATGCATAACAACAATCAATTGATGATTACCTTTAGTCTTAATGTAGAGAATACTATCTGCTACTCCTCTTTTGAACCCTTGTTAAAAATTATATGTGTTAAGTCTTGAGTACCATGCTTGAGGAGCTTGTTTTAACCCATATAACATTTTAGCTGCTCAATGTAAACTTCTTCCTCTAGTTTTCCATTTAGAAATGCATATTTGGCATACATTTGAAAAACCTTAAAATTCTTATAAATAGCAAATGCCAAGAACATTCTAATGGCTTCTAATAAAGTAAAAGGAGCAAGGGTTTCATTAAATTCAATACCTTATACTTTAGCATACCCTTTGCATACTAATCTTTCCTTATTTTTGGTTACATCCCCATCTTCATTCAACTTATTTTTAAAAACCCATTTGGTGTCAATCACATTTTTGTCCTTTGGTCTTGAAACAAGTTCCCAAGTTTCATTCCATTTTATTTGGTTCAATTATTCCTCCATGGAATTGACCCAATGTTCATCTTTAATATCTTCTAAAACATCTTTGGGCTCTATTTTTTATAATAAAGAGAAATTAACTTGCTCGATGTACTTACAATCCAACATTGAGTTTGCACCCTAGCATCGTTATCATTGCAAATCATATTTTCTCCATGATTCTTATGAATAAATCTCAATGGTGTCTTAGTATCTTCCCATTACTCTTATTCCATTTCTTCTTTGACTTCATTTTATTTTAATTCTTCCAAGTGATCAGTTACTTGTGTGGTCACCTTATGTTCTCTAAACTCATCTACTCTTACATTGACACTTTCCTTAATATTTTGAAGTCTTTTAATATAGCATCTATAAGATTTACTCCTTGGGGAGTATCCAAGGAAAATACCTTCATCAAATCTAGAGTTAAACTTTCCCATATCTTCATCATTTCTCTTAATATAACATTTGCTTCTAAACACCCTAAAGTATTTAATGATAGTTGGTTTACCCTTCCATAGCTCTTAAGGTGTTTTGGTATTATTTACTCTAATTTATCCTCTATTAAGGATGTAAATTGTCATATTAACTAATTATCCCCAATACCTATCTAATAATTTGGACTCATTCAACATAGTCCTGGCCATCTCTTGAATTGTTCAGTTCTTTCTTTTAGTAACTCCCTTTATTGTGAAGCTCATGTAGCTGTGAGTTATCTTCTTATTGCATGTTCCTTACACATTTTATTGAATTAATTTGAGATTAAATCACCACCTCGATATAACATTAGGCATTTGATCTTTATATCCATTTCATTTTCTACTAAAGCTTTCAAAAATTTAAAAGTTCTCAAATGTGTCAAATTTATCCCTTAAAAGAGCAACCCATGCCATTCTATAATTGTCATTAATTAACAGCATAAAGTAAGTCTCACCTTTTATACTTTGAGTTCTTTTGGGCCCACATAATTATAAATGGATTAATTCCAAAGGCTTTGTTTTTAAATACTCTTTTGATTTAAATCTACCTCTAGTTTGCTTTCCATACAGACATGGCTTGCCACTGATGTTTAAAGGTTTCATGATTTTTGGTATGTCTCTCACACACTACTTATTGATTATTTTCACCAAATTTTCAAAAATTAATATGTCCCATTCTCCTATTCCATAAAAAACTCTCATCTAATTGCATCATATTATTAAGTTGTGGAGCTAAAAGCTTCAACTATGCAGACATGGAGGAGGTTGTTAAAGTTCAAGAGACACTGGCGTCGGCAGTATAACTGACATCGATCATGATGAATGCAGAAGGAAACTAACATTAGCAGGGAGTCGGCCGACATCGGTTAGCACCAGTCAGATAGGGACTGATGTTGATCACCTGTGATAGTTTCAGAACTATTCATTGCACGAATAGTTAGTTTGTTGAACTAATTATTTGCATGTAAAGGCTATTTCGAGTCTTGAGTTGCGTGTCTATTATTAGTAAACTAAGAGTCTAAGTTATTGTTTAAGTCTAGGATCTATTTATAGACCCATTGGCATGTATTGTAATTATGAGCTAAAAAGGAAGGCAAGGAAGATCCTTCCATTGTAAGATCATTGAGTTGCAAGTTATTGCAAGCTCATAGGAGATCTACATCTGTAAGTATGGTCTATTGAATTGCAGGTTGCAGGTTCATGGGAGATCTACTTGAAGTACTTTGAGTACTTGTGTACTGGTAGGGTTATTACTGACTAGTTGGAGGTAAACACCAATTCTGTGTGTGAGTTGTGTGTTGGGACCATTTTTGGTAGGAGAGTGAACTCTTGATTGAGAATTATTGGGAGCCCTTGAAGTGTGGGAAGCCTTATAGAGGTGGAAGAAGAAGTTGCATCTTCTTTATTATATTTTCTTTTTGGATGAGTATTAATACAAGATAGTGTATTGTCTCTCATATTCTATGTTATTTGTGAATTCTAGTTACTTGTACTTATGGTTAATTCTGCATGTTTAATTTCTTGTATGTGGTAATTATATTGTGCTTTTTCTGAGGAGCAAGATCCTAACAAGTGGGATCAGAATAGGTGTGTTGTTCTAGATTCCCCAACAACTGGTATCAGAGGAGCTTTTGGTTGGGATACTAATAGGTTGGATTAGATCTGGTTAGTGTGTGTTGATTACAAGTTACTCACAGGGGTTTTTGTTTGAGTGGGAGTAGAGCAATGGCAGAAGAAAGTAAGCTAAGAATGGAGAAGTTTAATGGTAAGAACTATCAATTATGGAGGATGCAAATTGAAGATTATTTGCATCAAAAAGATTTGTACTTACCGTTGGGAGGGGTTGATTGCAAACCCTGGGATATGAAGGATGAAGAATGGGAGGTTCTTGATCGGAAGGCTCTGGGATATATAAAGTTGAGTCTTGCATCGTCTATGATTTCCAACTTATCACACGCTAAGACAATGGTAGAGTTGATGAAATCTTTGGCAAATTTATATGAAAAACCTTCAGCTTCGAATAAGGTATTTCTTATGAAGCAATTATTTAATTTGCAAATGTTGGAAGGTGGATCTGTTCATAGTCATCTTAGTGATTTCCATGGTTTGGTAAACCAATTAAATTCAGTCAATATTGCTTTTGATGATGAAATTAAGGCTCTCTTAATCTTATGCTCATTACCTGAAAGTTGAGAGAGTTTGGTAATGGCAGTTAGCAATACTGCATCTTCTTCAAAAATCTTAAAAGTGGATGATATTGTGAGTGTAAATTTGAATGAAGAGATACGTAGGAAAAGTATAGGTGAATCATCAGGGAATGCTTTGAGTGTTGAAGGCAGGGGAAGGCAAAGAGAGAAGATAGAGCATGGGAGATCAAGGTCCAAGATAGGCAAGAGATCTAAGTCCAGGTATGGCAGAATAACCTACTGGAAATGTGGAAAGCAAGGGCACTTAAAGAGAGATTGTAGGTCGGTTGAAGATCAGCATGAAGGACATGAAGAAGCAGGTGATGTAGGTATTGTTACATAGAATGCTCTGGTATGTTCTTTGGATAAAGTAGAATCTTGGGTTTTAGATTTTGGTGCCTCTTTTTATGCATCCCCAAATAGGGAATTTTTTCATGAGTATGTCCAGGGAGACTTTGGAGAAATTTGTTTAGGGGATGGTAAGCCTTGTCAGATGGTTGGCAAAGGGAAAGTGAAGCTGAAATTGTAGACAGATAACACATGGGTGTTGAAGGAGGTCATGCATGTCCCAGTTCTAGAGCAGAATTTGATTTTTGTAAGAAGTTTGGGTGATGAGGGTTACATAGTAACTCTCACAATAGACTCTTGGAAGGTTACCAAGGGTGCACTTGTAGCAAGAGATAAGAAAGTAGGTACGCTTTATCTATCTACATGTATAATTGATTCTCTTTCTAGGTTATCTACTTCAGCTGTAGATTCAAAAATGTGGCTTAATAGGCTTGGTCACATGAAAAAGAAGGAGATGCATGTTCTTGAGTCAAAGGGTATGCTTTCAAATTTGATGAGCATGAATCGAGATTTCTGTATGCAGAAGAAGAAGGTGACATTTCTTGAGGAATCTAATATTCGTGACAAGAGTAGAAAAGCCTTGGTTTTCAAGGAGAAGATGACAGATAGAGATCAGTGGAAGGGGCTGAAGAATTTTGAGCAGAGCAAGGGTGATTTGGACAAGGTTTTGATCCAAAAGGAGCTCGCGGGTAGAAGTCATTTCTCACAAGAAAAACACAGAGACTGACATCGATTAGAAAACTGACATCGACATCCAGACAAGGACTGATGTCAGCTATGTGTAACCCAATGTCAGTGACTCAAGGACAGATAAACACTGACATAAGTCATGGGGAACTAACGTCGGCGATGAGGCAGTTGCATGGAACTGACATCGGTCAGGTGCAGACTAAGATGTGACTGGCATCAGTCACTAAGACAGATTTTGGGTGGACAGCAAGCTGTCAAGGAGTCTCAAGCACTGATATGGAGGACTTAAAGGGTAAGTAAGCCTCAAATTTGTCATTTCCCTTCTTTACACTACTTGTTGCTCACTGATGGTAAAGAACTAAGAAGTTGTTAAAGAAGTAGAGCAGGTAGATCCAGGAAACAGTGGGAGCTTGGCATGGATGAAGGATGTGATTCCTTGGAGAAGAACCAAATGGGAGTTTTGGGTGGAGTTTCCAGCTGGAAGAAAGCACTGAGAGACGAATGGATGTTCAAGATGAAGAAGAGCGAAAATGGACATGTGAGACGGAAGGCCAGAGTATATAGTCTTGAATAAGCTGTAGGATAATGGAGGTTTGATCATTGTATTTCTCTTTACCAGGTTGGATAATATTAGCTACATTATCCTATTACTGTATGATGTGCTTGTTGCAGGGTTACATTTACAGGGAATTGTTGAACTAAAGGTAAAGCTAGTTTGAAAGGATGTCATGAGGAATCTGGGAGCATCATGATTCTTTGGCATGAGTGTGTTTTAGGGACATGGAAGGTCATATGTTGACTTTGTTTCAAGATGACTGTGTGAGACTAGTTAGCATGCTGATGGTTGGATAGTTCACAGAATAGTGTCTTGATTCACATAATGAGGTTAAGTGCATGGTATGTACTATACCTGAGTTTTCCCAAGTAGTGGGAGTTGTCACAAGTTTGGAGCCAATCTAGGAAAGAAGCATTGGAGGGTAGCTCAGTGGATTCTTAGAGGGACCAGCAGTAGGTGCACATGCTATGCAGGGTCAAGTTATTTTTTACATGGGTTTGTAGATGTGGATGTGGCAGGGGATTTGGATGACAGGTGTTGCACCATAGGATTTGTGGTAGTTGGTCTTCAAGAGTGATCTTGAAGAGGGATACAAAGCCAAGGGAACAAACTAGATGATGCACAAATATAGGTATAGTTACAGTTGTTTATCTCCAAGTGGGAGATTGTTAGGTTGTGGAGCTAAAAGCTTTAACTATGCAGACATGGAGGAGGTTGCTGAAGTTGTTAAGGTGTGGAGCCTAAAACCTTCACCAAGGAGCGTGTTTTGATGTTTGCAGGTTTACACAGTCACCGACATTGGTCAGGAGCGACCGGCGTTGGTCAGGTGTAGTTGAAGAGACATCGATGTCGGTAGGGGATCGGCCAACATCGGTCACAGGCAAGCAGGCAGGAACCGGCGTCGGTTACCTGTGCGTCTAGAATGCTATTTTTGAAGATAGAACCAAGTGTTTGCATGATGAGTTTAAGTCTTAGTCTTAAGTCTACGTCTCTATTATTAATAAGACTATTTTTAGAGCCCTTGTTCAAGAGGCTTAACTATTGGTTGTAAGTGCATGCTCAACTCTCTTAATTCTATATGTAGAATTAGATCTTCTTAGCTTAGTGTGGTTTTAGTTCATTATATTGAATGTTGAAAGAACAGTACAGAATTGTATAGGTGAATCAATCCAGGTTGTTGGAGTTGATTGTACTTGAGAGAGAGAGCTCTTGAGGGATAGAGATCTAGAGAGAGATCTTGTGCATCTGAGAGAGGTGTGGAAGAAAGAAGTTTCTTCAATTATATTCCTTTTGTAAAGAGTTTAATACAAGTTTTCAGGGTGGTTTCTTGTATCTCTTGTTCTTCCTATTTATCATTCTAGTTACTTATCTATTTGATTTAATTCCACGATTTATTGCTTTCAAAAGTGTAATCATATTGTTGGTTGATACCCAACAAGTGCTATCAGAGCCTTACTTGTAGGTTTAGAGCTTGATATCCAATAATTGGTATCAAAGCTCAGGTTCACTAACAGGTGGTTCAGATCTATGTAGTGTGTATTGATTACAGGTTGCTCACAGGGGTTTCTGCAGGTATTTCTATTTGAGTGGGAGAAGCAATGGCAAAAGAAAGTAAACTAAGAATGGAGAAGTTTAATGGCAAAAATTATCAACATTGGAGAATGCAGATAAAGGACTATCTGTATCAAAAAGATCTATACTTACCATTAGGTGGGATTGTAAAGAAGCCCACAGACATGGATGATGAAGAATGGGAAGTTCTTGATAGAAAGGCTCTGAGGTCTATAAGACTGAGTCTAGCATCTACTGTGATATCTAATTTATCACAGGCAAAAACAACGGTAGAGTTGATGACTACTTTAGCAAATTTGTATGAAAAACCCTCAGCTTCTAATAAGGTATATCTTATGAAGCAGCTATTTAATTTGCATATGCAAGAAGGTGGATCTGTATCTAATCACCTGAATGATTTCCATGGAATTGTAAATCAATTAAGTTTAGTTAAAATTGTATTTGATGACTAAATTAAAGCTCTTTTAATATTATGTTCTTTGCCTGAAAGCTGGCATAGCTTAGTAATGGCAGTTAGTAATACTGCATCTGCTTCAAATATTTTAAAAGTAGAGGATGTTGTTAGTGTTATCTTGAATGAGGAAATTTGTAGGAAAAGCATAGAAGAGACATCTGGGAACACTTTAAGTTTTGAGAGCAGGGGAAGGCAAAAAGAGAAGAGCAAGAAAGGGAGATCAAGATCTAAGTCTAAGGGGAGAGGTAGATCCAAATCCAGAAATGGCAGGAAGCCACAATGCTAGAATTGTGGAAAGATGGGGCACGTAAGCAGAGATTGCTAGTCAAAGCCAAAGGAGGACAATCAGCACGAAGGAAAGGAAGAAGAAAAGGTTGCAGGTATTGCACAAGATGCTTTAATATTCTCTTTGCATAATAATATAGAATCTTGGGTGTTAGATTTTGGTGCATCTTTTCATGCTACCCCTAATAGGGAATATTTTAGTGACTATATCCATGGAGATTTTGGAATAGTGTATCTAGGGGATGATGAGCCTTGTAAAATTATTGGCAAAGGTAAAGTGCAGCTAAAAATGCAGAATGGAAAAACATGGGTGTTGAGAGATGTTATGCATGTTCCTAGCTTGAAGAGAAATTTGATTTCTGCAAGAAAGTTAGGGGATGAGGGTTGTACAGTAACTCTCACAGCAGAATCTTGGAAGGTGACCAAGGGTGCACTTGTTATGGCCAGAGGTAAGAGATTAGGTACTCTCTATTTATGTAATTGTGTTACTAACAATTCTCCTTTTGTATTATCTACTTCAGATGTGGATGCTAAAGTGTGGCACTCAAGGCTTGGTCACATGAGTGAGAAGGGGATGTCAATTCTTAAGTCTAAAGGTAAGCTTTCAGATTTGAAAAGCATGGATCTAGAATTTTGTGAGCACTGTGTATTTGGAAAATAGAAGAGAGTTAGTTTTCTCAAGACTGGGTCTACAAAGAAGAAGCATAAGTTGTAGCTTGTTCACACAGACGTGTGGGGACCAGCTTAGGTAGCTTCTATTGGAGGATCACAGTACTATGTTTCGTTCATAGATGATGCTACAAGAAAGGTATGGATCTATTGTATTAAGAATAAATCTGATGTATTTGAGACTTTCAAGATTTGGAAAGCTATGGTTGAGAATGAAATAGGCAGAAGATTGAAGTGCTTGAGATCTGACAATGGTGGTGAGTTCTGCAACTATAAGTTCAACTGGTATTGTTATATGCATGGAATCCATAGGCAAAGAACGATTTCAAGGACACCTCAGCAAAATGGAATTGCTGAAAGGATGAACAGAACAATCATTGAGCATGCAAGATGTATGAGATTGCATGTTGGTTTGCCCTTAGAGTTTTGGGCAAAAGCTGTTGACACTGCAGTGTACCTGATTAACAGAGGACCCTCTACAACTCTAGATGGTGGAATTCTGAAAGAGGCATGGATAGGTAAAAATGTAGATCTCTCTTTTCTCAAAGTTTTTGGTTGTGAAGCCTTTGTGCACGTTGATAAGGAAAATAGAAAGAAGCTAAATGCTAAGTCTATGAGGTGCACATTTATTGGCTATGGCTCAGATGATTTTGGTTTTAGATTTTAGAATCTAGGAACTAATAAGATAATTAGGAGCCGTGATGTTGTTTTCAATGAAAAAGTGACGTATAGTTATCAGCTGAAGAAGCTGAATCAATCTAGGTAGAGCAATGGAGAATTGGACGAGGTGACGGTCCAAAATGAGCTCGCAGGAAAAAGAAATAATCACTTGCAGGAAAACACAGAGACTGATGTCGGCAGGAAAGGAACAGGCGTCGACACTACAAAAACCGATGTCGATCATACAGAGACCCACGATGATAGGACAGGCACCAGCGTCGGTCAAGCAAAACCAACGTCGGCCGATAACAGGTCTGGAGGTGACCGAGGTCGGTCACTATCAGAGAATTTGGGTGGACAGCGTGTTGTGAACAAGTCTCAAACACCCATCAGGAGGTCAAAAAGAGTAACTAAGCCTCTAATCAAATATTCTCCTTCATTATTCTATTTATTGCTAACTGATGGTGGAGAACCAGAGAGTTTTCAAGAAGCAATACAAATGGAGTCCAAGAGTCAGTGGGAGCGTGGCATGGTTGAGGAAATGGAGTCCTTAAGAGAGAACCAAACATGGGATTTGGTTGAATTACTAGTTGGTAAGAGGACACTGAAGAATAGATGGACCTACAGGTTGAAAGAAGGTGAGAATGGACAGATGAGATATAAGGCCAGATTGGTAGTGAAAGGATTTGCACAAAAGCCAGGTATTGATTTTGGTGAGATTTTTTCTCTTGTTGTTAAAATGACTTCTATAAGGATTGTACTGTCTTTGGTTGCTATTGAGGATTTGCATCTTGAGTAGCTAGATGTTAAGACAGTGTTTCTTCATGGAGATTTGGATGAGGAAATTTATATGGAATAGCCGAAAGGATTTGAGCTCAAAGGTAAGGAGAAGTTAGTGTGCAGATTGAAGAAAAGCTTGTATGGCCTCAAGCAAGCTCCTAGACAGTGGTATTTGAAATTTGACAGGTTTATGACTGAGCATGGCTACAGTAGGTGTCAATCTGACCATTGTGTGTATTTTAAGAGATTGGATAATGGTAGATATATTATTTTATTGTTGTATGTAGATAATATGTTGGTTGCAGGATCACACACGTAGGATATCTCTGAGCTTAAAGTGAAATTAGCTCAAACATTTGCTATGAAGGATTTGGGAGCAGCAAAGAAAATCCTTGGCATGACCATTAAGAGAGACAAGAAAAATCACAAGTTGATATTGTCTCAAGAGGATTATGTGGACAAGGTGTTGAAATGGTTCAATATGCGGGATGTTAAACCGATAAGCACACCTTTAGCTAGACATTTTAAGTTGAGTAAAGAACAATGTCCTAATTCACATGATGAGGTAGAGTACATGAGTAAAGTTCCATATTATTCCACAGTAGGGAGTTTGATGTATGCAATGGTTTGTACTAGATCGAATATTACCCAAGCAGTGGGAGTTGTAATTAAGTATATGGCCAATCCAGGAAAGGAACATTGGAAAGCAGTTTAGTGGATCCTTAGATATCTGAGAGGAACCAGCAGTAGGCACTTGTGCTATGGAGGCTCAGATACTTCTCTACATGGTTATGTAAATTCAGATATGACAGGTGATTTGGATGGCAGGAGGAGCACCATAGGATATGTTTTCACTGTAGGTGGAACGGCGATTAGCTGGATATCAAAGTTGTAGAAGGTTGTTGCCTCGTCAACTATAGAAGTAGAGTATATTGCAGCCATAGAGGCTAGCAAAGAGATGATATGGATGACACGGTTCATGGAAGAGCTTGGAAAGGAGCATGAGAGTTGTAGATTGTATAGTGACAGTTAGAGTGTAATTCATTTGGCTAAGAATTCAGCCTTTCACTCAAGAACCAAGCACATACAGCTTAGATACCACTTCATACGATAGGTATTGGAGGATGGTGAGTTGAAGCTAGAGAAGATCCATATAGATAGGAATCCTGCTGATATGTTAACCAAGCTGGTTACAAAGGAGAAGCTGAATCTTCATTCAACTTTTTTTGGTCTTCATGATTGAGTTGAAGATGGGGGAGCTAGAAGATGTTGCTGTACAGGTACTGGTGTAACTTTTTATCTCCAAGTGGGAGATTATTAAGGTGTGGAGCCTAAAAGCTTCACCAAGGAGCGTGTTTTGATGTTTTCAGGTTTACACAGTCACCGGCATTGGTCAGGAGCGACCGACGTCGGTCAGGTGCAGTTGAAGAGACGTTGGCATTGACAGGGGATCGGCCAACATCGATCACAGGCAAGCAGGCAAGAACTGGCGTTGGTTACCTGTGCATCCAAAATGTTATTTCTGAGGACAGAACTGAGTGTTTGCATGATGAGTTTAAGTCTTAGTCTTAAGTCTACATCTCTATTATTAGTAAGACTATTTTTAGAGCCCTTATTTAAGAGGCTTAACTGTTGGTTGTAAGTGCATGCTCAACTCTCTTAATTCTATATGTAGAATTAGATCTTCTTAGCTTAGTGTGGTTGTAGTTCATTATATTGAATGTTGAAAGAATAGTACAAAATTGTATAGGTGAATCAATCCAGCTTGTTGGAGTTGATTGTACTTGAGAGAGAGAGCTCTTGAGGGATAGAGATCTAAAGAGAGATCTTGTGCATCTGAGAGAGGTGTGGAAGAAAGAATTTTCTTCAATTGTATTCCTTCTGTAAAGAGTTTAATACAAGTTTTTAGGGTGGTTTCTTGTATCTCTTGTTCTTGCTATTTATCATTCTAGTTACTTATCTATCTAATTTAACTCTGCGGTTTATTGCTTTCAAAAGTGTAATCATATTGTTGGTTGATCCCCAACAGAAGTTCCAGAGACATCAGCATCAGCAGTATAACCGACATCAGTCATGATGAATGCAGAAGGAAACCGGCATCGGCAAGGAGTCGGCTGACGTCGGTCAGCACCAGTCAAATAGGGACTGACATCGATCGCCTGTGGTAGTTTCAAAACTATTCGTTGCATGAATAGTTAGTTTGTTGAACTGATTGTTTGCATGTAAAGGCTATTTTGAGTCTTGAGATGTGTGTCTATTATTAGTAAACTAAGAGTCTAAGTTATTTTTTAAGTCTGGGATCTATTTATAGACCCATTGGCATGTATTGTAATTATGAGATGAAAAAGAAGGCAAGGAAGATCTTTCCATTGTAAGATAATTGAGTTGCAGGTTGTTGCAAGCTCATAGGAGATCTACATGTGTAAGTATGGTCTGTTGAATTTCAGGTTGTAGGTTCATGGGAGATCTACTTGAAGTACTTTGAGCACTTGTGTACTGGTAGGGTTATTACTAACTAGTTGGAGGTGAACACCAATTCTGTGTGTGAGTTGTCTGTTGGGACTATTTTTGGTAAGAGAGTGAACTCTTGATTGAGAATTACTGGGAGCCCTTGAGGTATGGGAAGCCTTATAAAGGTGGAAGACGAAGTGGCATCTTCTTTATTGTATTTTCTTTTTGGATGAGTATTAATACAAGATAGTGTATTGTCTCTCATATTCTGTGTTATTTGTGAATTCTAGTTACTTATACTTCTGGTTAATTTTGCATGTTTAATTGCTTGTATGTGGTAATCATATTGTGCTCTTTCTAAGGAGCAAGATCCTAATAAGTGGGATCAGAATAGGTGTGTTGTTCTAGATTCCCTAACACATATAGCATCTTTCTTTTTTAACTTTACTAAGCACATATAAGTTATTTTATGGTTCTATTTGCATCCACAATGAATCTTCCTGAATCAGCTTTCCTTACTTCATATCCTTAAGGATGGAAAGTGTGGATGTGTCCTTGATCACACATTTTACTCAAACTTAGGAGATTATGCTTCATCCCTTCAATGTACAACATATTCTCAAATTTTGTCTTTTTATCATTTAGATTGAGGTTACCTTTGCTCGCTATCCTTGTTGTAGCATTGTCTCCAAATTTTGCTAATCCCTCCACTTACATTATTCAATGAATGGAACTTGCTCTTGTCTCATGATTATGGCTCAAATATCTACTATTAATTTATCACTATTTCTCTTCATTTTGCACATGAAAAGAAGTTTGAACTAGCATAGTTTTATTTTCCTCTTGTTTATTCTTCCAACCTTTTGTAGATTTTGTTTATTACTTTGCCAAGGTATCCACTTTCCTATTTTTCTTTAGATTATCTACATAAACACCTATATAATATCATGATATATGTCTAACTTTATTGCACTTATAACACACAATATCATATTCATTGTAATCCAATAGTACAATAAATGAATTATGATTTGAATAACCATAAGCACTTTTATTCCCACCATTATTTCTTCCCTGAATCTTACAATCTATTGCCTTATGACAAAAATTATTGCAATAAAAACAATAACAATAAAATGAGTTTTAATGCTTGATCATATAAGATTTCCTTGGATAGAAAGATATTTTGAAGTTTCTTGTGGGAACCTCATACCACTTGTTCTCATCTTTATCATCCTTTTGAGGAATGTTATTCTTTTGAGTAATATTATATTCCTTCTTCGATGATTTAGAAACATCTTTTGAATTATCCTTAGTGATATTTTTTTCTCCTCATAGCCAATATTGGTCTTGATGAATTATTTCTTATGGATATTAAGAATATTATCTAATATCTTGGTATTCTTTTCAAATTTTAAGATATTTCTCAGCTTAACACTAGACTTTTCCAATTCCTTTATTAAATCAATAATTTTAGATTCAATCTTAGCAAAATTTTCCTGTTTTGATTTTAGTTGATCACTTATTACCTCCTCAATTCTTTTCACCTCTTCTAATTGAGTTTTTAAAGTAGCATTGATCTTTTCAAACTCTTCAAATCTTTGAGATGTGTTCATTTTCAAATTTCCACCTTCTTATTCATATTTATAAATCTGATATTTTTTATTCAAATTCTTTTTCTTAATCCTCTTTATTTCATTCAAGGCATAAACAAGTTCTTCTTCTAGATCCACTTTTCCTTCATCCTCAAGATTTTCTTCCTCTTATAGAAACATTTGGTCTTCATCATTATTTTTTTCTATTGCCATAAAAAGAGTTTCTTCTTTATCACTCTTTGAATTACTCTCGTTACTCTCTTCTTCTAAGCTAATCTCCTTGGTGTAGAGGCTTTTCTTATATCTAGCAAAGTTTTTCTTTTTTTTCATATTTACTTGACTTATAGTTCTTTTTGTATGAATGTTTGCTCTTTCCTATCTTAGCATTTTATTATTCATCATTATTGTCATCTTTTGCATGAGGACACTTACTAGCAAAATTCCCTATCTCACCACAATTAAAAAATTTCAAAGGAATCTTACCTTTATACTTGCCAAATCCCTTTTTAAGATTTCTCACAAAAAGAGCTTCTTTTTCTCATGATTTATCACTTGACTCAGGTTTTGCATTTTTTGACTTTATTTGAAGCTTTGAAGGTTGATTCATGCTTTGATGGTTTTCCTATTTTTTCCTCATTTCATATGCTATGAGTATTCTCTGTAACTCATCCATCTTTAGCATGTTTATGTCTTTTATTTCCTTGATTGCTAAAACCATAGGATCAAATCATAAGGGGAGAGATATTAGTACCTTTTGTACTATTATTAAATCTTCTAGTTTTTCACCAAGTCCTCTTATGGTATTCATGATTTCATCCACACAAATAAAATAGGCTACAACATTTTCTTATTCTTTCATTTTTAGACTCTCAACCTACCTTCTATGGGTTTGGAGCTTAGCCTACTTCACTTTGGTGTCCCCCTCATAGATATTCTAGAGTTTGTCCCATGTCTCCTTTGTCATGTCATAATGCATAACTTTGACAAACTCAAACTCAGATAAGCAACATAATATTACATTTAAATCTTTGGAATTTATTTCACTGGCCCTCTTTTTAGTTTGATCCATTGGTGGGGTCTGAGGATTTTATATATCCCATCGCTACTAATTTCCAAATATTGAACCCTAGATTCATTAGATATATTTTCATTCATATGCTCCATAAAGCATAATTTGTTCTATCAAATAATGGAGCCTTATTTGTAGATAAACCCTCTAGTACTTGATGATTATCAATGTGTGTTTTTAAGATCTACCTTCCATCGATTAGAATGTTTATGAAGGAACTCACTCTGATACCAATTTATACTCAACACTAATATTGAGAGGGGGTGAATTAGTATTATATAAATTTTTAATTTAAAATTCAAACCCACGCATAAAACATTCACAAAAAGAGATAACATAGTGACACCATATTTACATAGAAACCCTTTTTAGGAAAAATCACAAAAAAATAGCTGCTTGAAACCACCATCTAAATCCAATAAAAAATATAAATGAATACAAAGTTTTTTTAGGAACCAACCCACTAGAGACATTGATCCCCAATGCTAATCACCAACTCAATAAATTTGAAGGCACCAACCTCCTGGAGATACCAATCCTCACATAAAATAAATTATCTTTCGAATAGAAATCTACTTTATTTTCTTCTTCACTCAAATGATATGCATAAATAAAATTATTCTCTTCCTCTCTTCCTTCTCTCTCTCACTTATATGATATTCAATCAAATTGAATGCTTATAATACTTACATATCTCTTCTTCCTTATATAGCCTTTAAAAACTTCTCACAAAGGAGGCATCCCATCTAAGAGGTGCCTCTTCACCAAAATATGTGACCTTTGAAACTTCCATAAACATTTATATCAATAATTTTGTTAACATTTTTATCAACATTTTGTCATTTTTGTTCACTTTCAGAAATAATTTCATTTTACACTTCCATTCACTTTCGAAAACAATTTTATGTGACATTTCCATTCATATTCATTGTAATTCCTTTGACATCAATGAAAATTATTCCAATAATACTATGAGAATTAAGTAAACTCTCTACTTTATAGGGCTTAAAATTTTAGCTATGTACCAACTTTGAATAATTTGTCATCCTTATAGGAATATGGTGATGATGGTTTTTTTGGTATGGAATATGGATTGTGCTCAACTTTGTTCAAAAGTATGATAATGATGACATCCCTTGGTGTGATTTTAGTTGGTTATCAACTATGTTAATATTCATACAACCATCATAATCCATTTTTTATTAATGTAGTAGAGTGTATCTACTCAATATTTATATTAGTTACTTCAAAATCTCCATGTAAACTTAAATTAACCACCTTTATCTCAACATATGCAATTTTTTGAAATCATTCAAATTAACCATAATCTATAAAATTGAGATTAACATGGTTATAAATTAGAGTTGACCTTCCAATAGCTTCCTAAGTTGATCCAACAATCATGTTCACAATGTTGTCAAAATCAAAAATAGCATTAAGGACTTCACATGTTTTGAGCTTTATATCCATTCTAGTGTCCACTATCTTGGCATACCAAACTACCTTCTCTACTCTCTGTTATCCCCTTTGTGCAAAATCCAATAAATTATGCAATATTTTTTTTTTTGGTAAATTTACTTATTTCATAAAGTACTTAAAATTTTGAGTAAATCCATTAGAGTTGTGTTTAAATTATTTTTATTCATTCTTATATAAAATAAACTACTTAAAACATAAATTAAGATATAGGATTTTAGGATTACCTGTTACTGGAAAAGATCATGCACCATTTATCCAGTGATATGAGAGATCATTTTTGTCTTGGAAGGACTACTTGCACATAATAGAGAACTCAAAAAGTATTAATTAATATGATATATGAGTGGGTTGCCTAGTACTAGACTAGTCCTAAGAAGTGGCACACTTCCTAATAAGGATGTCAACCCACTTTCTTTGTACTCAAATGGATACAGATAAAATTAATATTAAAATAAAGCATATAATGTTATAGATGAGATAATGAAATGATTAAGATTTAATCTAATCAATTTTATGGATATTAGCAAAGTAGACATTCTAATAATCTTCATCATCATCTTCTTCAGCTTGAGTTACTTCTAGCTAATTGGCAATGGATTTTAAGGTGGTAGCAAACACAATTACACAAATCCCTAGTTCAAAGTAAATATCACTTTGATCTAATAAAAGAGGATGTGGGAATATGGGCAAGTCTTGAATAGTAAGCACGTCATTAATAACTCTAGGTAGAGTCATCTACCAAAAAAATCATGGATTTAAGAAATAGAGATCAAATATTAAATCAGATTACTAACTAAAAAATATTTAGGGTGCAGATAGAATGGGATTTTAGCAAAATTTGATGTTAATCTATAAGATTATTTTGATTCAAGGAATTGATGTCAATTCTATCAATGTGAAAAAGAATCTAAGCATAGCGACCTAAATGATGGTTTTGATAAGGATTTAAGATGGTTCATGATGATTCAAGATGTCTCAAGATATTCCAACATTGATTATAGAGATAAAACTGAATGTAAAATAGAATGAATTACTAAAATAAATAATGTTTTAACCTTTTTATAGAACTTCCAATTTATGGTGGACTAAAAATTTGGTGAGAGGATTCATGATCTTTGGATGAGTGTTGACGCATTGATGCAGGTGTAAGGCTTCCAAAAAATGAGCAAGTTACTAATTGATATTCTAGATAAAATTCTTTAGCATTATAATGTAAGTTATACTTTTAAAAATGTGGTCCTTTGTCCCAAGGGTACCTATGGTTAAATATATGTCGATTCAACAGAATCAACGTCAATCATATGGATCAAAAACGATTTGGGGCTAAACTTACCAAAGTTGTTAAAACCATTTAACCATGAAGTTAATCTAAGCCTTAATTTGTTTAAACAAATTTGGGATAATGAGGAGGTTGTTAGAGGTTAAAACAACTTACCTTTATTATGATTTGAGTTGATTTAGTTAGATTTTATGATAGGTAATTAGTTAAAGTAATTTACTTGAGTGAAAGTAATTAATAAAAATAATTACATAGGGTAAATGGTAAAATCATAATTGGGTATTTACAAGGGTTGAAATAGAGATGAATAAGAAAGGGGACCTAAGACCTAGACTAACACAAATATTATTTTGTAAAATATGTGTGCCTACGTTTCCCCTTTTTATTGAGTGGTTTGTAATAATCTATCACCAAACAAAAATGAAGAGAGTTATAATGCCTTAAGTTTATATGAGGAGGTATCACCCCTCAAACTGGGAGCCAGCTAAGGATGATGAAATGGATATGGGTTTGAAATTGAGGTGGTAATGGATAGGGTAGATAGTAAATGAGCATCAGAGATGTAAGGATAACAATGAAGTATAATGTTAAACTAATAAGATGCAATATATCCAAACTTAAATTCCCCAAGGCCAAAAATTAATGGATTACCAAAAATATGAATGATTGGGCTCAATTTAAGATAATCAAGAGAATAAAGGCTAGGATGGGCTGACCAAAGCATCCAGTGTGTTTGGTACGTGTATGTTACCTAGAGACATTTATTATCAATATGAGGTACACTTTTAGGATCTATGAAGGATATACTCTAAAACAAGTGTAAATCTCTCAAAGCTTATGGGACCAATAGGGGATCTAGGTACACTAGCTAGTAATGTTGAGTAACAAGTAATGGGATAGCTATAACAAAAGATAACTTAGGTGGCCTTGGGTCAAGACTATAGGGATGAAAAAAAATTACAAGTAATGCAAAGAATAAGCCAAATAGATCTAATCAACATTGATCTATAAGATCAATGTCAATTCTATATAATTGACATTGATCAAAATATAATAAATGTCAATCCATAGGGGCTATAAATAATATGCTTAACATGTTAGGCATTCATTTATGATCAAGAATGTGTGAGTGAGAGTGAAAAAAGTTGGCACATATCTACATGTCAGAGCTAAGTACAAATGATGGAGGATAGAAAAAGCACATAAAGGAGGCATTGATAATCTCACAATGAGGTAGGCATTAGTTTTTGTGAATTTTTTTGGATTTTTTACATGTTTTCCAAATTTATAATATTTTTCTTATTTTTAGATGGTTGTATCATGTTTTAGAAGTTTTAAAGCTTTGAATGTTTAGAATTTTTGAATTTTGTAGATGCTTTAGAATTTTTTAGAATTGTTTAGAAAAAATCTTTAGATTTTTAAGAATTGATTGTTTATGAATATAGTTTTACACATAAGGATCAGCATCGATTACCTTTTAATCATCATCAATCAACATAAGATTGACAATGATCCTTAAGGATCAGTATCAATTCTTGAGGATCGATACCAATTTAGGTTAGAGTAGAAAAATTTAGGAGAGCATAAGAGTAAAATTATTAAGGCTAACCTACACTTGCAATCACAAACTCAATTTGTGATTCAAGATGGATTCTACCACTCTTAGAGTGATTACATGATCAGATAGGTGATAATGATTGGGGGCATTTGGAGGCTATCAAATTTGGAGGTTTGTGCCACTACCATCAAGTGCATAGAGGTGTGGGGATTTTGGTAGAGTTTAGAGAGTGGTGGGATATATCTACAAGGACCTTTTGGATACCCAATAGGTATATTACCCTGATAGTGGAAGATATCTACCATATGCTATGGCTATTAGTATAGGGTGTAATGATAGTAATAGTAGATGAGAGGGGATGTGTAGTAGTGATAGAATGATTATATGGAGATGATTTACTATATATCACTTTCACATATAGAGATTTTTTGTTTATAAGGTTGTATGAGAAGGATACATACGGGCAGTTAGTTATGACTATGATGATGCTAGTTATCTCCTACTATGCATTACAAGATTTAAGGGGAGGCTTATTTCCCCATAGTTTAACAAGTGTAGTATCAAATATGTGGGAGCATCACATAGTATTTACATGGATCCTACTCTTCTTATATAGGTATACATAGAGTTATGGGGATGGAGGACATAGAGATGGTTCAGGCTAGATATTACCTTTGTTTTATAGTGTTGCACTTACAAGCCCACTAGAGTAGTTAGCTCAATTGGTACTTTGTGGGCATGGTGGCACTAGATAGCATTCATTATGGACTTCTTTCGATGGAAGCAAGACCTTGTTATAACTTATACTAATGGAATTGTATATGACTTAGCATACTATCAATGGGAATTAGAGGGATTACATAATGGGGACATGATCTAGAGGCCATATGTAGGGTTTATAATATAGCCTATGGTGGAGGGAGGTTGGATAGGTTGTTACAAGGGAAAATATTAGAGCACTTAGATTATTTTTAGTTTGAGAGGGCACATAGATAGTTTAGATTGATATAGGTTATCTTGGATGCACTACAACTGTATAGGAGGGATGACACAAAGACTGGGATACTAGAGGCCAACTACACTAAACCCCAAGCAAGACAAGAGTAGGATCTAATGAATGTAAATGTGGATAATGTAGGATTTACTTTGACATATTCATTGTGGTAGGGGGATCAGCTAGGAATGAGGTAGGATAGGGTAGCATAGCCTCAGCAAGATGTAGAGATGTGGATATAGAGGAAGAGAGGGAAGAGGAACTAGTAGAGGAAGAGCTAAAGATAGATATGCAAGAGATTATTATATATCACAATAGACTAAGGGTAGAGTGAGATGCATTACAAAGATAGGTGACCACACTATAAGAGACCTTGACAAAGGTTCAAAGGAATCATGATGGTTATAGGTCCAATTAGAGATATTATAGGGGTTCATGATCAAGCAATGTTAGATTATGACAAGTACATGGTATAGATGGATAGACTAAGGGGAGGGGCTATAGTGGTTGTAGGGTAGCTAGGCATAAGGTGGTAAGGGCTTAACATAAGGCAAGGAGGGATAGTTAGCCTAGACAAGTACCAGGATGTAGTCATAGATATCTAATATTATGAGCATATTGTGATATAATAACTACTAGAGGTACTATGATATGTTACCTATATACTAACACATGTAAGATCATCCTGGTAGTCACAAGGTGGCTCATTTAGATTGGGAAGTGTAGCATGGGGGAGAGGTGGTAGGGATGGAGGTGGGGGTGGAGATAGAGGTGGAGGTAGGGATAACATCTATTTGAGTCACATCCACTTTATGGATTAGTGATATTCTATACATTGTAACACCCATAGATCCATTTATATATTATTACTAGTTAGATAGCCATCTTGCATTTTGTACTTTGAGACATTTATGAGTTATATATTTACAGATTCTAAATTTTGATTATGAGTTAACATTGTATATCTTTAGATTATGATGATGTGATGTGATTTATAGATTTTAGATTGTGTGATGTATTTTAATTTTCATGTTATTTATGGATGGTTATAATGGGATAAATTATAGCGATTAATGATTTTATAGTTTTAACCTTCATGAGATTTGATTATATTTAAAATTTTAATGATTATAAAAAAGAATAAAGGAGGTATGAATGACTCCTTATTGGCTTGGACATTAATTAGAGATAAATAAATTATTACATCAGCATATGTATCCTTTATTTACTGTTAATAATCACTTTAAACAACCTTATGTCAATTAAGTGCATGACCTTAAAGATAAGAATTAATATAGATTTGATTTTTACATGATATAGGTTAAAGCTTATGTTTTTAGGAATATAAGTCTTGTCTAGTATTTTTTATAGCTATAAGGTTAACCTTAGAAACTTCATATATAGACTATTTAATGTGGGATGTCTACAACTTTTGAGAAAGCTGATCACTATGAAAAGGCTTTTTGGGATATTCTATATTTATCTTTTTCTCAGGGCTTTTGCTTTTTAGAGGCATGCTTTCTAAAACTAATAAATGAGATAATTTTTTCATTTTACTTGTTATTTTAGATAGCCATCCTTCAAGGGAATGGTCTATTTTAGGATATATGCTCATAGAGTTATCCTTTAAAGGATCAGTCTATGAATTTTATGCCTTTTTAATGGATAGTTGTCCTTCAAGGGAATAGTCTATTATTTTTCCCTTTTACTTTGATATATTTTTTTATCCCAGATTATTAATTTTGAATTAAGGTAACCAAGTCTAACTTAAATTTTCTTACACAAGAAGATATTTCTATCCCTAAAATAAACTTTTTAAGGTCAACTAATTTTAAGACATAATTATTTGGGGATCATTCCTATTACACATAAAGCTTATCCATTTACAACATGCTATGAACAGATTCAGGGTGTTCATATTTAAGGTGAATATAGGTATGTTTTTGGATATCCACGTGATTCTTTATCATTATTGAGTATTTTTCAAGTAATAGGAGGTGTGGTTTTAAGTTGTTTTGAAACCAAAAGAAGAGAACCTATGTTGATTATAGTTTTTTTAAGGTTTATTAACAATAGAAAAGATATAGATGCAAAGCATTAAGAGGCTCACATTATAGTTTTCCTTTAAGAGAGGCAAAATGATATTACCCAGATCCATATTTATGAGTGATAATATATGGTCCAAGCTAATTCAAAGCAAATTTTCTTCACTTACTTTTTTCCATATTTGTTGTTGCTTATTTTATTTAAGGATAAGATCATGAATATTAAATTCTCATTATTTTATATGTTGATTATATGCATGTTTTATTTTTTCTTGATATACATGGAGATGGTCAAGGGCCATGGATCGACGATTATCTAAAATTTCAAGCTATGTTAAGCACTCTTGATGATAGTCCTCTTTAAAAATGATGTCTTTAAGAGAAATCCTAAGAGAAGGAATTTGTATTTTAGAGGGAGGATAGCTTTTGTGCCATGGACAAAAGAGAAAAGGGTAGTACCTATAGAGGTTTGAAAAATAGTATGGTAATCCCATAAGGTGAAGGGAATATGAAAATGTCAGTTCTTCCCAACCTCATTAACTACTTTGGTGAGAATTTTATTTAGGGTTTTATTAAATGCTTCAACCTGTCCATTAGTTTGTAGATAATAAGTTGAAAAAAAGATTAGATTAATTTCAAAAGAGTCACAGAGTCTTTAGACTTGCTTATTTTTGAAATATTTTCCATTATCTATAATTATTTTTTGAGGTACACTGAAGTGATAGATAATATGATGATTAATAAAATCAATAATCTTGTCTATTTTGGTTGAAATAAGGGGAATATACTCCACCCACTTAGTAAAGTATTCAATGGAAGTAATGATAAAATTGAGTCATTGGGAAGACTTAGAATTAATTTGTCCTATAAGATCTATCCCCATTAATAAAATAGCCAAAATTCCTACACTACTTGTAATTCATGACTAGGGATGTGTGATAGATTAGCATGTTGTTGACATTTCACACATTTTTTGACATATTCACAACAATCCTAATTCAAATTGGGCCAATAATAACATATTCAAAAAAAATCTTGGTGATAGCTAGATCGCTAAAGTGTCCCCCACACAACCCATCATGTGTTTTTTGGATTGTGAGGTTAACCTTAGAGTTCTGGAGACATCAAAGGAGTATACCATCGAATCCTCACTTATAAATAGCACCCCCTAGTATAATTTAATGGGTGGTTTATTGTTAAAAAACATGCTTAGAATTTATAGATAGATCAAGAGGGATAATACCTTTAGACAAATAATTGATAATTTGTGTGTACCATAGATCTAAGTGATTTTCTTCCACATTATGGATAGAAGGTAAATTGGTTTTGGTGTATGAAGTCTAGTTGATTTTTTGGATTAACATGAAAATCTTGGATTCCCAAGGGGAGGATGGGATAAAGGAAACTAGGGAGGCCATGGTATTTGCGAATTTATTAGTTAACTAGGGAGTGGCTTGGATGGCATAGCGATTGAAGGTGGGTAATAGATTATCTGCTAACATTTTGTATTTTTTGAGGATGTCATTCTTACACTGATACATGGAGTTAATTTGATTGACAAATAATTTAAAATCTCTATATATACAAAGTGATTTAATACCTAGGGTTAAAGTAATTTGAAGACTTATGATTAAGGCTTCATACTCTGCCATGTTATTAGTGCAGTCAAAATCTAGCTTGAAGGATAAATGCATAATATCACCCATAAGAGGTATTAGAATAATTCCATCACACTCCCCCACACACACTCACATTTGGATCCATCAAATAATAAATTCATTTGATAATTAATATCTACTTGTGGAAGTGATATATTCATTAAGGAATTCAAAATTAGATGGTTGACCAACTACAAGAGGTGCCTCAGCTAACTGATTAGTGATGATTTAGCCTTTAGATGACTTCTAATGGAGAAACTCTAGATCAAATTATAATAAGAGTATGATCCATATATCCATACGTTAATTCTAGGAAGACTTTAAATGCATAAACTTAAGGGGGTCAATGTTCATAATTGTGTAGGTTTTATGATTAATTAGATAGTGGTGAAGCCTAGAAGACACAAAAACCAAATCTAGACATAAATTTTGTATGTGTAGAGCATGTCTCATAGTTAATGAGAGTATGACTTATGTAATACACTACCTATTCTTTGTGTTGCTCAATATGATGGGCAAGCATAAGCTCTAGAGCATGATATGTGGATAAAATATATAAGAAGAAAGGTCACCCTTCCTCTAAAGGAATAAAAATTGGTAAGGAGAGGAGATATCTCTTGAGAACTTCAAAGGCTTATTAATAATTATAATCTTAGATAAACTAGATATTCTTCCTCAAAAGATGATGGAATAGTTAACATCAATTAGATAGTTGGGAGATAAAATTTTGAATAGACTAAAATTCTCCTTATAGGCTATAGATTTTCTTAAGGTTGGATGGGGGTGGCATATATATGATAACCCAAATCTTAGTGTTATCAACTTTTATACCATGGATGGAGATGATGAAATTTAGGAGGGTACCAATCAAGACTCTAAAAATAGGCTTTTTGTAATTGATATAGACAAGAAATTAGATTAGGTAGTCAAATATTAATTTAATAATAGCAATATGGCCTTTCAAAGCTTTGACTTATTGATAATGTCATCCAAAACATTGTCTAAAATTTTATGGATTATATCATGAAAGATATAAGTCATATCTCTTTGATAGGTGGCTCCCACATTCTTTAGACCAAAAGGCATAACCTTGTAGCAAAAATTCCCTAGGGTGTAATAAAGGAAGTCTTATGTTGATATTTTATGGTGATAAATATTTGATTATATCCAAAAAATACACCCATAAGAGATAACATTTCATGGCCTACTGTCAGGTCCACTAGTTAATTGATGTTAGGAAAAGGAAAGTCATCTTTAGGATAAATGAGGTTAAGGTCTCAAAAGTCAGTACAAAGATAGAGATCCCCTATGGGTTTTGTGATAGGCATAAAATTATACACCTATTAAGGGTAATCAATTAGATGAATGAAATTAATAGACAAGAGGCATTGTAGATATTTTTTGACTAAAATCATAATGCAAAGATGCATCTTTCGTATCTTTTGCTTTACCAATTTAAACTTTTAGATAGTGATAATATTGTAAACAATTATAGTAGGGTCGATACATAGCATGTCACTACATGGCAAAGTAAAATCCTCGCTATGGTCTGCCAAGAATGTGGTAAAGTCTTGATGTTCCTAATAGTTATATATTTACTAACCTTAATGATGCATTTGATATCATAAGACCCTATGTTAATGTCTATGGTGGATTCATTTATCAAACTAGATGTTTCAACTAATAGATAATTATGTAAGTGCAAGTTTTTTATCTTGACACTAAAGGATGGGGATGGTAGGATAATCTTTTACTACCATATTAGGGTAGGTAAGGGTTTTGGATTTAGTTTCTCCATTTCTATGATAGGAGAGATGTTATATGTTGATCGTATTAACCAAAAAAAGTTTGGGGGATTTAAATGACATCATCTATTTTAGGGAGAATATTATATGATGATACTACAATATTATTTTCAAGATTGGATACAGGGGTGACTTCATTAATGGCTTTAGGATTATTTTTAAACCCAAAACCATGTTTTTTATGGGGTTTCTTAAAATATCCTTGTGTAACATCATGTGGTCCTTGTTCATAACATCCCATACTAAAGCCCTTCTAAATGTAACCTTGTAAGTACATTTGAGTAAAGTGTATCTTGTCTAGTGACAATAATTTCAAGGAGAATGGTTTGGCATGAGATCGGATATCAAGATATGAATATGATTGATCAATCCCTCCATATACCAAATGAGTCTATAGGAAAGGAGGGTCAAAGGTAAAAACATCCCCAAGATTAGAATGATAGTCACACTATTTATCTAGACATCCATACTCTTGAGGAGTAGGAAGGGTGTTAAGTGATGTAATTGTTACTCTCCTATTATAAAATCTAGAGAAATCTTATTATGGATTCACAATGAAGGGATTATTGAAATAGTTGATTCTTCATTAGATGATGGTGATGAGGTCACATTTTTTAGAGGGAGTAAAACATCATTAGGTCAAAATTTTAGGTTTTAGGTTTTAAAAAGTTGTATATTAGTGGGGATAATGTGGACTTGGCCCTGATGTTCATATCTGATGCATTAGTGTAAAGTGGATAAAACACAATACATAAAATAGATCTAAGGATGTCCTAAAAGGATATTATATTATAACTCATCTTCTATAACATAAAACAAATTCTAAAGGATATGAGAACCTACCTAGATAGGGAGGATAATGGCTCTTAGTGTTAGAGCCACGTTATCATTAAAAGCTCACAAGATGGTTTGGGATTGAGCTATAACCATTTCTAAAATTTGAAGTTATTTAAATGCATGTGAGGAGATAATGTTAATACTAGCCCCATTTTCAATTATAATTCTTTTGATCTGAGTTTGATTAACTTGTATGATGATAAATAGGGGGTCATAGTCTTTGGATGGTCATGGAACTATCTTAGAATCATTAAATATAATAAATGAGGCTATCTATAATGCACCAATGAATGTCATCATATGTTTGGGTTCATTAGGCTGCACTTATATGGTGTGAAGTGCTTTTAACATTACTTGATGATGCTAAGGGGAATTCTTAATTAGTTCATGCAAGAATATTTTGACTATGGTTTGGTGGAGTTACTTCAGAACAAATATCTATATGATTTTTGAAGAGTTATTCTTTTGATTTTTCCCTAAAATGGAGATTTTTGTTTTGTAGTGGAAGATCTAAAGGTTTTTGTAGTTGGGATAGGGGATTTGGCTATAGACACTTTGTCTTTGTTTGATTTTTGGGTTTCAGGGGTTTGCTTTTGAGATCATGTGGCTATGTTTATTATATTATTTTGAAATAATGGGGGACTTATCCAAGTTCCTAGGTTGCCCATGTTTGAATATCTCAAGGTTTGATTAAGGACTAAGTCAAGATTATTAATCATAATTTTTTATTCTTATTTTGATTTATCTTGTAAAGGGTTTACTATATTAGTATCAGGAATAGTTTTAGTGTTTAGATTGAATAGGGGATCATGTTTTTTAATTATTAAATCATCCTCATATAAATTATTCTAAATCAAAACTTTGAGAGCATTACAGCTTTCAATGTCATGTCAAGGTATCTTATGATAAGCACATACTTTATTTTCCCTATATCACATGTGTTTTTGGATATGGGGATTAACTAGTTTGATAGGAGTTAATGTGACAAGATAGGTTTGTATAAGTTGGCTAAGGATTGTGGCATAATATCCTCGCAAAGGATATTTGTTAGGTCATATTACTTTTTAGGGTATTGATTTTTGAGTCATGCTCACTTCAGTACTTTCTTTTTTATATTGGTAGTACATGCAACTTTAATGGGAGGTAAAGGTGTTTTAGATAATTTTTTGGGATAATAAAAATCTATGGGGTTAATACAATATTCTAGTGTTGGTAGTATAGGTAGAGTCTTTTGAGATGACTTAGCTCCCTTAACAAAAGATTTTGTAATTGAGTTCTTAAGTTTCAAGGAAGGATGGGGCCCTAATATAGATGGATTAGTTTATCCTTGGGCCATGGACATCTTTCCTTTTTTAATTTAGTTAGAGGTTGTGGGAGTATCCCTGTGAGGATGATCATTTTTGGGGATTTTGATTCTTATAGGTGGGTATTGTAAAACTTTACCTTTTGACATACCTAGACACTTATCCCACATGGTTAGAGTAAAAAATTTATCCTCTGATTTTTGTGGATAATTTTCAGTATGTGTAGATGAGCTTTATTTTGAGGGATCCCAAGTAGAGAGCTAGAAGACTTGAGTTCATGGTATAAATAGGTTTAGTTGATTCATACATGTCAAAGGTATTTCCTATAAGGATATTCAGTATTCTTGTTGTGTCAAAAGATGATTCAGCTATATTATCAACTTCCTTAGGTAAAAATTGATCATAGATGGTATTTATTACATGGGTATCTTAATATGGGGTGATTCCCTTATTTTTTTGTATGGAGTTAGATGAAGACCGATGGTTAGGGAATGGCTACCTAAAGATGTTGATAGATTGATTTTGAGGAGAGTTTGTATTATCTAACTAAAACTCCCCTTGATCAATGATGTTCTATACTAGGCTTTTGAAATATCAACACCTATTAATTTTGTGACTAGATACATGATGGTAATTTCAAAAATCACTTTATTTATACCATCCAAGTTTTTGTCAAGAGTCATCAACAAGTTTAATGGGAAGAATCTCAATAACTTTCACCTTTAATAGTTTGTCTAAAATATTAGCATAAGATTCCCCTAAAGGTGTGTGTTTCCTAGGTGGGAACCATATTAACTTTCTTTGTGGTTACATATGGGAAGAGCTCGATTGGTTTATCATAGATGGGGAAGCTAAATTTAGGACAACAACATTAGTTGTGCCCTTTATCTTCTTATTGTTAGTTCCTTTAGAAGTGTCCCGTTTCAAGTTTTTAGTTTGTAACTTAACTTTTCCCTCTTTTAAAGCTCATATTTCTAACTTATGAGCCATGGTAAAGGCTTCATCAAAAAATTTGAATGACTAAACTTGTAGGGTAGATGAGATATGTTTTGCATGTGATATAAAAAATAATTTAATTAGTTTTGGTTGAGGAAGGGAGGAGGTTAGATGATTTATAAGTCATCTCCACCTAGCAACAAAGTCTGCAATGGACTTATCTTTAAATTTCCTAATGGCATATAGGTTAGTTTTAGTTAATTTTCTAGTGATATTAATCAAAAAAAATTCTAAGAAAGTTTGAGCTAACTACCCAAAGGAGAATAGCAAGTGTTGCAGGATGAAACTATACCAATCTAGAGGTGGCCCTAAAAGTGACATAGGAAACATTCTTAAAAGGAGGGCATCATCATGGGAAATGAGGTAACATGCATTGTCGAATGCCCTAATATGTTTTTGTGTATCTTAATTATTTTGAAAATTTTTGAATTTAGGAAGTTCCCACTATGCAAGATATGGTCAGACTAGGACGATAAGGTTAATAGGATAATTGCATATATGTTCATATATAAACATGTTATTCTACCCAAAGGCATAGGATTATAAGTTTGTCATCCTATCCATGAGTATATGCATGAGGTATGGCTAGGAATTGTATTAGGGGATGCCTCCTAAAACTTTTTGTTACAAATGTTAATAAAGAGGAAGTGATATTGGGAGAGATTGCATGATAGTCAATAAACATGGTGATAATCAGTTGAAACACAACCACATATTAAAGGAATAGTAAAGGTAATCTTTGTTTTTGGTATGGGTTAAGATAGGTACTTATAAGTGGTTGTGTGGGAATTTGGTATTAGGTAGTTAGAGATCTTTATTGTTGGAAAGATTGAATTATAGGGATTTGTTGTGTGGATGGTGGAGGTTGGGTGGTATGTTGAGGACTCGAGGTCGTGTAGGTTTATATAGGAGGAAGAGTCACTAGAATAGAAACTATCAGTTTTTTAAGTGTGTGAGAAAGTGGTTGGTTGGTTATGGGTTGTGGTGTAGTAACATTTTGAATTGGAATAATAATTGTGGTAGGGCTACTAGACACTAAGGGTGGTTGGGAATCTAGATGTTGTGTTATGTCATTTTTTGAACCTGAGGGTGGTGGTGGGTTTGTGGATGAGGACACCATGGTGATGGTATACCCTTAAAATGTTTTCAGTGGCATTTCATAAAAATATTAGGAAGTTTGTTCATGAGGAGAGATAGGGATTTATATGGATTATGCATCAAGGTAATAGTTTAGGGCAATTGGATTATTGTCTAGTACCCTAGTAAAATTTGGATCACCCTGAGGGTAAAATTGAGGGAGACCATCCCTGATGGAATTGGGAGAGGTAGGTGGAATTGGTGATTTTTTCATTAAGGAGGAGGATGAGTGTGGGGATTATATTTGTTTTAGTGACTATTATCACATTAGAACCATGTAGTGCTAAAATAATGAAAACAAAGAATAAATATAAAACACAACCCTTTTTTTATTATCTCATTTTTAGTGAGGAAAAGCACAAATTCTATTAAACATAACTTAAATATTTTTACTTTTTGTGAAACAAACTATAGAATGTGAATGGGTGATGGGTTAATGAAAGTTCTAATAAATATAAATATAAGGTTGGTTTTGAGTTTGTTTAAAACTGAGAACCTCAATATACATAAAGATATAGTGAGGTCTAATTTTTTGTTGGTGATAGTACACGGATTGGTATTGGGGCATACCCCCTACTTCATGACCCCACAACAATAAGGGTGTCAGGCATTTAGCTTATATACCAATAGCTAATTATTTATACTCATCCAAAATATCGAGTCATATTTACCCTTGGTGATGAAATCCAAGTGGGTCTACTTGGGTGGGATTTGTTTTGATTACAATTTTTATGATTATTATGATTTGGTTGTGTATGGAAAAGAGTATGAATAAATAATAAATTAATCAGCTTAATTATACTAAGTGTAATTGTAAATAGGCAAACTGAAAGATAATTTCTTTAAAAAAGTAAAGTAAAGGTTTTTATTTTTACAATTTTAACTACACAAACAAAGAAAAGAGTTTTACTAAATGGGATAAAATAAACAAAATAAAAATAAAGAATTAGCAATAGTGAGGCCCTTTAATAGGTCCCATTAGGTGTGTCAGAGTGTTTAAAGTATTTTTTTCTTTATTCTATAAAATAAAATACTTAAAAATGTAAAATAAAATATAAGGTTTTAGGATTACCTATGACTAGAAAAGATTGTGCACCATTTATCCAACAATGTGAGAACTCATATTTATCTTGGAAGGATTATCTACACATAATATACAACTTGAAAAGGATTGATTAATATGATATACGATTGGGACACCTAGTACTAGACCAGTCATAAGAAGTGGTACACTTCCTAATAAGGATGTCAGCCCACTTTATTAGCACTCAAGTAGATCAAGATAACAAATGAAAGTACAATAAAGCATATAAATATATAGATAATATAATTAAATTATTAAGATTTAATCTACATCAATTACATGAAGATTAATAAAGTGGATGTTCCAATAATCTTTAAAAGCATCTTCTTTAGCTAGAATTACTTCTAGATGATCAGTGATGGATTTTCAGGTGGGTGACAATACACAATTGCATAAATACCTAGTTTGAAGGAAATATCACTTTGATCTGAGAAAAGAGGATGTGGGACTATGGACAAGTATTGAATAGTAATCACATCATGAATAACTCTAGGTAGATTCATCTACAAAAAACTCATGGCTATAATAAATAGGGATCAAATATTAAATCAAATTGCTAACTAAAAAAGGATTTAGGTTGTAAATAGAATGGGATTTTAACAAAGATTGATATTGATCTACATGATCAATGTCAATTTAGGGAATCAACATAATTTTTTTAAGTGTGGAAAAGACTTTGAGGATAGAGACCTAAATGATGGTTTTAAATAGGATTTAGGATGGTTCAAGATGACTCAGGATGGCTCAAGATATACTAACACTAATTATAAATATTAAATTACATGTACAGTAGATTGTAAAATAAAATGAATTGCTAAAACAAATAATGTACTAAAATTTTTACAGTGCTTCCAATTTATGGTGGACTATAAATTTGGTGAGAGGATTTGGTAGGTGTAAGGCTTCTAGTAAATAATCAAATTACTAACTGATATTCTAGATAAAATTCTTTAGCTTTATAGTGTAATTTAAGGGCATAAAATTTTAGTCCTTTATCCTGAGGGGACCTATGGTTAAATTGACATTAATTCAATAAAATTAACCTCAGTCGTAGGGATCGATAATGATTTGAGACTAAATTTACCAAAGCTATTGAAACCATTCAACCATGAAGTTAATATCAGCCTTAAGTTATTTAAATAAATTTAGGATAATGAGGGGGTTGTTAGAGGTTAAAGCAGCTTACCTTTATTATGATTTGATTTGATTTAGTTAGATTTTATGATAGGTAATTAGTTAAATTAATTTACTTAATTGAAATTAATTATGCAAGGTAATGATAAAATGGTAATTAGGTATTTACATAGGGTGAAATAGGGATGAATAATAAAGGGGACCTAAGACCTAGACTAGCACAAATATTATTGTGTGAAATCCTAGTGCCTACATTATGACCACTCCATCTAGACTTTGTGGCCATATATTGGAGTGTCAACTATAGAAAAATTTCCTTCAAAAGTGTTTTGATTTTGGATTTATTATAGCAGTTGGGCTACTAGATTCATCAAAATTCTCTCTCTTGAAGGATATAGATACTTATCTTATCACACTTTTCTAATCATATTTTCTCAAAGCATCCCTAGTGTTGAAGACTTTGTTCCTTATGTTTATTTCTAATGACATCCAAGGTAAAATCCTAATTATTAGGGTGAGACTACACCATGTTAATGTTGTGCACTATATTCTCCTTCCTATACTCATTCAAACTAAGGAAATCTTTAATATTATATGTTCTATCAACCCTACAATATGTACAAAAATTTTATATATGTTGATTGTAGGGACAATTACATGCAACATGATTCAACTCACCATAAAATTAATAAGTTGTTGGTTTCCTAGACTATTTATTCAGTTACATTTGATTTTAATTTCCTCATTAAAAGCCACCTTAGTAACTTCCTTGGTATCCTACCTTCCCTTATGGTGACCCCAAACCTTGTTTTTATCCATCATACTCTTCATTTTATTTTTTAGGATGAGGTACCCAAGTTGATTGTTTTTGATGTGACACATGATTCCATCCTTAATAATTTTGTGGAGAAGGATATGTCCACCCTGATTGATACTAGAGAGATTGGGGTGTCCAACCTAGTTGGTTTTGTGTTGTCTATATTTTCCATCCTATGTGATATTAAGGAGATGGAGAGGTCTACCCAATGGTAGGTTGTACTACTAGAGGACCCTAGCCACCTTGCATTATGATCTCAACATCCTAGATATGCACACATGGTTTTCTAACTAGAGATTGTTGTGAAACTAATACAAAAACATTTCTAGTGATATCCTCTTTCAACTCTTGAAAATCCCTATAGGTCTACTCATAACAATTGTGACATTTATAGAAAGTGTAGAACACATTGTGCTATTGTTGTACATATTATTGTAATAAGTGACATTTAATAGTAGAATGTCCTATAGTGATACATATTTCATATAACTTTGTCATAATCTTAGGACATTCATTCTAATTATGTCTCTCTTTTCCACACTCAATATACCATATTGACACTCAAAATTTATTTCCTTTTTATAATTACTCCATTCTAAACAATACTGCATTTAACTTAGCATCAATTTTTGTAACACAAGGAGGATAATCTCCATAGTCTTCTATTTACTCCACTCATGTTGGCATGGATCTCGTATTAGTTTTTTTAGTGAAGTGATTTTGTGTTATGGAAAAACAAATATTTCTTCTCAAACCTTATACGAACCAAACAACTTTATTTGAGTCTTGAAATTGGAAATTTACCCTATTCATCATGTTTAAGAATCTATGATCATAGCCCTAGAACATTTTTCTTGGTTTCTACCTGATTTCCTTAAAATATTGATAGTCTCACTTGAAAAATTCTAAATTTTGAATTCTCAAACCAATTTACCTTTAAAATGTGGAAGATTCATTTATCCATGGTTATTTTTAAATATGAACTCTATATCTCTACTAGTTAAATCTCCTATGAGTTCACATTTTTAATAATTTTCAATTGTCACACCTTTAACCTACCACTTCATTTTTCATGTTAGTAGATATTATTTTAGGTCAAAATACCCATCATATATTTCTATAGTAACAAAAGGCCATATAGGAAAGGCCACATTTCCTATGATGGCACTAGATATGACTAGATTTCATGGAGTTGATTTCATTAGAGTTGATAAACTTACTAGAAATATACTTGGAGTACTAACAATCTTAGAGTCAAAAAAATTTCTAACTTACTTATGATTTCCTAATTTCTATTCAACTTCATCAACCCACTTCTTAGCTTTGATGACTTTTTAACTACTACATTTAACTAATAAATTAGGCATATGGGATGCATCACCTTGGAGTGAATGAACCCTACCTATAGTTTATATCCTACCTAAACCTTAGTATACCTTGTGTTTCATCATAACTTCTTTGAGAGACTTTTCTTCTTCATCACCAAATAATTATTTCCTTAGTAATTCCTCCTTAAATTTATTATTAAGTTGATATCATTACCTTTTTTAAGCCTCTCCTCAGCATCTATGGTCTCTTCCTTATTCTCTATCAAAATTAGTTCCCAATTCTTGATTAGTTTTCATATTTATAGAGTTTCTTTCAATGCTATGCACTCCTTGAATTTAGATTCTCCATATTCTTCTAGAGGTCTAGTTCCTCTCATTTTTTTATAGATTCATGTCTACTCATACTTAAAATTAATTGTGTCCCTTTGTATTCTACACAAATCTACTTATTCCATATCTTTCATTGTTGAAACTCTCATTTAAATCCCATAATTAATTTGTCATTTTATTTCTCTTCATTATCCATCTTCTAGGTTGAGATTTAGGTTTCCTTGGCTTAATTCTTCTTCATTCAACTCCTTGTACTCTACATCCCCATAGTGCCCTAATAGACTACTACATGTAATCTAGAATTGGCACCATAGCCTTTTCCACAACCAACATCTTCAACAACATAAAAATTCACTTCAAAAACTTAACCTAAATTCCTCTAACAAATAGGTTGTAAGCAACTTCTAATGAAAAATACCCCTCGATAATGATTTATGTGATATACCCATCTATTTCTATCCTTACCAAATATTCAATCATGTGGATCTAATAAGTATATAACTTGCACAATTTTTCCAAGTTTTCTTCTTTCTAAAAAAAATTATTTATTTTTCATGGTTTAAATCAATAGTATTCAAGTGTAGATAGCCATGTTGCTAGCAACTCTAGTAAATTACACCAAAATATTTTGTAAATTTCACTATGGATATATTTAAAACTAATCTCTTATATAAAACCTATTATTCTATTGGCTTCTTCTTATATGAACTTGTGTATCCTACTATCTAGCTAATTTTCAAGATCCCTCTAGCTAGGTAACCATTTTAACATATTTGGATCTTGGTGTAATCACCTAAAAATGACACTTCATTATTAAGAGTGTTAATTGAAACCACCTATCCCTAACTTAGCCCTAGACCCATCTTAGGGCCTATTTAGACACTTATCTAGCCTTTGTGTGCGCCATAGCCATCCCTAAAGTAGTCCCAAACACTCATGTTAACATCTTATCCCCTAGTGCCTCAGGTTTTGCCACATGGATACTAGTGCCATAATTTGGATATAGTGCCCCATGGAACTAGTGTCCCAATTTGGGCATTATTATCCTTTTGCCTCTTTTTCTCTCTAATGGATATCTTTTCAAATAAACAACCCCCTAGGCTTATCCTAGACCTCTTTTAAGACTACACAAGTACTAGAATAGTATATATACATGACTTTTATCCCTCTACCCATTAGATGGAAATCAAATGTAAATTACATAAACTCATAATAAGTTATGCATAATCACTTATCCCCTAGTGCCTCAGGTTTTGCCCCATGGATACTAGTGCCATAATTTGGATATAGTGCCCCATGGCACTAGTGTCCCAGTTTGGGCATTATTATCCTCTTACCTCTTTTTCTCTCTAATGGATATCTTTTCAAATAAACAACCCCTAGGCTTATCCTAGACCTCTTTTAAGATTGCACAAGTACTAGAATAGTATATATACATGACTTTTATCCCTCTACCCATTAGATGGAAATCAAATGTAAATTACATAAACTCATAATAAGCTATGCATAATCAAGGTTATCAATCTCTATTTTCCCCTACTACATACAACCATCTATAACATTCTTAAGTTGAAATTACCCAGTTTTTAGTCTCAATCACATTCAAATCACTCAATTCATCATTCATACTAGATTCACTTACACTTTCAATAACACTTAGGTGGGGAGAACTACATTGGGATTGATCCCTCTTTGGAGTATTGGTTTGTAGGCAAATCTCATCATAGTGGGGTGTTGAGGATGACTAGCCTACCCCACTAACTACACTCTTTACTATTTGTACTAACTAGATGCCCTAACAACATGGAGGTTTAGGGTTTGTATATAAAATCAATCAAAATAATTCATCTATAGAGATATAAAACTCATGCACATAGGAATAAGTTTGGAAAACCTAGACAATGTGCACCTATAATCTTGGAATAGTTCTACATAGAGGACACTAGCACTAAAATATGGACACTAAAACCACCTGGTACTACTTTCCAATTAGGCTGATACTATATATTAAGTATTTTGACACATGGTTCCTAGTTTTGACACTCAGACCATCCTCTATCTTAATTTTTAGCCTCTTGATCTCCCATTTAGTCATTTTTTAAGTACTTATTTACATTATTTATTATTATTTTTAGAAAGGTCAAACTAAGTGAATTTTGTTATAAATCAATGGTTCTATTTATTGCATATTTTTACCCTAATATATTATACTCAAACCTTTAAAAACCTATGATTCACATCTAATAAGTCCTAAATAATTAATCCATTTGGTGAACCTGACTTACTTCAAACAGTTCTCAAACCATAACCCCAGATGCTTTTAGATTTTGTATCCTTTTGTTTTTTATGCTCAGATATTAGTTCTAAAATCTCATATTTGTTTCAATATTTAAATAATGTAATATTTCATAAATTAAATTCCTTTAAAGGTTAAAAATATACAAATGTTTGTTTTCCTACTCCCCAACCTATAATGACAGAATTCAACAAATAATTTGATCAAATTGATAAGCCACAATTGCAATATTTCATTTCCAAACATTTAGATATGCAATTTGACCTTATCAATATTATCCATGAAGAGCTTCATGTGTTAAATAATGGTCAATCTTCTATTCCTTTAGATAGTAACATTATTACACCTACTTTAGGAGAAACTCAACTTGTACAATAACCTATTTTAAGTCGATAACCTTTAGTAGAATCTACACCTCCTATGTCTAGTTCCTCCTCTCTAGATGTGCAATCCCTTATACATGATATTCATTATCTACAAGCACCATTTATAAGCTTTCCACATAAAATTTTTAGACTATGTGTCTAATAATTAGCTCATTACTAAGTTGTTCCTGTGTAGTCTAAAGGACTATGCCTTATAGTGGTTATATGATATTTTAAATTAGTCTATAACCACATTAAATCCATTATCAATATGTCTTTATCACACTTTTCAATTAATAGTAGTGATAAGATCTCATATGCTCAAATAGCACAACTGAAGCAAAAATCCAATGAGCCTATTGTAGAATGTCTTGTGATATAAAACTATATTAGAAAAGATGACTATCCCCATGGTGGATAGAGAGATACAAGACATTCAAAAAAAAATTACTACCAACGATGCATGAATTTATCTTGTTCAATAAGTTTCTAACCTTCACAGATTTATACCACATAGTGAAAGAAAGGGAAGTCAAACTTCTCTCATAGGCAAATTAAAATGTACAAGTGGATAAAAATAAACCACTAAGATTTATAATAAAACTCCATATAAATTAAGGGCCACTAAAAATAAGAGTGATACAAAGGCCATAGTTAACATAGCTTCATAGTTGTAGAGATGGAATTCAAAGTGAGTTAGATCAAGCATTAGTCAAGAAAACTCAATAAATACATAAAGAACATAACTAACTAAGCCAAATGCCTCAATGCGGTTTTGAAAATGATAATTAAGATCTGTTTAAGGAAATCACATACATCAAACCTTCCCAAGAGCATCCCACCTCCAAATGTGGCTAAAAAACATGATTTTCCCCTTGATTTGATGCTTGAGTCTTTAGCAATGATGAGTGGAAATGCTCCTCCATCATCTCAAGTACACCAATGAAACTAGGCTCATGATATTTGATCAATGTTATGCCTATAGTAAATCTATATATTAAAAATTAAGTATAATAACACTACACAAAGACAGCTTGTGGAAGAAATTTTGCATAATAAGTTTAAACCAAAAGAGCTTAAAATGGTGGTCTTAGCCCTCCTATTTATATATTTTTAAATTTGATCATAATCAACCATGACCATCCATCCTGAGATCAAGATGTGTGGCCATGAATTAATTCTATTTTTGAGACTTAAATCATAAATACCCTCATAAATATTTTGAAAGAAGGGGCATTAAAGAGGCATTGGAGGCCTTAAACTAGAAATTTGTTCCATTTATGGCTTATGGATACCACCCCAAAAATGATGTCATATGATGATGTAGATATTAGAATTCAATTTCTAATTAAGAAATATTCAACAACTACCATGGATTTCCACTTAATCTCTTAACTTGGATTAATTTACCTAAGTGAGATTAATTAAATTTTATGCAATTCTTTAGAAATTGGTTACCCATTTAATCAAACTAATCAAAATGTCATATTATCAGTTGTAATTTGATTAGAGTATAATTATAAGGTGTTAGTTGTATATGGATGAATATCCCATTTAGGATGTTGTCAACACAAAATAACACATGCATGTGTCATGTGCTTTTGAATGAGAAGAATTTAGTGGTTTAGAGCATCAAATTATGTTCTCATTATTTTGAATCAAAATGATTTGAGAAAAGTTATTAATCACATAAAATTCATTACCCTATTTAGGGATACATTATTCTAAATCACCACTTGTATACAACAAGATCAAACCATTTAGTGTGCTTAAGTGATTTTGGACTAAATTATGCATTTAAGTACATTTTAATTAATATTGAAAATTTCAACACAATGGTGTTAAGGATTAGATGTCTACATTTTGCCCCTATTTGAGAAGGCATGGTGATACATTTAATGATGCAACATATTTTCAAAGAAAAGATTTTTCAAGAAGAATTTGAAAGTAAATGACCCATGATGCCCCCTCAAGAAGACATACGAGGATGAAAGAGAGGGATGAACCTCTCAAAAAAAGAGAGAAAGTGAATTTAACCCATGTATGTGACTAAATCCATATTGAGCTAATGTTTGCACACATTGATTCTTAGTGATCAAAATATAATAAAATATAATGGGCCCCAAAGGTGGGGGGGAAGTGGGAAGGATACAATCCAAAAATATAAGAGACACACTTTGAACACACCTAAAAGAAGGTGCAAGTTGTGTGCTTAGGGAATGATTGATCCCGAGATAAGTTGCATATTTTAAAATCTACCATAATAAGGGAAAAATCTAGAGAGATTGGAATTAGAATAAAAAGGAGAGAATTTCTCTAGAGAAAGGAAATAATAATATGCCCTAATAGAGTTGGTTTGATTGGTTGATAAAGCAATTTGACCCCAGTAGGGTAGATCTTGATCACTAATAATTAGATTTTCCCTAGTAGGGCTGATTTGATTTAGTGATTGGTCAAAATATTATGCCCCAATAGGGAAAATTGGAAAGTATAGCTCAAGGATATAACCTAATTCATAGATTAAATATGATCAAGTGAAAACATAGATACAAGGGTCTAATGACTAAAAAATACACAACACACTAGGCATACAAGAATGCAAAAAGTGATGAAAGAGATGAATAGAAGAAAGAGGGTGGTTGAACTGACCTAAGCTATGTCATGTATCTAAGTGATGCCTACATAGTCCAGATGGACCTTAATCTAATGTAGTTCACCCAAAAGTAATAAAATATGGAATGAGGATTGAATAATAGAATAAAAATGGACCACTATTCAATTAGCCTTATAATGTATGCCAAGATATGAATGTCTTATATAGAGTCTTATGCAAGTAAGCCATTAGTGTGTAGTTTCATTATTGCATTGACATATAATCTTTGAAACTACATTGATTTTAAGACTTGGATCCAAAGCACTTGGTGATTATTATAACAAATTAAAATTATGCATCATAAGTATCAGTAATCTATAGTGACACATCATTTCAATTATTATTAGTTGGTTCAATTTAAATATTTACTAAGGATAATGATAAAAACTACCAATACCAAAGTTACAATGATTTACATTTAAATAAAAATCAAACAAAAAGAAAGAAAAATAATAATACACAATGGTAACCTAACTTAAAATCAAGATATGAATAATCAAGATCCATGTGTATTAATCAAGATGTAATTGGAAAACAAAACAAAAGAATAAGACCAAATAGTAACACAAAAGATCAAGAAGAAACAAAAAAGGAATGAAATAAGCACAAACATTGAACAAAAAAAGAGGGAGAGATGAGGAAGAAATAAAAACCATAGTAAAAATCAAATAAACATACACAAACAAGAGTTAATCATAATGTTAGTGTGAGTGAAAGATAATTGTTCGTGTACATGGAGTGGAGATGTTACTTTCTACAACAATGTAATAAGAATAAAGGAATAAAATTTCCCCCAAGTGATCAAGAAACAATAATACAAAACAAAATGGGGGAAAAAATAAGAAATGGAAGGTGTTGGTTGAGCTAACTCTAGATGTACAAGGCAAGTAGATGTTGCCTACATAGTTCCATGGATGTGAGATCCAACATGAACTTTAAGCCAAATGTAGTTCTCCCAAGAAATGGGATAGAAAAAAAGTGATGATAAGAAAACATAATTGATGTTGTAGAGGAATTAAGGAAATGGGCTTGAAAAATGGCCAAGAGTATTTAAATTGGTGCTTTTAAAATGGCAAGAGCATGGAAATTAGAATAAACAAAAGTGTAAGATAATGTTTCCATTTGTTTTTTCAATCATCTTCTAATGTGTTTGTATTTTTAGGATAAGAAATAGAAATGGAATATTAAAAAAAGGTCCAGGGAACTAACTAGCTAAGGAGATGCACATCCACAAGTAAGAGTTTAAACAACAACTAAATCAGCTACAATGGGGATTCTGAATATAAATCATTGTATATGGAACCTACTAATCAATGAGATGTACATCCAAGAGTAAAAGTTATAATAATAGCTAAAGCTAGCTAAAATAACCCATGCTCATAAATTGGTGATAGTGAGAATCCTACTAAGGAAATAATACCTACCAAATAGCAATAAAATAATAATAGAATAGTATGCAGCACTAGATAAATGTAAAGAGCCATTCAATAGGCAAAAACCATGTGTTGATATATCTATGTTCACTTTTCTATAAGAAGAAGCTACAAAATATTGTTCAGGCTGAACTAATTCATAAAACTAGCATTGAATGTGTTTAGAATGACTTATGAGTCATAATCAGATCTTAATTAGGCAAGGGATAGAACTATCTAGGTTATAATGGCCCAGGGTATGAAAATAATATGGTTCTAAATAGAACGGTCCAAAATGAATAAGATCCAAAATATAATGGTCTATGGTGAGATAAAAAGAATTACGCTAGAATATAAATGATCTAGAGTGTCAATGGTCCAAGCTTTTAACTATCCATAGTCGTAAAAGAATGTGGTTCTTTGAAAAATGGTCCTAGGTAGATCAAAATAGAATATGTTCCAAAAGAGGATGGTCCATAATATAATAGTAGGATAAAATAACTTCAGCACAAGTTCCCCCCAAGTAAGGGGTTTTGTAGATAATGGTTCAAAAGCTATCAAGCATAGAACCACTTGAGATGCATGATGTTCATAAGATTTGGAAGTTTTTCTCCACTTGGAGTAGCAAGTTGGTATGTCCCTAATCAATAGTTTTTTATGATTATATATAGGCCTAGCCAATTGGGTTGTAACTTTCCCTTTTTCTTGCATTCAACATTAGTGTTCTTTCAATTCTCTTTTAAGACCAAATCACCAATTTTAAACTCTTGAGGGAGAATGCGCTTGTTGTAGTTTCTATATAATATATTTTTATAGGCTTGCAAGTTTTCTAGGGTATCCAAATGCTTACCATCAAGGAATTATATTTCTTGTAACCTAAAAACTCTATAATCTTCATCATCTTCAATATTCTCCAAAGATACTCGTAATGAAGGTAGCTCAATCTCAATCATGATAATAGCTTCTATTCCATAAAAAGGGGAGTATAAAGTGGATTATATGGGGGTTCGATGACTAGTGTAATAAGCCCAAAGGGAATGAAATTTTTTCAAACCAATTATGGCTAGTGTCATTGACAATCTTCGTTAATATGGTAAAAATGGTTTTATTTGACATCTCAGCTTGTCTGTTTCTTTGTAGGTTATATGGTATGGATTTATTATGCTTGATTTTGAATTTTTCACAAAGTTATTTAATATATATATTTATAAATTATCCACTAATACTAAATATAATATGTGTTGGGATACCATATAAACAATGATATGATAATGGATGAACTTAGCAATCTACATACCAGTAACATAAGTGAGAGGAATGGCCTCAATCCACTTAGTAAAATAATTTATAGAAGTGAGAATATGTTTATGTCCATTTGAAGAGGTGGGGTTTATTTTCTTGATGAGATCGAGGCCCCATGGAGAAAATGGCCATAGTGTAGTAATTGGTTGTAGTGGCAAGGAAGGTACATGTATAAAATTTCCATGTTGTTGATAAGGAACACACTTCCTCACATAATTAAAAGCATTTGTCTCCATTTTGGGTCAATAATAACCTATTCTAAGGAGAATTTTTACTAAGATTACACCATTGGTGTAGGACCCACACATTCCTTCATGAACCTCTTTAAGCGCTAGCTTTGATTCTCCTAAAGATAAATAATAAAGTAGCATTCCATCATAGCCTTTATGATGAAGTGTGTTTTTAAGGAGGTTATAATAGGCTATGTAATGAAGGAAAGTTTTTGATGATTATTAGAAAGGTCAAGTGTAAAAACATGATCATGGAAATAATTATAATAGTCTTGAAACCAAGGTAGTTCAAGTGGGATATTGGGACCAACAATGGCACATACACTTTATAAATATATCAAGACTTGTGTAGGCTATAGAATATTTTCATTCAGAGACTGATATTCCTTATCACTATTATCAATATATATCATGGACCCAATCATTTCCATTACATTTATAGATCTATTATTGGCCCATGCTACTTGTTTAAACTGTCGAGATTTAAAATGAGTCTTGAGATTATCAATAATCTATTTGTAGGGTACAAGCTTATCATCTCTAGTCTGATACTGATCTATGGTTTGATTGATAATCAATTGGGAATCCCCGTAGACCATTAAGTGATGGATATCCCACTGCACTACAAGATGAAAGCCTATAGTAAGTGCCTCATACTAGGCCATAATTTTGGTATATTGAAAATTGATATGAAATGCTTTGGGAATTATTATGGTGTAATCAACAAAATTATGGATCTAGATCCATGAGAAGTAAAGGAACCAACAAAATATAGTTTTTATTATTCAAACTCATGTTGTACTTCTTTTATTATCATAATAGAATCATCTAAAAAGTCAAATATGAGTTGTTGAGTGTCTATAATAGGGGCCTTTGTAAGTTGATTAGTAATAACCTACCCCTTGATAGATTCTTGATTCCAATACTCAACATCAAATTCACTTAATAGAATGATCCATTTTTCGATGCATCTTATGAGAACTGATTTAGATAATAAAAATTTGAGGGGGTCCACTTTAGTAATAACAATGGTTTTATTGTTCAGTGTATAGTGTTGTAACTTTTGGGAAGTGAACACCATAACTAAACACACCTTCTCAAAAGGAATATAATTACATTCATAAGCCACTAGTGTGTGTCTTAAATAATAAACTACATGTTATTTGCTTTGATCATCATGTTGGGCCAAAAGTGCCCCTAGTGCATGTTCAATTGCTAAAATGTAAAGAAGTAATTGTTGTTTAGGTGTTGGTGGTCTCAAAATTGGTGGATTGGCCAAATATGATATGAGATTTACAAATGTTAATTAACACTCATGACCCCTTTGAAACATGACCCCTTTCTTTAAGAGATGTGTAAATGGGTGGCACTTATCTACTAATTAATAAATGAACCTATAAATAGACTGGATCTTTCCTTGCAAGCTTCAGAGTTGTTTTAGATTTGAAGGTGGAGGAATCTCAATAGTGTCCTTAACCTTATAAGGATCTACTTTGATCCCTCTTTAAAATATAACAAACCCTAGTAATTTTCCTGAAGTTATTCTAAATACACACTTCATGGGTTCAAATGAACCTTATACTCATGAAGTCTCTCAAAGATTCTCTATAAAACATCCAGATGTCTAGCACATGTTCTTAATTTAGCTAATATGTTATCAACATAGTCTTCAATAATATCATGCATCATTTCATGGAAGATGATAGTCATATCATGATAATAAGTGGCTCCAACATTCTCCAAGCCAAATGACATGACTTGATAATAGAATGTTCCCCATGATGTGGTGAATGCAATCTTATGTTGGTCTTCTTTAGCTATCTTGATCTAATTGTATCTAAAAAATCCATGCATAAGGGATAGGATCTCATACCTAGTAGTAGAATCAATAATCATGTCAATTTTGGGTAGAGTAAAATCATCTTTGGGGCATGCTTTGTTGATATCTCTAAAATTAGTTAAAAGACATATACCATGTGGCTATTTTATAACTAGGATTATGTTTGATATCCATTCAGAATAGTCTAGTGGTCTAATTAATCCTACTCCTAATAATTTTTCTAGTTCTAATTTTACCAAAAGAGTGATGCATGAATGCATCTTCCTCAATTTTTATTTTGTTGGTTTGGCATCTAGATAACAATGAGTCAATTCTCAACTAAGTCAAGGTCTAATCTTAGCATGTCAAAGTATGCCCATGCAAAAATATCAATAAAATATTTCAAAATGGATATAATGTGATCTCATTCCTCCTTAATGAGGGAAGCTCCAAGTTAAATAATTTTGGGATCATCATATGTTCTTAGGTTCACTTCAACAATGTTTTCTACAAGGAGTGTATAAACATCTTCTAGAATAGTAGGCAATGTGTGATCATGATCTTCTTGTTCTGCTATAATTTCTTATGGTTCCTCTCAAAACTCTAGATAATGTGATAAATTTGAATCTACCAATTTAGGTAATGGCCAAATAGCAAATATCTTAGGAAAGTCAAGAGCAAGATGTTCAAATACTTGTTGTTGTTATGATGTAATGATTATAATGGTTTTAGAGTTAGGACTTTATGGTCCTTGTGTGTTCTTTGGGGATGATCAAACTTTCCCACCTAAGAGCACCTGATAATAGGTTTTCACTCAAGGTCTTGTATTTTTTTTTACTATTTACCTGACCAATGATCACCTCAAAGATATTTTCACCTAAGGATCTTGATTTTTTATCTTTTTTATGACCAAGAAAGTTTGCATGTTCTCTAAAGTAGGTAGAAGGATCCAAATAAAAACCAAATCCTTGCTTATGATTGTCAATTGGAAATCCATCTCTAAGGCCCATATACTCTATAATAGATTCTTCATTTTGGAATTCATCAAGGTGTATGATCAAATTTTGTTGGTACCAATAAATGAGTTTGGGATAGTAAAGGCAAGGGAATAATGGGGTGTTATGGTCATAATGGAATTTGAATCAAATAAGTTAGTGTTAGTAGGCTCATTAAAAATACTATAATGGGATGTCACGTCTCTACCAAGAGTCTTATTTCTTGTCAATTTGAAAGAATCACTATCAAAAATCATGAGGTCACCCCCAGGTAGTATAAATCTGAGACCTTGATTCAAGTTAGGTTTACTAGCTGATAAAGGTTCTAGGATTCCTTGCACTCGTGAGCCAAGGCCTTTTCATGTATAATCAAAATTATCCATTATTTAATTAGGGATATGATATTTTGGATTCTAAAAACAATCAATAATGCCATCAAAATATAACCAGTATGATTTAATGAAAGCTTCTTGATCCTGATTTGGAGAAGTAGCAGGTATAAATATCATTGCTGGTTTTTATGTATCTTTATTCTTTTGCCAAATCATGTTGCATCTGTTAGGTATTTTGGAAGGTTTAGGTTTACCAAATGTTTTTTGAGACTTGGGAAACTTAGTAATATAGAAGGCATCTTTAAGATGTTATGTGGAAATGTCTGTGTCTTCTATAATAACTTGTTTTGCAAGAGTTACAGGAAATATATCAATCAAAATGGAAGAAAGGCTAGAAGAGTTGATATAATTAGATTTTAGTGGATGTGAAACTATTTCCTTGTTCTTATTTGCAATGAATTTAGAACTAGGACAGTAGTTATAATTATGAAATTCAATCTCTAGTTTTTTAAAATACTGATAAGGCTTTAGATCGATAAGAATGGTAACCTCGATCCCATCATGGGAAAACTTAAGACATTGATGCAAACTGGATGGGACATCCTGTACTTCATGGATCTATGGATTACCAAGAATTATGTTATAAGGCAACTCAATAAAAATAATATGTAATAATGTGTGATGAGACATAGAATTAATAATAATCAACAAATAAATAGTTTTAGAAGACTCCCTTTTGGAATTATCATATGCCTTTATGGTGATCATCTCTAGATGAATGTCCTTTGTAGTGTAATCCAATCTTTGTACCAATTTGAGGGACACTATATTCATCCCTGAACCATTGTCTATAATAACCCACTTGATTTAATGGTTTTTAATAATGACCTCAATATAGTAGAGGTTATTATGGCTAGGACTAGGATTGGACATGTCTTTTTGATCATATGTAACATGTTTAAATGAATAAAAATGTCCTACAAGTGTTTAAAACTATTCAAGGTAAATATCTTGGGTAACATTGGATTGTTGAAGTAGGCCATTCAAAATAGATTTATGGACTTCAAGCATATGCAAAAGATCTAAAATAAAAATTTGCACAGGGGATTTACTTAGTTGGTTTGATAGAATATAAGTATTTTCAATAGTAGGATGAGATGGTTTAGCCTTGGCTATCATAGTGTTCAACTTTGGATCTGAAGGCACAATGTTCATATTTGGTCTAGTGTTACAAGAAAAGGGCAAAGGGTCCAAAAGGGTAGCTCCCAAGCATCTAATTGTGATTCTGTAATCTAGAGGTGGAAAGGAGCCATTATAATTAGAGGATGAAGGCAAAAGCCATTGGAGTGTGACTCATGGGCATTTAGTTGCATTATCATAATTTTGAGTTTGTAAGGAGCCACTATAATTAGAAGAAGGATGAGATCTAGAAATGGTAACCCACATAAACTAAGGTACAATAGAATTTATTATACTCCACATGGTGTTACTTGGGGGAGAGGGTGTTAACCCTATAATAATGGATCCAATACTTTGAGAAGTATGGGATGCTTCACCAATTTTAATAGTGGTAGTGGTAATATGGTTTGTAGAAATGCACCCCATGGTATTATTATAGTCATAAGGAATGTCATTGTAACCCAAGTTATTAACATGGGTATTATGATCCTAATAATGATCATGTTGATTATGATTTTGACCTTAGTTCTAATTTTGTCATTGTAACCCAAGTTATTAACATGGGTATTATGATCCTAATTATGATCATGTTGATTATTATTTTGACCTTAGTTCTAATTTTGATATTGATTTTATCCTTAGTTCTAATTTTTTCATTGATTTTGACCTTGGTTCTAATTTTTTTGCTAGTTTTGATTATTTCTTATTGGTTGTTGATTATGCCAAGGAAATGGATCTTTGTAGATGCACATATCTTGATAAAGTTTGATCTCAACTTCATCGTTTTCAATTGCATATTCAATGATATATTATAATTAAACACATCTATAAGTAACATGACCAACAATATGATGGAAGTTGTAAAATTTGTTTGCCTGATACCAATCGGGTTTGGGTTGATCTTTAGGAAATGGCCTTGGTATAGGTCATATAATAAATTTAGCTACTATGATTTTTTAGAACACAACCTCCATAAGCTCTCCCAGTTTGCTAAAGACTCTATACCTATTATTGAATTCCCTTCTTGGAGGGATTATTTTCAAAGTGTTTGGTGGATTGGGTGGAGCTAATTGAACATTTTGAGATGGTGGAGCCTACACTATTTGCATGTCTTGATTTAGTTACTCCATTTCTTACCATGTTTTTGTTCTTATTAAACCCCTTGGGTTTTTATGTTGTAATCATTTGGATAGGTGATTGGGTATTATTTTATGTTTTACCCTGTGAATAAATATTGGCAAGGCTTGTAGTGATAAGCACCTTCTCAATCTATACACCCTTATCTATATTTTTTCCAAATGTGTTTATGCAAGCAAGTCATAGATTGTGTGCCACCTTAGGGTGTAAGTTCTATGTAAAAATGTCAGATAGCCATTTGTCTATAAAATTATGTTAAAATAATCTAACTAATGCTCTCCACCACTGTATATATTCTATGATCTTTCTCCATCTTATTATTTAGCTTTTAACAAATCAACCACAGTCAACTTATATTTAATATTATACGAGAAGTGGTTAATAAAGTTTTTAGATAGATTTTTATAATCTACAATTGATCCCTTGGGTAACTTAAGAAGCTAGTCTAAAGCTTATCTCGCTAAAATTTATGGAAATAAGTGAAGCAAACAAATTATGTTGTAAGCTACCACTTTGCATAACACAAAAAATGCTTGAATGTGTTCATGAGGGTCACCCTTTCCTTTGTATTTTTTGAATTTGGGTGCATCAAATGAGGCAAAAATGAGACTTGGAGAATACCCAAATCAAATGAATATGGGCATATCTCATCAAATTTGTACTTCTTTATTTGGTTTCCTATTTCTAATCACGACACTATTTCTTTCATAAAATTCCACTCTTACATATTTGGTGTATTGGTGGGTGGAATATAATTTTGTTGGAGTGGTATGTGCCCTTTCAGCATGGATTTGTTAGGGATATACACCCTATGATCTGTAACCTTGTTTTGGTGTGATCCTTGAGTCAAGTGAACCATTGATTCTTGGGCTAATAAACATTCCCTGAAGTCAGCCATCTTGAATTGTAAAATTTTTATTGATTTTTGGGAGTCTGTGGTTTATTCACTAAAGTACACATTGGTTAAGAATAACTTGCCAAATTGTTTTGAATAATTTCCTCAATACGCACTGAGTGTTTTGCTTCTTGATTTTATGAAGGAATAAAATATTATTGATGATTGAAAAATGTATGTTATGTGTCTAAAAAAGCATGTGTGGAACCTCTTAAGACTTGGGTGTCTCAATTGAGACATCATGATCCATCATAGGTGTGTTCTCAATTAAAGTGTGTTTCATGGGTTTTAACACATTCCCTTATTTCTTGAAAGCATCATTGTGTATTGAAGTGGAAGCTAAAGAATTAATTAAGTCCATGATGAGTTCGTATACATATCATTGACTTATCTTCTTGATCTTTATGGTAAGATCTTGATCATTAGGTGTTGACTCTATGAGAACTTCCTTTACTTTGCTAGAAGAAGTAATGTTTGATTTTACAATATGAGTGAGGGATTCTTCTCATTATTATTCTTTGACCCTAACCAAGGTATGTAATTATTCCATAGGAAAGTTTGATGAAAATATAGCACCTAATTCAGTCAACCTTCAGAGCGATTCATCTTTATCCTCTAGGGGTTGATGTTCAAAATATTCTTCTTCTCATCCTATAGTTATGTGAATTTCTTCAAATACCATGGGATTGTCTTGTCCATCATAAAATTGCTCCTCCTCATAGATAGGGTTGTAAGAGACCCCACTATGAGTATAAATTTGCATCATGTCTATAAGTTTGTCCTCTACATTTGCTAATATTTCGAATGTGTTTTGTAAACATTAACGAGGTATGTTTTGATTTTTTTCAAACAAGTGACAAGGTAAAAAGGGGCTATAATAGAGAGAAGTGGTATAATACCACATAATTAGAAGAAATGTTATGAATTTACTCAACTTTGGTGGGTTGAAATTGTCAAACTGGAAGAGGATATGATAACTTTGAAACCTAAAGTGTAAACTAGTGCACCAAACATAGGTCAAAGATATGTCAATACCATAAAATCTAGGGACAAATTTGATGAGTTGTGACTAGAAAATTAGAAGAGAGTCTTTATGATGATGAAAGTAACAATGTGAACTAAGAAGTGCAAGATGTGAAAACACACAATAACTCCTAAGTATAAAACTAAAACTAAACATGCAACACAATGTTGCCACATGGTAATAGGAAGTAAAATTGGTCCTAGGAATCAAACCGTGAGTGAAACACAAGATAAATTAAGATTAAAATGATAAAATGATGATAATTCTATATAATAACCTTCAACCCAAATGGGAAATATTACCCAAGTTAACTCAAACCAAGTGCAAATGGTAAACCAATTAACACCTTGGCTCAGAACTTAGAAAGGTGAGATTATAAATTTGAATTAAAAATGAAGGACTTAGAGATTTTTGTAAAAAGGTCTAGAACCAAATGGACATCATAATAATGTTTTAGATTAAGGTAAAAGTAGGTTTTGAAGGGGCCCTGAAACCCTTTAACAAATTCAAGAAAGATAAAACCTTAACAGCCCCCAGGAAAGGCATTCCTAAAACATACTGAAGAATAGTATCTAAATTAGGTTTTACAGGGACCTAAAACCACCATAATAAACCAATAAAAGCACCCAAGTTTTATAAGGACCTGAAACCTAAACAAAACCAAGCAATACAACTTAAACACCAGGTTTTACTAGGACCTGTAACCTCATAAATGGAGACACCTTACCCAACTCCAAAACAAATAGAGCAGGCATCCAGGTTCGAACCAGCAACCCCTAGACCACAAAGTTAAAGGAGTTGCTCACAGATGGCATCCAATGAAAATTTCCTTTACAAGACCGCCGTTCAAAAACCACGATGTCTAGCACGTCATACTCCCTTAGTGCCTACATAGTGTAGGCAGATCCACCACACCCATCATTTTTCCATGAGCAAGGCTCCTCCACAGCTTAGGTTTTCTCCATTTTTCCCTAAATAGGGCACCACATCTCATTTACTTACCACAGAGGAAACAAATTTTCCCCCATCCAAACACTATTTTCTTCATAAACCAGTTCTTGGTGGCCATCCAACTTGGGCTAGAAATCCAGTCCAGGTTCCAACCACAAAACAGAGATCTAAAGCAAAATAAAGATTCGTGCAATAAAGGATCACTCTTTTTCATGCCGCGCTAAAACACCAAGTGTCCCTTCATAAGGATATGGTCTCCAAAGCCCGAGAGGCAGCCACAAAGGTTAGGGTTTCAGCACAGCCACATCCACAGTCGTGCTCCCTCTTCCTGCGATCGCATGACATCATAATAATGTTGTTTAGATAATAAAAACACAATATTTTAAATGAGGATTTGAATAAGGTAAAAAATGATTTTGTTTTGGTCAGCATAATACCTCCTTGTTCAAATAAAATGGTAGATAAAAAATGTGTTTGGTTGGCTTGTTTTGGTTTACAAACAAGTTTTAGACATAATATGACCAATAAATTAAATAAAAAGAGATAAAATACAACTATTTATAATCATCCAAATCCCTAAACTAACAAGGTTGATTTGTATCACTGAATTTCATCTAAATATGTGCTCTTAAGAGGATTTTTAAGTGTTATTTCAAAAATAAAAGTGCATGAAGTAGTAGGGTTTTTATACCCCGTTCTTCTGAGATATTTTATAGTGACATGTAACTTTAGTCTACTCTCCCTACATAAACAATATGTCTACGGTAAGTGGGGTTATTCTAAAACTAAATTGTTGAATGTCTAGATGGTCCCAAATGTGGTTAACACTAGAGATTCATCATGTTAATTGAGCTCATATTGGATAAATTACTATACAAGGGTATATTTCTTTGCATAGTGATTCCATCCATGTAATTTTTATTGGAATCCCCTAGTTATCTAGTCCTAACTTGGGTTTGTATTACGATTGGAGAGGCTAGCTACTCATCCCTAACAATCACAATATACATGCCCTAATTTATATACCCCACCATGGATAGAGGTTGAAACAATGTTGGGAGATGAATTATTAGGTAAAATATTCCCTAAATGATTCATGAGGAGGCTATGAACTCCTACTCACAAGTCAATTTGCATAAAATAAATGACCAAGTGAAAAGACTTTAAAGGTTGTGTTTAGATCACCCAAACCATACAAGTTTTAGGGAAAGCCTCAATAACATTATTTTCATGATTCATAAAAGGCACAATTTACAACAAAAGAGTGATTTTATTCACATGAGTTCCCTAAATGGGATGGGAGGAGAGCATACAGCATCCTTCATTTACACAAGTATAAAAAACCTAGCTTAAAAATAAATAATTGTTTACTTCAATGCACTAAATGGAAATGTTTGTGAAATTTTTGGCCCCTTGGCCTTAGTTGAAAACTTCTAAAACTTTCACAAAAAAACTAAGCATAATCACCTATGTTCCTTTTAAGCACCAAATGATAAGTTCAAGGCTTACACAAATTCAAACTTGTGTTTTTCTCCAGCGTGTGACCTATAATTGTTAGAGGGTTTAATTCTACTTTGAAGAATAATTATCAATGAGAAAAACAAGATTTGAAGAATTACTATCTGGTTTCTCTATTTTTATTACATAGAGATTGATATCAGTTACAATAAAATCAATGGTGGTTATAACAAAATTGATATCAGTAGATTAAAACCAATGCTAGTTACCTATGAACCCTTAAGCAAAACATGTTTTTTTCAAAAAGAATTTGTTAGCCCAAATTAGTATAAAATCTCCAGAAAACCTTTGGATCTTGTAACTAGATGATTAGACAAAGAGCATGCAAGTTATAAAATAACAAATAATAACCTACAACTTTCAAAAAATCTTAAGAACCAAAAAAAATTATCATGTTCTGTCCTACATAGGGACTGATGCCAGTTAGGACAAGACTGATGCCAGTTAGGGTAAATTGATACCAGTCACTATGTAAATTATGTGTCAATAAAAGCACAAAAACATGGTCAAATATTCATAAAACTTGATTTTTAGATATTTTTAAGCACTTTTCAAAAAATCTAAGAGTGTCAAATTATTCTCCTTACTTTTATGGGATGTGTGGTCCCACTAGGCATGCCAAGATGTAGAGATAGAATTCAAACTGAGTTAGATCAAGAATTAGTCAAGAAAACTAAAGAAATGTATAAAGAACATAACTAACTAATCCAACTCCCTCAATGAGGTTTTGAAAATGACAATTAGGAGCTATTGAAGGAAAGTATATACATCAAACCTTCCTAAGAGAATCCTACCTCCAAATGCAACTCAAAAAAATGATTTTCCCCTTGATTTGATGCTTAAGTCTCTAGCAATGATGCAATGCTCCTCCATTAACTCAAGTGCACTAATAAAACTAGGCTCATGATATTTGATCAACGTTATGCCTATAGTGAAGCTATCCTATTGAAAATTAAGCCTAATAACACTACACAAAGATGGCTTGTGGAGAGAATTATGCGTAATAAGTTTAAACAAAAATATTTTTAAAATGGTAGTCTTGGCCCTCCTATTTATATATTTTTGAATTTGATCATAATCAACCATGACCATCCATCTTGAGATCAAGATGTGTGGCCATGAATTAATTCAATTTTGGAGACTTAAATCATAAATACCCTCATAAATATTTAGAAATAAGGGGCATTAAAGAGGCATGGGAGGCCTTAAACTAGATATTTATTCCATCTATGGCTTATGAATGCCACCCCACAAATGATGTCACCTAATGATGTAGATATTATAAATCAATTTCTAATTAATAAATATTCAATAACTTCCATGGATTTTATATTTAAGCTCTTGATTTGGATTAATTTGCCTAAGTGAGATTAATTAAATTTTATGCATTTTTTTAGAAATTGGATGCCAACTTAATCAAACTAGTTAGAATGTCATGTTACTGTGTCATAATTTGACTGAAGCATAATTAGAAGAAGGTGTTAGTTGTATACAAACCAATATCCCAATTAGGACATTGTCAACACAAAATAACACATACATGTGTCATGTGCTTCTAAATTAGAAGAATTTAGTGGTTTAGAGTGTCAAATTACATTTTCATCATTTTGATTGGAAATGATTTGAGAAAAGTTATTAATCACATAATATGCATTACCCAATTTATGGATACATTAACCTAAATCAGCACTTATATATGACAAGATCAAACCATTTAGCACATTTAGGTGATTTAGTCCTAAATTGTGTGTTTGAGTGCATTTCAAGTAACATTTATAATTTCAACATAGTGGTGTTAGGAATTAGATGTCTATAAAATCCATCTCCTCACTTGGTTTTATTAGCTCCTCCATAGATATTTTTCACCAACCTTCCAAAATTATCAACATGTGTTTTATAGTAGCTCTTGGAATGCAATGTCATATCTCTCCCTCCTATTAAAGAGGTTCATACGACATGACCTCTTCTAAGGAGCTATGATTCCAAGGCATTTTATGACTATCACATGACACTAAGCCATACTAAAAATTGATTCATCACCTTGAAACTTGAGATACAAGATTTGATTAGAGGCCAACATAATTCATTTGGGAACACCCATAGAGAAATCCAAAGTTCAACAAATAGAATCTAAGGTATTTAAAATATTCTTGGATCTATTTCTAAAGCATATAGCTAATGAGGTAGGGGGCACTTTGAGTGTTCACTATACATATCAGGCACATCCACCACTAGCATCATATCACATTAATACATAGGATGCATACCCCCTATATAATATCATTGGTGTATATCATACTACAATACTAGCTAGATCACTCATCCCTTTCTCAGAGTAGGATATTGTTGATGATGATTTAGATTTATATGCACTCTTTATAAGAGCCCACATTGATCATCATCTTATTTAGAGTGTTATGGTTGACAATGGGTCAAGTATTAACATCTGCTATATCACCCTTTTATAGTATTTTGGATATTCAGAGTAGGACATTTATCCTACCAACATAGTTATTATTGGTTTCAATGGCCATGTTCAAAGATCCATTTGGGAGTTTGTACTTTTAATACATATTGGACCAACACATGTGGCCACTAAACTCTTAATAGTACCTAGTTTAGGCACATTTGGCATGTTATTAGGTAGACCATGGATATAATACATACAATCCATTACATCCACCATGCATATTTGTCTCAAATATATAGATGCTAATTAGGTGATCATAGTCGAGGTTATTTCATATGAGTATCCTTTACTTGTCCCACTAGAAGTCATACTATAATTACCAATTTTGATCATAGTTACAATCAATACACCATAGAGTTCAATTGAGACACCAGTGTAGATGAGGTATACTCCTAAAATGTTACCACATACACATACTCTCCTATGGATACCATTATTATAGAGACCCCTACATCAAAGATATGTTGTAGATTATAGAGGTCCCCACTTTGCCCCTTTCCTTCTGATATTAGTGTTATTTAGTTCCCAAAGTTCTTAGCACATGATACCCATACCACCTATAACATCTACTATATGGGTCCTAAGACCCCTACAGTTCATAGGACAACCCAGTCAGTATCATAGATTCCTAGCACCACTTCACAAGTAGTGCCAGCTATAGATCACTTAGTATAATAAGTTATTATACCTCAGTTACCTTTTCATACAACACACATGATTATTTTTCCTTTATTTGACATAGACCACATTGATAGTGAGTTCCCCATGAGACTCATCAATTATTATGTTCCTCCTTTTTTGTACATAGTTTCCTTATTTTTCACTCCTTATATTCAGTTTCATTTTCATGTTGCTTATATTTAGCTTATATCCATAAAATATAAAAATAATATAATATGCCAAAATACAAAAACATTTATATATTTACTCAAAAAAAAATTATATATTGTATGCATTGCCATGTTTACATCTCTTATATTTACCAGACACTACATATGCTAGCTATCTTAGTATAGTCAGTTTTTTATATACATACATGTTTCACTTGTTCTTATTGATTATTTGCAGAGACTTACAAGACCCATGTCTACTACACAGATCCATGTTTTATATTATCTACCCATTAGGGGCATATACATAGATACACATGTTCCTCATTTGATACATTTACCCATTTCGGGGCATCTTATACACAGTTTCAATTTTTAGGTTACATCTTTCTAAACTCTACATCATAGATTTAACATTGTTATATCTTGATATTGATCATCCTAAACCTACTTATATTTTTTGATGACTACTAATAATTTAGACTTATCTTATGTACATCTTAGTTCTTATACATATTTATACTAAATGTTCATGCATACTTTCATTTCTAGTTTTCCTCGTTTATACTTGATTGTATTTTTATACTTGTTCTATTTGAGATCATTTTAATATGCCATTACTCTGTCTTTATGCCACTTATTTTCATCGTATGTATGATTTGAACTTGTGCTCATGTCCTTGTGTGTGCCTTCTTGATTATATATGTTTTTTATTAGCATGTCCTTCCATGTGGATTTAAGCAAATTTGCTTATTATTTACATATGTGGACATTTGAACATGTCCTTATATGTCTTGATTTCTTATATTTAGTGACATGTACCCATGCCCCTTGTATTTTGGCCCCTTGGCCTACTTTACATGCCTCATGTGTGTTGTATGAATGATTTCTTATATACATCATGGCCATGACACTTATTTCTTACTTATTAGACAATCTAATTTTAAATTCCATGATGGACCCATGCATCTCCCCTTCCTACTTGGGTTTCATGATGGACATCATGCCCCATCCCCTAGGTAGATACTCAATTATTACTTAGATTTCTTGTTTATATACATTATTATATCTATCTTGATATCCTTGTGAATGTTATACCTAACATACATCATACACTATAAACTTATGCTCAGATTAGCTTACATATTAATGTTATGTATGCACATTATATTAGTTTTTAATGTGGATATCATATATACTTTGGCTAACACACATTTTTTAAAGATTATTCTTTCAAGGTCAATTATGTCACAGGTTTAATAAATCCCCTCAAAAGAGGGGGAATTCACATGGGTTTGTCATAAATATCAGGATATTTGAATGTACTTAGAGTATAGTTTTCATCACACAGGCAAAAAATACATAAATCAATTTTAGGAAAACATAGTGGGAAATAGTGACATAGAGATCAGTTATAGTTTGATAAAAATTAGAATAGTTAGACATTAGTGCCCAAATTGGGACACTAGTGCCACATGGTGCTATTGTCCAAGATATGGTGCTACTATCTAGTAGCCTCAGTTTTAGAAAATAATAGATTGGCCAAAAAATTAAAATTGGTACAGTCTAAGTTTACACAAGTTTAGTTATAGATTACTAGTTTTAGCCCTATTTAGTGTAATTCATACTAGTTTTCTCAGATTGGGGGCATCATGCACAACATGATCATTCATGTTTTAGTTCAAATGCTCATATACATATTATTACAACTCAATCCAAAATACATATACTCAAATATCATATTTAGGAGCATGTGTATGACACATTATTTCCTTATGTTAACTTATACATTGGTTGATCAGATGGAATGATAAACTCCATGTCATTCTCTACATTTTACACATAGTAGACATATAAAAATGTCCACCAATTGTTTCATACCCAACATTAGACCAATTCTTACCAACCATTGAATATCTAGCCTAAGAATCTCTAAGAGTCTTAAATTTGGCTTCATAACCATGCAAATAAATCAAGTTGGCCCATAAATCAATTAAATTGGGTAAATGCACATTAAATTACTCAAAATCTTACACAAGTATTCAAATGTCTAACAAATATTAATTAACTTGAAAATCTTAATCCTAAGCCTAATCAAATTCATCCATGAGCAAATAAATCAATTATCAAAAAGGAAAATTTAATAAATATCCTAAAAGAGCATCTTAAAAGCTAATCATAACCTTTTGTGAGTTGTCCAAATGCAAAATATCTTAAAACATACCTATTCATGTTAATCATGAGATTTTGGACACTTTTTAACCCTATTGGGGTTAACTAAGCCAACCAAGGCTAAGATTTAACACCTTCCAAGTCATTTTTAATCCTATAAAAGTAAGCTTATATCTCTATTAGCAGAGGTTCTTGGTTTAACAAAACATGCTAACGATGAGGATAGCTAAATTTTATTAGTCTGCACAAGATAGTATAGAGAATTCATATTTACCATAAGCATGATAGAAACAATTTATTGTGAAATTCAAAGGAACTAAGATTAACCAAAGTTTTCTTTAGGCTTACAGAGCATTCTAATTACTTTAAGAAATATTAAACCAAACATTAAACATGATAACACATACAAGGAATAACATAATAAATATGATAGGTAACCATAACTAAAAAGACTATATTGATCTTAGTAAAAAGTCATCAACTTTTTTATACAAGCATACATATTTATAGTCACTAAAGTTTTTAACTATTCATATTATTCTCATATGTTGATGTCAAAATGAGGATACTATTCATCTTTTATCCTTTCAAAAGCTGAAGAGGATAGGACAAAATACATATAGCCAACAAATTCATATATAACACATGAATATTCAAAAAATATTCTATGCAACTTTTATTATCCATTTTTCTTCTCCCAACACTTTCCAAAACTTAAATTATTATCTCATCTTGAGACAAAATCATAGGTTCATTTGACTGTGTGCTGAGGGCAGAAGCTAAAAATTTGAGTAGACTAGTAAGAGTTGTAATAAACACTCAAGGTGCCATTTTTGATTTTCACCTCTTGTGCACTACTTAGATTCCATTTTGAGTTTTCAACTAAGTAGCATACCAGCCTACCACCCTTTTGGGTTTTAAATAGGATGGCATAACTAGGTGGCTGCCCTTTATGGGTTTTCAACTATCCTAGCCCCACTTGTCTCACTAGTCATCCCCAATACAAAAAGTTATTCAAAACTTTACAAAAAATTTCAAAATTTATATATTACATAGTAATCAACTAGAAGGAGGTGGTATTTTAGAGGAAAAATTTTGGGTGGCAAGATCCTTGAGCTTGGATTGAGCAGTTGTACAATATGAAAGATCTTGTTGGAGTTCTGATGGTAGCATGTAAACAGGGACTTTGAGCACCAGGGTCACCTCACTATAGAATGAAACCAGGTCAGTCTTGAACTAATCCCAATCAAGCATAATTTTTTGGACCATGTAAATCAAAACATTCATTAGTGCATAACACCCAATGAGTTCTTTTAGGACTGCATTCTGAGTAGCACTTATGTCTACCCTTATATTACTGACCTTTAATTGAATCTCTATGCTCAACTTCTCTTGCTTTTTTGCATGTCTTTCTACTTGGATCTTCATAAATGCACACATCATAGGTCCTATTTATAGCTAAGGAATCAATCATGCACATTATACCTAGCATTGAATGATTATTAAAGAGAAAATTCTATTTCATCTATCAAGGTAGTCTAGCTATGCATAGTTGTGTTGGCTATGGTAGTTATGGTGAAGTTTGTGCTAGAGCTAAAAAAGGTATTGTTAAGCTACTACTTCCATTATAGAAGACTTCATGTGATTTTATGGGCTTGTATAGTTATAATGTCAATCATACTTTGATACTTCTCTACCAAATTAATCAAAGTCATGGTGTCAATCTTTAATTTGTAGCCTAAATTATCGAGTGCATGAAGTTCTTGTGTTGTGTACAAATATTTTGTGAGCTTTGTAACTAGGGTCATTATCCTTATGTGGTCTAACATGACTATTTCCTCAATGACTCAAGAGGCCAAAGCTAGGCATGTATCTTCAATTATCTTCATTGCTTCATGTATGTGAGCCCTGAGTTCCATGTTCTCTACCTTTGATTGGTCTCAATCTTGCTCTAGGGAGGCAGCATTTTATGTGATAGACTCTTGGAATGTTATGAAAACCTCTAATTATTTCTTTAAAGGAGGGCAAGAGATGTCTAAAGAGGACTCCTACCTAATTGGAAGAGTGGTCAATATGATTATCATTTTTGTAAGATCCTAGTGTGGCAGGGTGGCTAGAGAGAGGGAAAAGGTGGTGCACTAAGAAATGAATGAGGGAATATCCTAGGGCCATGCACCTCTTAGTGGTAATTATGGTAACTATGTGCCTGCATCATGGTTGATACATGTTTCTATATTATGGCTTTTTTTTTCAGCTTAGCTTATTGTACAACATCCTCAACCATCTTTTGTTTGACCTCTTCCTCTTATTTTTGCTTCTTCTCTTCTTCCTCCCTCTTCCTTTTTTCCTCCTTTTCTTCTTACTTCTTTTTTTCTTCTTGTCCTTTCTTATCCTCTTCCTCTTTCTTATTCTTTTCTTCCTTTTCCTTCTTACTTTTCCCTTCAACTTTCTCTTTCTCTTTCTTCTTTCTCACATCTTATTCTTCTTTCTACTTCTTCTCTTGCTCTTCCTTCTTCCTATGTTCTTCCACTTCTCTCTTCTTTTATTCTTGTTCCTGCATAGCTTGGGCCTATGTCTAGGCTTGTGCTTGTGCCAATGCTCATTATTTCCATTAGGATTCATCATGATCCTCCTTCTTTCTGGTAGCTTCATATGTATGTTACTACACATGATCTATTACATCTTGTTGTCATTTTTCTTATTCTTCTTTTTCCTTCTTTTCTTTCTCCTTTTACGCTTGTTGTTATGCAGTGGCTACTTCTTGGGCTTGTTCATCCATCTCCTGATCCTTTTATATGTCTACCTCTATATCCTTGGCCTTTTTAGAGGCCTCAGCTTCTTCTTCTTGTTGTATTACTTGTTACTACACTTTTTCTTTCTTTATTTTTTTCTCCTCTTTCTTGAGCTAACATTTAGTTGCATGAGTGGATTCTTCTCTAGTAGCCTATTTCTCCTCTATTATTTGTGTTATTTCTTTAACCTCATATGCCTACAGTGATGGTGGGAAGTCATCTAGGTGCACCTTCAAACTTGGAACCTATTGCTTCTTTCTATTGATTATGACCAGTCTACATCATGGTAGTGGTATAAAAGTTTCTAGGGAAGGTTGTGCTTCCTACTCAATAATTGGTCAACCAAATGTTCATTCTTCCAAAGTAGGGGAGACTCTTTTGCCTATCATATTTTGGGCCTACACATAAATTGTTTTGGTAGACTCTCTAATAGAGTTACAAAAAATAAGTCAAGTGTAAATATTGGAACAGTCAATGGTTGGAATAAGTCCATTCTATGTCAAATTTACTCGACCTCTTCTTTAACTTTATCAATAATAATAGATGATGGACAAGCTATAAATTCTACCCACAAGTTAGGTGGAACCTACATCCTGATTTGTTCTATGCATGCCACCTTTAAGAAAAAGAACTATTTTTCTTCTTCCTTCTTATAATAGTCTCTAGGCATGTCTACCAGCATGACTTGGTAGACTTCCTATACATTAGTACCCATCTCCATGAGGTCATAAGAGCTATCAATTTGTGGCACCTTTGGGTCATCCTTCTAGGTTGTATTGTTTCTTTTTGTTCTCTTTAAAGGAGGTGATACCAAATGAGTATTTGCTTTGTGCCTCTCCTTCTACTATTATGAACTAGATGATGGCTCTAATGGTTGCATAGCAAAAATGTCTATGCCTGATGGTATCGATTGCAAAGGGGTTACTTGTCTAGCTACATGTTCTTTTTGTCTAGCTGTATGTTTTTTTATCTGGCCACATGGCCTGTGCCATATCCATCATGATGAAGAATAGAAGTAGTTTAAAAGGTGAGCATGGTAGCTCATGAATTATGATAAAGACTCCCTTAACTAGCAAAGTAATTATGGCATGTTAGCCCAAATACTTCAAGACATCTAGTGGTACTTTGGGGTGTGTGGTGATAAGGTCTAGACATTCCTCCCACCAAGATTTGAACTTCCCCTCATGTGTGAGGGCTCCACATTCATGCAACCATATGATGTTATAAAACTATTGTACTGTCTAGTAGTTTTTATCTAGGTTCACTTCCCCCTTAGGTGATTTCCACTATGTGAAAAAAAGGAGAAGGATCAAGAACTGATATTGGAAGGTCTACCTTAGAGTGGTGTAGCACTTGTCAATGCTTGTGATCAATTCTTGGACAAAGTATTCAGGTTAATTAAATTGTTCACCTCATTATATAATCTTATGAATGATGTCCACAATTCCCTTAGTGATTTGTTTGGTAGAATTAGTTATCTACCAAAATCATTTGGTGATGTATTAGATGAGAATGTACATAGGTTCATCTAGGATTTCATTGATTAGGATCCCTCAATTTCGTTTCACATATAAATCCTAAACTTCTTGCAAGATAGGAGGCATTTTGGTCTTATAGGGTAGCAGGGAGTCTTCATACATAAGCATGCCCAATGATCAAGCCATGGATTATGTATTGATGGCCACCATCTCATTTTTTCCCAAATAGATAGCATCATCACCATATGATTCAAGCAATACTTGAACAATCTCTCCCATGTCTTCAAAAGATGACATTCATAAGAGACACTCAATGTCTATGTTTTGGAATCTAAGAGAGTTATAAGGGTGAGTGGTTGTGTAACATCAATAGGGTCAGGCTGGAAGACATTTTATTTGGCTTTGCATAGGTATTTAAATGGCTCTTGATCACTATACTTGGTCTGGCGAAGTGCCATGTCAACACCCATGGCTTCATTTTGTGCTTCAAAGAGGGGTCAGATTAGTGATATGGTATCCATGGTTACATAAAAATAATTTTTACTACTTCTAAATGCATTGTATAATAAAATTATTTTGGCTCTTGATATCTATAACTATCAAAAATATGCTAAGGATGAAATGCAAACTTGGAGTTTGAAATCAACGTTTATAACTTTTTCACCTCTTGGATTCTACGTATAGGCCATGCCTAGCTATCCACTCATCTTGAATGCAATAGAAGATGTAGAAAACTAATTTTTAATCTAGTCATTAAAGTAGTTATTCATTGGTACATGTTTGGAGTTATTTTGCTATGCCCTTAGGTGTTTGTATGAGGGGTATGAGTTGCTGATGTTGACTAACCACCAATTTGTTTAATATCATGTCTATTGAGCCATGGTTCTTGCATTTACTTCTAGTGGATGACTATTATCTAATGGATATACTGTTGATGTGACATTTCAACATCTTTCTTGGACTTAATATTTTTTAGTCACTCCTCTTTGAATTTTTTGGTGGTACACATGGATCTTCCTGTGCATATCTAGCACACATAATACTTGGTATTTGTACTTCACAAATGTTTTTATTGAAATCATCTACAAATAAACAAAACAAAAAATAAACAGACACAAAAAACTTACAAAATAGAGAAATCCTAGTCTACATGGTCCTACTTAGCACCCACTCAGCTTGTATAATGAGATCAATAGACTATTGATGGTATGGCTTAAGCCTACATCCATTTACTCACCCTAGGAACATGATTCCTTGAAGATCCTTTAAAACTACCATTCCTTGCTACATTAAGTCATGTATAATGTAAGGCCCTTTCCATCTTATTTGTAGTTTACCTGGGAATGCTCTAACCTAGCTATCATACAATAAAATTGGTTGATCTTTGTGAAATTATTTATGGCATATATTCATATCATGACACACTTTATGGCTTTGCTTATGTACTTATTATATTCATGTTACTCTTCATCTAAACTCATACATCTTATTTAGTTCCAAAAGATGATTAGTAAGAAATTCACAATCTCCTAAATGCATGACCATAGGAATGTGTAGGTTGGGTATCCTATTATCATGATTGCTTCTAGGCCATACACTAGCTAAAATGGTATAATCCTATAACCCTTTTTTAATTTGTGTCATATGCCTACAATATCATAAGAATGCAATATTCCTAGTCCTCCCGCTTAACATCATATATTTTTGTGAGAATTTTCCCCAATACCTTTTTTGAAGCTTTAGCCTGGTCATTAACCTATGGATGATATGTAGTGATTTTATGATGAGAGATCATAAACTCTTCAGTCAAGACCTTGATGGTATTATTGAGAAAGTTAATTCCTCTATCATTGACTAACTTAATCGCACATCTAAACCTGGTAATGATATTTTTATATTAAAACTTCACTGCATCCTTCACACCATAACTAGGTGTGGAAGTAGCTTCAACCCACTTAATAAAAAAAATTGTCATAGTAATGATGTATCTAGATTTAATACACTTTCTTGTTGGTTTGATTGGTCCTACAAAATCAATACCCCATTATTTGAATGGATTCTCTACTAACATAGGTTACAATAGCATCTCATCTTTCCATAGCATTTTTCCCATATGTTGGTAGACATCACAATGTTATGCAACTCTATGTGCATGTTGGAACAAATTTGGCCACCATAGTCCAATATGTAGAATCTCTCTAGCTATATCCTCTCTTATGAAATCTCCTCCTATGACTCCTTGATGAGATTCCTCTAAGACTTAAGGTCATCCATATTTGAGGACAACCCTATATAGGACTTTATCCTTTCCTAAATGATATAGCAATCCATTAATGATGGTATATGGTAGTGATCTAGTCACAAATTACTTTTTATCCTATTATTAAAAGTTTATAGGGAAGATTCCTTACTTTAGGAAGTTGGAAATTGCTTTAGAGTTTTAAGTAATCATAGACACAGAATAGGTATGCATCAGGTGAGTCTTCTTGTAGTTCTTCTACCTCTTCACCATTTAAAATGCAGTTGAGGTGGTTAGGTCCCATATTTTATCTATAATTAAATTCTTAAAAAAAGATCAAACAGAGATATATTCATCCTCTTAACATCATTTTATTTACCATATATCATAGGGTTTGATGGTCATTGAAAAATTTGAATGGCATCACCAAAATATAGTGTCATAATTTATGAAGTGCAAATATAATAGCCAATGTTTTCCATTTTGTAGTTTTATAATTTTTATTTGAATCTAAAAAAATTTGGCTAACAAAGTGAATAGGATTATCAAGTACACCATCTCTAGGCTATGCAAGTATAGCACCAAATTTGATGCCTAAAGTGTCTACATGTACATAAAATGGCTTACTCTAGTCTAGGAAAACAAGTATGGGTGTAGTGACTAGTCACTATTTAATCTTAATGTAAGTTTCTTGGCATTCATATGTCCATACAAACTTAGAATTTTTTTACCATAAGGCTTCTAGTAGAGATAAAATCATTGTGTATCCTTTGACAAATTTTTAGTAGTAACTTATGTGCACGAGAAAGGATCACACTTCATTGGAACTAACAGGTGGTGACATACTCAAGATTACTATAATTTTAGCCCAATCCACCAAGATGCCATTGATGCAAACAACATGTCCAAGTAAAACACCAAAAGGTGTAAAAAATAAACATTTCTTCTAGTTTAAATTGATGCATAGGGCTTGACATCATTATAACACCAAATACAACTTAGACAAATGCTTTTTAAATAAGGAGAAGACTGCCCAATCATCCAAGTAAACTTCTAATAACTCATGGATGAAATATTTGAATGTTGTAACCACTATGTGTGAGAACACTATAGGTGTGTTCTTCAATCCAAATGGCATGACTTTATATGCAAAATAACCCCAATCTATTGTAAAATTTATTTTGGATCGATCCTCCTCTACAATCAAAATCTGGTGGTATCCACTGAACCCATCCGTAAAAGAATATACTTCATGTCCTATGATAGACTCCAAAACTTCATCTATAAATAGTATGGAAAATGGATCATTTACGTAGGCATAATTTTGAATGTAGTAGTCCCCACATACTTGGATTTCTCTTATTTTCTTTGGCTGAAATACCATTGGTCTTACCCAATCAACTTTTTATATTGGATATATTATCCCTACATCTTGCATTTTATCCAATTCTATCTTTAGCTTTAGATTTATGTTTAGCTTAAGCTTATATGGTTGCTTCTTCATTAGCCATGTACACTCTTTTAATTCAATGTGCATCTCACCAAGATATGGGTCAACTCCTCAAACCTCTAAGTTTTTGGTAGGGAAGACATCTTGGTAATCACTTAAAAGTAGTACGGCTTCCAAAATTTTAGTCTTTGTCCAATAGTCACCTATGCTTGCTAGTTTTGGAACCTCCTCTATTCTGATGTTAACGACATGTTTTTATAAAGGATGCTAATAAATATTGCATTTTTTTCATCTACAGATTCTTAGATCTTATTTTTCATTTATTGTAATAAAATTTGGATGTTGTATAGCTTATATTCTTTAGTTAGTGTTCGTTTAGTGTCCTTAAGTGATTCTATAGGTCACTCAGGTTTAAATAAATCATTTGAATCTAAATCAGCATTAGAATCAAAATCTTCACTATCTTCTACCTCATCCTAGATTCGATGACATGGTTGCATCAAAGCTTATGCTTTAGTCAAAGAATCTTTATACCTTTGAAGTATCGAATTAAGATTGGAGGGTAAATTTTTCTATGCAGTTGATTCTATTATGGTACTCAAAAATTCTGCACACCCATGACATAAAAACTAATTGAGTTTTTATAGTGCCTTATGAACTAGAGGATTTTCATCTTCAAATATAAAGGTTTGTATGAAGTCACTCTACACTTGAGCCTAATGTCTGGTTTCCCTCCGGTGTTCTTGGTGCATGTATGATGTTGCTAGTAGTGGAGCAAGTGTATAGTGTAAAATATGAACCCAATACTTGGGTACCACACATTCCTCATTCCAAAATTTAACATACCTATCTACATGAATTTTTGGGCACTCATCTTCTTAAAAGAATGTCCAATTGGTGTATATGAACTATAGCAGCTGAACCCCACTTATCATAAGCATGCAAGTGTCATCCCATTCAAGTTGGTCATTATGCTGAGTTGTCCATAATGTTGTAGCAACTCCCTTTAGAGCATAATTTAAAGCATTGAATCATTTATTAATGGTTGGAACATGGACTTTCAAATCCATAATGAAATTATTAATGTCCTTCATTGCATAGTACATAGGCAATTATCACTCATGTGCAAAAATCATCCACATTAGTCAAAGTTCATGGTCACCTAAAGCCCAATTAAGGAGGTGGGTATCTAAATCACCACTAATAGATGATGTTTCTTCCCATGGTAAAGTGCCTTCCTTTGTTGGCTCTATGTGGTCCATCATGTGATTATCATCTTGATATAGGAAATCAACTTTTGATTGAGTAGGTGATTTTGCAAACATAGAGGCACATTCTTCAATGATAAACTAATCTACCACTAGTTATGTAGTTATTGGTTTGGGATTTCATTTCTCTAATGTCTTGATTTTATAAGTGGGTAGTAATTATACCTATGGTTTGGCATGCTAGTACAAGAATGTACGTTCATCTATGTGCAGAGCTTTTGGATTCTCCTTACTGTTGACTTTCATCCAAGTAGTTTTTTTCAAAACATAGGGGGAGTCAGGTTCAGCTAGAATTATATATAGTTTATGTGATATATTGATAGGAATGACAACAAATTTTTCCCCTTGATGTGCCTCAAGTTGGTTGTGCAATATATTAATAGTCATTTGACCATCATACTCCCATTTTTTCCTATCAATGTAGGGTAGTGTGTTGTTACAATATTCATGTCTATGACCTCAAAGTCACATCACAAAGACAAGTCTATGACTTTGATTTCAATTTCCTCCAATTTACCAATAGGCACAAATTTTCTATAATTAGCTAAGCTCAGAGTTATTGGGTTATAGTTAAGAGATGGTCATCTAATATCTTCCCATGCAAATCTGGGAATCATACTAATTATGATGTTGAAATCAAAGATAGCATTTTGGATCTCAATATCAATCCATGTATCAACATCCCATGGTTTATTTGTATTGACATCCTAGACCAATTTTTATATCTTTTATTGACCATATTGTGCACATTCCAAAATATTATTCAGTAGATTCATGATGTTCTATGATATGTCTTCATTACGTAGGGTACTCAAAAGTTTTAGAAAATTTGTGAGCATAGTGACAACTCTATCTTATTATATAATGCAAATAATTTGGCCATACATTTGTGTGTCAATTATTGTATCATCACCATTAGTAGTTTATTTATGTTGAATATTCTTCAACAACTACACAACTTCGTTCATGAGACTCTTTTTTGTTGCTAGATATGGGTATTTATCTTGTCTAACTTTTTTGATGCCCTAATATTGAGGCATTTCAAGTGGAGGTGGTCCTTTTTCTTCATGTTTTTGCCATGTTGCATTTTCTTTAGGATCCACACTTACCATAGCTACATTTCATATGGCTTTGTCCTTTCTCTACTTCTCTAGAATAGGACAATATTTTGTATCATGTTAATCAGAGACTTTATAATATGCACAATATGGCTATCATTGTGGATTCATCAGATAATTTTATTGAAAATTATTATATTCTCCAAATAGATATCATTACAGAGGATGCCATTGATAATTATTGCCTTTACTAAGTTGATATCCTCCTTTGTAACCACCTTGACCTCTTCCTATATTAGACTAATATTCCAATTGATATCCTCTTTATGGTTGCACAGAGTTCCAATGTTGATACTATTGAGTGTTATCTCCCATATTGAATTGTTGTTGCATAGTTGGATGGGTCCAATTCGATTGGAATGGCTATATTATGGGTGAATTCCAAGGTGTTGTATATTGGTATTGAGGGACATGGGTGTCCAACTTAGTGAAGGAATCCATCCAACCAGACTATGAGGTTGGTATTGTAGTGAACTTAGAATCCATAGTGGACCAATTTGGGTTGCATAACTCTTATCAACCTCCAAGCCTAGGTTTTCTTTTTTTACTAAGGAGATTTACTGTACTGTAATAGAAAATACATTTTTGGAGATGCCCTCTTTAATCTCATATAAATCTCTACAATTATTTTCATCATGGTTAGTCAATTTACAAAAATTACAATACAAATTCTATGGATTATTGATATATTTTTGCAAAATATGATACTGTTTTGTAGCATATCCTACTACCCAATAGAGCACATAAAATTCTATCTTGACTTTAGGATAATTATTTTTATGGTGTCCTTCTTTTCTACACTCGATGCACCATAGACTCAATTTACATTTATCTACCTCATGGTATAACTCCATTATTTTTATGAAAGCCTATAGTGTGTTTTCAATTTTTGAATTATCAATAGGAGCTTTTCCATAATCCTCAATTTGGTTTACACACAATGTAGCAACTCTAGCATCTACCTTTGTCTTATATTTCATTTGTGCAGTGGCAAACCAAATCTTGCCTCTCAGTCCTTCAATGAACCATGTTTCTTTGTCTTTATCTATCAAAGTGAATTCTAATTTATTCATTACATCAAAAAAACTATGATCATAGTCATAGACCATCTCTCCAAACTTTTGCCTTATCTCTTTCACATCCTGTATTGTCTAGCTAGTACATTTTTTAATCTTAAATTCTATGATGAGCTAATCATGTACATATTTTAGACTTACTTTTTTCATATCTCTTTTTTATATAAACTATAATGCTCTCCCAACTAGATCCCCTATTAATCCACACTTTTGTAATTTTTTATCAGTGAAATCCTTAACTTATCACTTCATTTTGTAAGTTAACAGGTACTATTCAAAGTTCATAGACCAATCATAGATGGCCAAATTAAATAATCCTCCTAACTAATTCATCATATTGACTGATATGGATGGATTCTTCTATGTAGATGTTATTTTAGGTGGATGCATTCTATGTGATCCTATTTTTGTACTAGTTTATGCACTGAAATAATTAATATGTGTACTCTGCTTTTCTACTATTCATTTTATTGTTTTATTTCATCTAAATATAATAATTGAAAATCCTTCCTAATTATCTTTATGTGAATTTTGGTACCCAAATAAGTCATGTGCTCTAAAAATGGTCTTTCCCAACTCTTCTCCTCCTGCTAACCTGGTTGAAAATTTGTACTGGAATATACAAGATTGGGCTATGGCGATGCCTACTCTTTTGGTGAATGGTTCTTTTCTCTAACTTTATATGCTATGCTTGAACCTAAGATTATATTGAAACTAAGTTTTGTTTCTCTACATATTTATTCTTCTTCTATTAATACCCTTTTTTGTATTTGTGTAGTATATCCATTATCTATTGGCTCTACTTCTAAGCTATTCTCATCTTCCTCTTCGTACAACTCATCTTCATCATGTTCTTCATTCTCTCATTCTATCTATCAGCATCTAATGTAATATTTTTTATTTTTCCTTCATTAATCATCTATCTCATTAAATTTTCACACTCAATCATCATCTACTCTACTACTACTCTTACTCCTGCTTGTAGCTACTTGGGTATTCTTTTGTTTGTTCCATTGTAATAGTCCCCATTCTGAATCAAGAGTTTTCTTCTAACTCTTCTTTCCTCACATCTCCATTTTGGATTTAGGTTCAATCTATACTTACTCATATATCCATCATTCACCTTTATGTGCACACATCCCCATATTCCCAGATTGACTACTCCATATTGGCTAGAGTAAGCACCATGGCCTTATCCACAACTAATGTCTTCAATAGGAGAGGTAGTTGCTAAAAAAATTTCCCTTTGATTCCTTAAACAAAATGGTCCTATAAAGCCTCAAAAACTATATATCTTTATACTTGTGAACTCAATGATATATCCATCTATGGTGGTGGTAACCCAATAATCTATTGCTCATCTCCAATCAGTTTCTAATTTCAACAACTGGTCTATCTTTTCTTCAGTCTAGGTAATAGTTTATTTCATTATGGGATTGAAGTAGTAGTATTCCAGTCTTATCAACCAATTAGTCAGTAGTTTAGGAAGCTCATACCAAAAAATTTCATATATTTATTCATAGTTATGCTCCCAAATGATTTCACTTGTGGTAAGACTAGTTCTTTTGGATTATTCTTCTATGAAGTGCCATACTCTCTAGTCTAACCATGTTTCAATATATCGTTGTCTTGGTAACCATATTAGCATCATTTCCTCCAAAAGGAGTGTTTATATGCTCATCACACCATTATTAGCATAAGTTCTTGGTTTAATAAAACATGCTAAGGATGAGTATAGCTAAGTTTTATTAGTCTGTATAGGATAGTATAGAGAATTCATATTTACCAAAAGCATGACAGAAATGAGTTATTGTGTGATTGAAAGGAACTAAGATCAACCAAAGTTTTATTTATACTTATAGAGCATTGAGATTACTTTAAGATAGATTAAACTAAACATTAAACATGATAACACATACAATAAATAACATAAGAAATATGATAGGTAAACATAACAAAAAATCCTATAGTGATCTTAGCAAAAGGTCATCAACATCTTCATACAAGCATACATATTTATAGTCACTATAGTTCCTGACTATTAATATTCTTCTCATAAATTGGTGCCAAAATTAAGATAATCTTCATATTCTATCCTTTCATAATTTGAAGAGGATAGGATAAAATACATATAGCCAAAAAATTCATAATGCACAAATATTAGAGGAATATCCTGTGCAACTTTTCTTATCCATTTTTCTTCTCCCAACAATCTCTTCATTTAGAGCTTAGAACATAATAGAGTTATAATGTTAAATTGGATTTCATGAATCAAATGCATAGTTTTATAATTTCAAAATCAATCCAAGCCATCAAGCTAACCATGGTGCCAAGAGGAGATGGAGATAGCCAAACTTCATTGATGAAGACCTATTGAGAACAATCTGAGCAATCCAACGAAGAGATATCTTAGAGCAATCAAGGAAGGTAAATAAAGTTGCCATTTCTTTGAATTTTAGTTATGTTTTCAATTGGTTTGTTCACTAATATCCCCCCATGATCTAGGCCTAGATATGTTAGTTTTTTAGTGTATTGATATCATTATTTTTGGAACTAACAGCATACTAGCCTCCTCTCTTGATTCAAATTCCTAGATCACATATGGCATGCTCGATGGGATCTAATGCATCCCACATAGTAAGGATATCATTATGCATCTTCTAAATATTCATTTGGATGATTGAATCTCTATAAAATTAAGTTTTTAACCTTGTTTTGGTCAATTTTCATTTATGTTAAATTCCCAAGTTTACACAGTGATCATCGATGGTTACGGGAAACCACAGACGGTTAGACCATAACTGCCAATGATTCTTCTTAACTATCACCAAAATTGTGTAACCACCAATGGTTAGGTTGCAAGGGATAAATGGACCTAAATATTTCATTTTGGTTATTTTTGTCATTTCATTCCTTCATTTATCAGTTTCAAGATCATCTAAATCCATCAACTAAACTTTGCCTTTCAAATTTCATCTAACCAAGCCTAAACTAATGTGTTTACTTTTTTTGGTTTTTCCTTTAGGTTCATAGGTCTTCATTGATGGTCTTTATCAATTAGTGGTGATTCTACTCGACTGCTAATGGTTATTCGTAACTAATTGGTGATGGTTACCTTGAAACCACCAACTGTCAATGTGTAAAATTAAATCAAAACCCGAGAGCTCAAATACAAACATTATTTGTTAACACTCAAAAGTGATTCAAAGTAGGGGGACACTCTCTTATTTTTATAGGGTCAAGGTAGACATTAAACACAAATTTTCATGCTCACATGGTTTCTAAAATTTAAATTTGGTGTTTAAAATGAATTAGGCTAGCATTCAAACATTTGGGCTTAAGTGCTTAAAATGAACATGGTTATGTTTTTGCTTAGTTTGTGTTTGTGTAAGTTATTTCAAATTTTTCAATATGCCAAGGGGCCATGAACTTAACTAAAACATTTCAATTGGTGAATAATAATTAACCTAATCAAACTTAAACATGTTGTCAATCTTACTCACATCATCTTTTAGGTGTCTAAAAAGAACTTAGTTCATTTTTTTATGCCTTAGATATTTTTCAAAGTTTTAGCAAGTTTTCATCAAATCCAAGGGGCCAAACTTCACAACAAATTTTGATTTTGGTGACTTAATATGAACATTAACATGTAATTTTCATGTTTTTGAGCATGTTCACTTTTATGCCATGTTTGTTTGTTGATTGTTTGTTTTTTCAAAAATGATAGTGCATGTATGCTCTCCCCCATCCCTTATAGGGAACTCACAGGATCAAAACAACCATTGCATTTTAGTGCCTAGTCCAAGGCATATAAAGAATGTTGCCTGATCGCTTCCCAACACTCACACAGTAGTGGGTGATCTAAAATCAACCCTAAAGACTTTCTACTTGTCTTTTATTTTCATACATCTTGGTTTGTGAAGGGGATGTCATTATATCACACAAGTTCTTTACGTAAGTATTAACCTAGGGATTCATCTCCTAGTATTTCAACCCCTCTCTATAAGGGGGTATAAAAATTTGGATTATGCCACTAAGATGGTGGTTTGAGAAATTAAACCATCACCTTAGTGGTTGGTTAATCCTAAGATGTATGATTGATATGGACATCACACTACACTAAACAAGTAATGGATGTAGTGGTTGTGAAAAGGACAAGACATTTTCACAACAAGCTAATCGATGTGGAATAAATTGATGTGTTTTTTCTCATGTGTGCATACATGAAAGTGTGTACACATGGGATCAATGTAAATGGTCAAAAACTTGTAGGTTTTTGTCAACCGCACTTTGCCACACCTTTATAAGATTTAGGCCAATTATACATAGATGTATTTTGGTCATTTATTCTTTATTGCTTGGTTTTTTGAGACTAAAACTCTTGCTTTTTTAAACCACATCCAATCAAGTTTGTTACTCCTTTGTTCAAAGAGGTGTTATACTGGCTATTTTACACCACATTTGCTCCTTACAATTTTTTCTAAACATGTTTGTGTGTGTGTCACTTGATTGAAATAGGTATCATTATGCTGCCTAAATCATTATCAACTTTGTACTTTAAAAGTATTTGAAATAAAACATTGATCACATCTTTTGAGAGCACTAATGCCATTTGGCTAATCAAATTATTTCAATTAACTTGTCTTGTCTTGTGTATCACCTATCATTATCAAAACCAATCATTTGAGCCTTGTTGGACCTTTGTTTATCACAATCATGATATTCAAATTTGTCTAGCTTGTTTGGTCAAATATATCCTAGCTTTTAACATTTGAGTTTTTAATTAACTTTTCTAAGTTTTAATTTAAACATTTATTGATTTTTATTTAAGTCTCATTTTGTAGGTGCTAATACATAGATATTTCTCTTTTGGGTTACGTAACTTAGGTTAATTAATATCCCAAATTTTAAAACTATTTATTGTTTGATCATATATCCTATTCTCATCATTATTTGTTCCTTTATTTGGGAGAACATAGCCTTTCTCCAGGTGCCTTTTACTTTATGCCTTATACCATTTGATAATATTTATGTTTGATTCCATGTGCTAGGTTTATATCAAAGTGTTTTAAGTTTGTTAGATTAAAATCCCATCATCATCTTTATTTAAAGACTAGATTTTGATGTCATTTGGCTAAAATTCCTAGCACATCCTGTTTGAGCCTAGCTTTTGACTCCACATTTAGACAAAAGACCTAGCAACATTTCTCTTTCCTAGTTTATACCTTCTTGGATCATTTTGTACATAAAGGTGGACACACCAATTTTTATTCAAATGCTTGACCTTTTGTGTGTATGGCATTTGATTCTAGACTATTTTATGTAAAGTTTTAGCATAGACCATTTTGGAGTTGCAGATTCATTTTTAGACCATTGTTGGGAGATACAGCTCCACCCTTTTTTACCACATTAGATCAAGTTTGATCCTTTTGTCCCTTTCACATTTTTTTTCAAAGTTTATGTAACTTTGGAACCTCTTTGTTTTGGATCTTTCTTCATTGATGTGAATATGTCTATCTACACTTATGGTTGAGTCATGTACAATCCAATTCATGATAGAATGGCTACATAAATTAACTACAATCATGACCTATTTAGGGAACAAATTTAAACACTTGATTATGATCTAAATCAAGTTACCAACTAGGATGACATGGTTTTTGAGGAGGACTTGGATGTTTTGGCTTATGTAAGCCACCATGTTCCATGATGCCCAACCATTTCAATACTAGGACCTCATCTTTTGGCTTGTGTGAGTAATTAGACTCCATAATGCCCTTAACTTATCATACCAAGACCTCATCCTTTGGCTTATGTGAGCAACTAATATCCATAATGCCCCATACATATAATTCTAGGACTTTATCTTTTGGCTCATGATAGCAACCAATCTTCATAATACCCTATCATTACCATTATAGGACTTCATCTTGTGGTTTGTGCAAGCAATCATGCTCCCAAATACCCTACCATTATCTAACTATTGACCACTCCTTGTCTAGTGCTAGGCATTCCCCACTTTAGAAAACCACAACCAATATAATCATAACCCCATCTAATCCAATCAAAACCCCAACCAATCCAATCATAACCCTAGCCAATCCAATCACAATCCAAACCTCAACTAATCCAATCCCAACCTCAACCAATCCAATCACAACCTCAATTGAGCTGATCAATATCCTAGCCAATCCAATCTAAGCCTCAACCAATCCAATCCAAACAACCAATCCAATCAAAACCCTAGCCAATCTAACCCAAACCTTAGCCAAACCCATAAAAATCCTAACCAAACCAATCAAAATCCCAACCAAACCAATCCCAACCTTAACCAAACTAATCAATACCTTAATCGATCCAATCAGTACCTATCTAATCAAGCCAACTAGTACCTCAACTAAGCCAATCATTTGAATACCAAACTATATTCAAAACTAGCATTTTATAATTGATCATAAACTAAGACCAAGATTACCAACCAATCCAAGATGTTTTTGTTGAACCAACCATTTCATGATAAGTCAACCTATGATGAATCACCTTCCAATCCTATACTTGTTGTTGAAGAGTCTCACTCTAATAAGCTAGTCTTTACTAAGTCACTTTTTAATGATTATAACCACCTTTGGAAAAATCATTACCTTAACCATCAGCGTATTTTTTAAGAGCCTCCCCTTGAAAAGATAGTCTCTGAGAAGTTATCTCTTGACCTTTTTCCCATCATTAAGGAATATCACTTTAACAAACTAGTCTTTGTGTAGTCTTTATTAGCAAATCCTATTCCCAAAGAGACCACCATGCCATCATAGGCTATTAATTATCCAAAACCAAACATTTAACATAACATCATTATAGCAGCATCCACACTAGATGAAGAATTATAATTAGAGTCAGGTTGTATTATTGAACTGACATCACATTTAGCATCAGAAGCAAAATCAAAATCAATCTCACCATCAAATTCAAAGTTCTTTGAGTCAAAATTAGATTCAAAAATAGAATATGTTCATGGTTGTTACAACATTAGTTATGCATGTCTTGAAGATCTATTTGAAAACATTTGTGATCCTTCTATGGTTGTTGAGGATGATTACTTCAGCATCGATAGAAGTTCTCCTAGAATCTTCTATGGGGATTGTGTTTCCAACTCCCCTTCTATTATCATTCCACATGCCATTACCACCAACCAACATAGTCATATCATTGACATTCCACCTCCCACAAGTACTAATTAGGACTGATAGAATCACACCTTGTTGAACTACATCCATGGTGACATATCATTTAGAGAACAGCAAGGAGGCTAGGACCATATTCATGCAAAATAAGAACAATCTCCTAGTGAAAGTTTTTAGAGGTACTAGGGGATAATCAAAGTTCAAACTCAACATCTTCTAGTGAAACCTTTTTAGAGGCATTAGAAGACAATTAAATTCAAAAGGTCAACATTCTGTAGTAAAACCTTCTTGGAGGTGCTATGGGATAATCAAGACAACTTCATTGATAGAAACATCTTTGAGGTGCCAATAGCTGAGTAAAAAATTCCTTTACTGATTTATGAAGACATTGTCAAAGATTAAATCAAAATAGCTTCCTATGTATAGCCTAACTAGATGGTAGCTACTCTTAGGCCCAAGTAACAAAAAAATCTAGTGGTCTTATAGAGAGAATATTTAAAATTCTTTGGCCCTACCACATCTAAAATTATGTTGAATCCAAAATCAGCAATATTATGTGTGCTTGAAATCTTGATCTTCATTTATTTTCCCATCATCATCCATTACATTATCAACCACCATTCCATTTCCTAAACAAACCTATCATCCAACACTTTACCATCCTTGTTCATACTTTCCTTTATAGAGGATATAAATATACCTTGTCTCAATGTTTAAAGGAATCAAAATCAATGGCCAATGAAGATCACCATTTGCATCCAAATCTACAAACCATTCTTGACAAATTAGTTATTTAAATAAGGTGTGGGCTAGTAATTAACATGATTAACTATTCTAATTGTATCATTTTTTGAGGAGAACATGCATCTACTCATTAGTAGGAACACTAAAAACCATACCCAAACAAACCAACAACCATCATTAGCCAAATACATGCACTATACCATTTCAATATACCATACCATTTGTCATTGATGCATACCCTTACCATTCACCCTATCACATGGGGGCAACCCTCCTACCTTTTTATTTTATCATCATAATAATCTACTAGCCTATCATTATCCTATCACTTATCCACTCTAACATTCCATTCTATATACCAAGCATGTTTTGATCTATCCTATCCTATCCCATTTGACTTTGGTTCATCTATTGTTTTCACATTTTTAGCATGAAGAATCAGATCAATTTTAGTATTTATTTCAATAATTCTAAATAGAGGTATTATTTTGGAGTATTAATATAGAAGTTTTTTTAGTTACATCCTTTATTCCTTCTTCCCTTCTTATCATGTTTATTTATGTGAGCCTAAGTATATTTTCCTACATGGGCAAATCAGTGTCTCACCGGTCATTCTATTAATTATAACTACTTATGGGAAAATTAGTATCATTAATCTGATCAGTTATATCCTAGTTATAACTACCTATGGGTAAACAAGGGGCAACATTTATTTATTTTGCCTTGACATACCAACTTACCATTCCTATGTCGTACTATGACATCATACCAACTATGCCTATTTCATTTGAATTAACTGCTACATGATTTAGATTCCTCTATTGTAAGGTGGAACTATTATGACCTCAGGGTATTTTAGGACTATATGGGTCATGTTTGATTCATATTGAGGTCAGATCAATCCCCCTTGCCATCACACTCACCATTTTATGAGAAACATTCAAGTTTTCCACATCCTCACCATTTTATGAGCTTGGACCATTTTAGTGTCTCATCATTCTCAATCGAATTGAGATACCTACAAAATTCCAAAAATATTTGAAAACCATTTAGAAAAAACAAAAACGTCGATCACTTATTTGCCTTAAGGGTTCTAGGAACCCTCACTAAGTCATAAGAAATCACTATCACTTAGTTTCCCCATCCTTTTTGGCCTTTTATCTCATGTTCTTGCCATTTTGTGAGTTATTCTTATTCTTCTATTACATCCATCATGTTTTCATCTTATCATCTTCTTCCCATTTTTTTGGATAACTACATTTGGCCTAAAGTTTTTATTAGATTTATCATCCATGGAACTATATAGGTAGTGTCCACTTTCCTAGTGCATATAGAGACAACTCATCCACCCCCTTCCTATTCTTTTATTCCCCCATCATGTTTTTTTTTAAGTTCTCACCTATTTTCTATGCGTAATGTTTGTCATGTTATTTGTACTAACATTGGAACTAACTGTTGTTTATTTCTCTATTTATTTATATGTTATTTATTTGTTTGTGTGCATATTTGTTTACTTTTAGTATTATTACCTTCATTCAGTCTATGTATGTTCATTGGGTGATTCCTTACATGCATGAGTCTTGAATCCATCCATATTCATATGTAAACATTATCATCATGGTTTTAATCATTGGTGTATTGTTTTTCATTGAGTATTGGATTATGGGAGTCAATCCTTATGCATATTTCAACCAAGTCCTCATGGATTTCTGTCATGATGCATAACATCACATGCTGCTTACCATTTTATGCATTTATTCTTATTCTTCTATCACATCCATCATGTTTTCATCTTATCATCTTCTTCCCATTTTTGGGATAACTACATTTGGCCTAAAGTTTTTATTAGATTTATCATCCATGGAACTATATAGGTAGTGTCCACTTTCCTAGTGCATATAGAGACAACCCATCATGTTTTTTTGTTAAGTTCTCACCTATTTTATATGGGTAATGTTCGTCATGTTATTTGTACTAACATTGGAACTACTGTTGTTTGTTTCTTTGTTTATTTCTTTGTTGTTTATTTGTTTGTGTGCATATTTGTTTACTTTTAGAATTATTGTCTTCATTCAGTCTATGTATGTTCATTAGGTGATTCCTTACATGCATGAGTCTTGAATCCATCCATATTCATACGTAAACATTATCATCATGGTTTTAATCATTGGTGTATTGTTTTTCATTGAGTATTGGATTATGGGAGTCAATCCTTATGCATATTTCAACCAAGTCCTCATGGAGTTCTATCATGATGCATACCATCACATGATACAACAAAAATTAGCTTCAAGAGGTCTACATAGAAATATTAATATCAACATTTCCTCAGCACTAGCACTAACAATAATCTCGATCTAATCCTAATCATATCCAAAATAGAGTATTTAAACAATAAAACAATTTCAACTTTTATTAGTTCAAATGAGCATCCCTACTAGCAGGTTATCCCAATTCATATTTATCTTATGTATCAATTTATCTTATTTTCAACCATTAGTTATCAATCACGTTTGTCATAATCGAGGTCCGATGATTATAATTTCTTAAGGGAAAACCATTATACATCATCCCATCTATATTCTCAATGATTATAACTACCTTTGGGAAAATCATTATGTTATCACCAATTCTAATCATTTACTTTCTTCTTCCCACTTGAGGCATGTTGTTATCTTGTTCATCTATTCTAACTAGGGAAGCTCCATCTTCTCAATGATTATAACCACCTTTGGGCAAATCATTATGTTATCATACCACATTTCCATAATCAGGGTACAATGCTTATAACTACCTTTGGGCAAACCATTATCCATCATCCCACCTATATTCTTAGTTATTTTGACCAACTTTGGCCAAATCACTGTGTTCTCACCCCAACATTTTTATTTTTTTGGTCCCTTCATCTTGCTTCTTTCTTTCAAGGGACCGTTTGCCAACTACTCCCTCAAGGGGGATACCTATAGTTCATTCATCACCATTAAAGTCATAATCATAATAAGAACATTTTTATTCTTTGAGAAGATGTTACTATGCTTATAGCTTGTAATGCCTTTCCAAATAAGGGAAAATTATAGACATCTAAAATTGGCCACCAATGGCTTCATACCCAACTTTAGACCAATTATTACCAACCATTGCACATCTAGCCTAATAATCTCTAAGAGTATAAAATTTGGCTTCATAACCATGCAAATAAATTAGTTTGGCCCATAAATCAAATAAATTAGGTAAATGCACATTGAATAAATCAGAAACTTGCACAAATGTTTAAATACCTATCAAAGATTAATTAACTTGAAAATCTTAATCCTAAGCCTAATTGAATTAATCCATGAGCAAATAAATCAATTATCAAAAAGGAAAATTTAATAAATATCCTAAAAGAGCATCTTAAAAGCTAATCATAACCTTTTATGAGTTTTCCACTTGAAAAATATCTCAAATCATACCTATTCATGCTAATCATGAGATTTTGGACACATTTTAACCCTATTGGGATTAACTATTCCAACCAAGGTTAAGATTAAACCCATTCCAAGTCATTTCAAAGCCTATAAAATCAAGTCTATAGCTCTTCATTTAGAAAGCTTGATACATAGTAGAGTTATAATGTTGGATTAGATTTCATGAAGCAAATGCATAGTGTTATAATGTCAAAATCAAGCCAACCATAGTGCCAAGAGGAGATGGATATAGCAAAACTCCATTGATGAAGACCTATTGAACACAATCCAAGCAAAACAATGAAGAGATATCTTGGAGAAATCAAGAAAGGTAAATAAAGTTGTCATTTCTTTGCATTTTAGTTGTGTTTTCAATTGGTTTGTTCAGGAGGCTCCCCCCATTATCTAGGCCTATAGATGTTAGCTTGTTTAGTGTGTTTATTTCATTATTTTTGAAATTAATATCATATTGACCTCCTCTCTTGAGTCAAATTCCTAGATCACACACATTAGACACCATGTTCTAGGTTACGCACCAGATTCATGCCTTAATCCATTTGTAGTGGTTTTCATTCCCAAGTGGTCCAGAGCCACCTAATATTCTTGAGTGGTTGTAGATCCAACATACATAGTTACACATATCTAGTTACATCATGTAGTTTTAGTTTCAAATACATCTACTACACATGGATAGCTAATGATGGATTCATAGTCTACTTGAGTTCTTAAACCACCTACATGAGATGTTTAGACATACCATCAGTCCAATCAAAGTTATTCACAATTCATGATCTACCAAGTAGGGGTGGGTAATGATGGAGTCAAAATTATATTAAGTTCTTGAGCCACCCACACATGGGGATTGAGTAATCCATCAGCTTAGTCCAAGTTATTCATCGATTGATCACAAGTTATCACCATGTTTATTAATTAGTTTGCTTACCTAGTGAGGTTTATTCATTCCTTTCCTCTCTTTTATCACTTTACTCATTTTTGTCTTTTGATTTTGATATCTCTTAGGTAAGTATTGACCTATGCACATTTCATTTGAAGGGCATGCAATGGAGCATGCTTCACATACTCAGATCTAGGTTCATGAGATTCACCTCTTAGGTAAGTCCACGTACACTTATTTTTACTTTATCCTAGTCATTTCACTTTGTTGCATTTTTAAAATAAAGGGGGGGAATGTAATCACCTAAAAATGACACCTGAGTGCTAAGAGTGTTACTTGAGACCACCCATCCTTAGCTTATCCCTAAACCTATCATAGAGACTATTTAGACATTTATGTAGCCTTCATACAGGCCACATGCATCCCTAAACATCCTTAAAGTAATCTTAGAGCCTCATTTTATAATATTGGCCACTAGTACCTCATGTTCTACCACTTTCACACTAACACCATAATTTAGATAGTAGCACCCCATGGCGTTAGTGTCCTAGTTTGGGCATTAATATCCTTTTCCCTCTTTTTATCTCTAATAGATATCTTTTAAATTGATCAACTCTATAAGGTTGGACTAGACCTATTTTAAGACCTACACAAGCACTATAATTGTATATATACATGACTTTTATCCCTCTAACCACTAGATGGAAATTAGATGCAAATTACATAAACAAACTCAAAACAAGTTGTGCATAATCAAGGTTATTAATCCCTATTTTTTATTACTTATATATACAACTATCTATATCATTCCTAAGCTTAGATTACATAGGTTTCCAGTCTCAAGCACATTCAAATCACTCAAGCCAACATTCATACTAGCTTCACTTGCACTTACACCAAAACTTAGGTGGGAAAAACTACATCAGGCTTGATCTCTCTTCAAAGTATTAGTATGTAGGAAAATCTCATCACAGTGGGGTGTTGAGGATGTCCAACCTACCCCACTAACAACACACTTCACTACTTGTGCCAATTAGATGCTCTAGAAACATGGAGGTTTAGGGTTTGTATATAAAATTAGTTAAAACATTTCATCTAAAAATATTTAGAACTCATGCGCACAAGAACAGGCTTGGCAGACCTAGACACAAGTTCACCCAAAAGCTCAAAAAATAATTTGCACCAAAGACACTAGTGCCAAAATAAGAACACTAATACCACCTGATGCTACTATCTAATTAGGGCACTAATGGCTAGGAAGGTTTTTAACACCTAGGTCTTGTCCATGACATAGATCAACTTGTCTTAGTTTACAACTTCCAAATCTCTTATTTAAATAATTTTTGAATTAAGTACTTGTTTACATTATTTATTGCTATTATATAGAGGTCAAACTAAGTCAATTCTATTAAAAATTAGTGGTTGTATTTATTGAATTTTTTTACACTAATTTACTATGCCTTGACCTTTAATAACCTAAGATTATTAGGCCCCTAACTTTGGTTTGATGGAGTTTTTATGCCAACCTGATATCTACCTTGATTCATCTATTTATTTTGGTAGGTAGTTAGCCTAACAATTTTGATAGCCAATTAGAGGATGTAGCACAAAACATGTGTCAACTGACTGACAACTAACCAGCTCCTAAATAATTAATACATCAACAAAGATATAAATAAAGATGGAAAGTGGAGCATGAAAATCATAGGACATAGATCCGATGGTTATGATGGTATAACTATAAGTCATTTCTCACATGCATCCTCTACCCTAGTAAAGATGCTCTTGAAGTCCTATATAAAGAGCTTAAGTCAAAAAAGGAAAGAGGGAGATTTGTAGTGAAGCTTTGGTAAAATGGTTTTGGAAGCCCACCCTATAGAGTTTGCTCTAGAATTAATTAACACTACTTAGGGTTTTGGCTAGGCTTAGATATAGAATAGAGGCCACCCTAGCTCTAACTATATGTGCCTAAGCTTGCATGTGAACTTATGGGGTATGGGTAGTATGGTTTTGGATTTAAACTCTTATTCTAGACTTTAAATAATTAGTAATGGTGTTGCTTTGAAATACATTTGGGTTTATCTTAGTTTACATGTTATTAGTACTATTATGAGGTGAGAGTGAGTTTATGTTATGTCACATTTTGGTTAGTTATATTGATTTGAAGTTTATGTGCTTCACTAGTTTTGCATTTTAATGGATTCTCTATATTTTATTGATGTCAACATAATTTTACATGAAAAATGGGTATAGATTTGTTCCCATGAACCTAACCTTTATTTAATCTACATCTATTAAGTATGGAGGATAACTTGAATCAAATTAGTCTTATGACCCACTCAGAGCCTATATGAGCATGTGCTTACCCCAAAATAGGCCTACACCTATGGGTTTGTCCCTTAGCTAAGTTAACTTTGCATTGTTTGAGACCCTCCTTTGAAACCTCATGTCATGCCACAAATAACCCAATGTGAGCCTCAATTCCTTCTTAGTTATACTTTGAGTGAGTGCATGGGGCATGTGCCTTATGCGAATTGATGGTGACACATCTGAGTGCTTAAATGTTGAACACAAAAGAATTTATCATATGCTTGTTCTTATTTACATTAAACCCCTACTAGACCCCAATATTTTGGTTCTATTTCTAGGACATGTGTTAAATTTTATTGATGCAATGGTGTGACAGGATGATGTATCAGCTTTCTCTCGAGAACATTGAGTGTTGGGTGCATTATATGGAAGATAGTTTTATGATAAAGCATCTAACTTGTAAAGGAAAAAATCTAAGAAAAGGGGTTTAGGACAACATATATGATGATTTATATGATATATTTTTCTATGAGTTACTTGAGCATGTGTATAAGTGGTTGGTTGCATATTCAACCCATAGAAGAAGAAACTATGGACAATGTTATGAGTGGACAAAGGAGCACCTAGAGAATTTTGGGACCTTGAATGTTCCTTGGACTAGAGTAATGGATAAATGCTTGAAAGGAGCTCTAAATAGCTATGTACTTGAGTTCACAATATCAACTTATTCATTCCCTAAGGAAGCAGAGTACAGGTTTTTACATGACCCTAGAGGTATGTTCATAGAGGATTTTGGCATAGAGCTCAACAAGCTAATGGTTGATTATGGTTTTGAAATTTTGGAAATGGAAGGCTAAAATCCTTTTGTGTATGATATACACAATGGGGAAGAGGGGGATGTGTAGGTGAGGCATGATAGAAGGGGATGAGCCAATTAACCTCTGAGATCTTAGAAGACAAACCTATAATGAGAGACACTGCCAAATGATGGAGGATCTATAACTTGAAAGTGTTGAGAGGACATCTATTGAATGAATAGGGCATGAAGAAGGATATCTTAAAGAATAGTGGTGCAAAGATGAGAGGCTTAATGAATTTATTGATCGAGCTTGACACTCAAAAAGTCGAGAGTAGGTTGAGTTTATATGTAATCTGGTAAGTGCAGATATGCTTGATGTGCCTAACCCCCTTTGAACCTAAGGTACATGCTCATGTGATGGATCCACCACTTAAATATAGTAGAAAAGTGATTGTTTGACCCTACCAACACCTAAGATCTTACATGTTTTATAGCTTTAGATTGTAACTTTACTATTGAATAGCTTATTCTAGGTAAAGAGGTGAGTGAAACTATCTCTAATCCTTTGAGCTAAAACTCACCATAGTATAAATTTAATGCAATCATAGAAACATATGGGTAACAACCCATAGGAAGTGTTCTAGTGCCATAAATACGTAGTAAAACATCGATAGCATCTACTATGCCAATAGGAATGATGAGAATAGTGCCTTATACTAAGGGAAGAAGCACTATAGGAAACCTACTAGGAGGAAGAAGTAACATCCCTAGTAGAAAAATACCACTATTAGGAGGGTAAGAACTTGGGGTACAAGCAACACAAATACTAACCACACCCCCATAATAGATCTACTATGAAATGACTATGCACCTCCTAGAGTATTATGGCATGGAAAATGCTATAGAATATGTGTTGAAGTATGAATTAGAGTGGAATGTACAAGGCATAATCTATTCAGATTACAAGGCTACTCAATTTATAGCCACTTTACTTGATCGCACCCATGTCTAGTGTATAAATTTTGATCCCAATGAGGCCATGATTGACTATGATACCCTAAAGGATTCATTCCTTAAGGATTTTGACATCTTGGATTTTAAACAACAAAGCATTTCCATGCTAAAATAAATTACCCAAGGACTGATAAAGAGTGTGTGCTTGGACAATGTATGGCTCAAAACTCTCCTATCAAAGTTATCATATGATATTCACCCTTCTCAATATGTTTAGTGGTTTGTTGGGGGTTTTTCATGCCATTCCAAAGTGTGATTTCCATGAAGACTTTTGCATACCCTCAAGAAGTGCTTAAATCCATGCCCAAATTCAAGGTATTGTAAAGTGCATACATCAATATCAACCCATTTATGGAGGTGTAGATTAATCTATGGTGTCCCAGCTCCAAAAGCTTACAACCGTCTCTATTCATAACACTCAAAGTAGACTATGGTACATCGACTGCCAATTAGAAGGTCATAATAGAACTAACTACCCATGAAGGAATGTGTGTGCTTTGATTTTAAGCTACAAAGTTTGTCAAGAAGTGCATGATGTGTGAAACCACCCTTTATTGTAGTGTGCCAAATAAGTTAACATAATAATCTATTGTTATTTGTGTGATACCTACACCCATAACATTATTAACTATTGAAGGATTTATGAAATGTGTAAAAACATGGAAACGGGTGTGTGATAGGCTATAGTATCTGTGAGAGGGAAATAAAACTAAGGAAATGATGTATATGGTTAAAATAATGTAGTCTTAAGGATGTAGTGAGGCACTAAAGGGTGAGGTAGAGGATGTGGTGGTAAAAGGTTTCCACTGCACTCATGTTATCAATATGGCTCATAGAGCATTATCAGTGTGACTACCCTACACATCCCACTTATGGGTATTGTCTAGGGCCCTATAAGGTTGAAGACTACCCTGACCTTTATAAAACATTGATGCAAGAAAGTTTTGATGTAGACAAGGGCACAAGGATGATCAGACAAGAGTAGAAGATGGAAAAATGGACCCCAAGGGCATAGCCTACACATATAGCAAAACTCAAGGTATAGGTAACTACTTAAAGTGGGCTCACTACTTAGCTACCAACTATGATAGTACCTAAGTTATGCCTCAAGTATGGAGATAAGGGTAAAAATGAATGTGTAACATAGCTTGAACTAAAATATGCACCTTATCTAGACTCAATACACTAGAAGGATGTAATACAATAGGCTATGAGTGTAATCAAAAACTTACAAGGGGATCTCCAATTAGTCCAGGACCTATAAGTGCAAACTATCACAACTCAGAAGTAAAATAGCTAAGAGGTTAAAGTACAAGAATTGGCTAAGATCTCATACCTTCTATAGACCAAGGGTATGATACCACTTTTGAAAAACTTACTCCAAAAACATGCAAGCTAAATGTAATTCAAGGTCATTTTTCCATGCATGGAGAGGCTACAAGAAGTTTTACACACTTAGATTCTATAAAAAAACCAATAACTTTTGGCAGATGCCACTATTGATGATTAGTCTATTTGGGAGATTCTTATAGACATGGGTACTAAGGTCAACATCTTGATGAAGACTACTTGGGATAAAATGGGTAACCTAGCTTTGAGACCTTCCCCTCATGTGATCTTCATGTCTAATAAGACTCAGGCGTAGCCTATCAATATTTTAAAAAATGTAATTGTATATATCATGGGCATCAAATTTTGGGTTGATTTTCAAGTAATAGAGTTAGTAAAGTATGATAATTACCCGACACTTTTGGGAAGGTTGTGTTATGCAAATAATGTATATATGCACTTTAAAATGTATTACATGACCTTTGAATTAGAAAGGATATATTAGTCATACTTACTTCAAATGCCTAAGGACCTCCTATGTCAAGAGTGTGGATATTAAAGATGAAATCAACCATATATATAACATCACAATGTAAGGCACTAAGACGCTAGAGCTAAATAATCAAGGAATCCTCTCTTGAGATGATGGAAAATTATCCTTACACACCATATATGTTACTTGTAATAGATGATTCAAGGAATTATATGAGACAACTGGCTGACAGTAACACATTTTATGACCAAAGGTAATAAAATTGATAATGATAGGCTAGATATAGATTGATCATGCTCCTAAAATATGGATTCCTTATTCAAAGAAACTGAGAAAAATAGTTTTCTACATCAATAATGGTATGTTTTTTGCACTCCCAAGGTATGAAGGAAGTAATCCTATAGAAGACTATGTTTGTGTCATTGAGTCATTCATACCAAAGGAGGTGGATAGAAGGGCACACTAGTATACACATTAAAATACACTACCACTCATTGGTGGGTGATGTAGAAGACTATCTTGACAACTTTGAAAGATGTAAAGGTGGCCATTTTCACTAGATTTGGAAAAATTAATGAGGACCTAGACATTTTAGCCTACTCCAGGGAATCTAACCCCATAGCACATGTATGACATTATGAAGAAACATAAACTATTTGTGGTGAAGATTCCTTGAGAAATCTATGGGTGCATGTCTTTTATATAACCTTAAATACTTGGACACATGCATGGTACATAGTAAATGAGACATGATGCAAAACAATATACTGGGATGCACTTAAAGAGTAGTTTGTTCATACCTTCTCCTTGTCTTCACAAAATCTTTAATTAATTAAACCATTACAGATAATTCAAAGGTTAGTGTTTGAGGACACTTCTATACTTGAAGATCACCTAAGGTACATGTTGGGCAAAAAAGGATTATCGCTCACAACCTTCTTTGAAGAAAAAAATTTGAACAGTGACTCTAGTAACAAAGATGATTCCACTTGGAAAGTGCACAATGGAAACAATTTGGATAGAAATAATAAGTTAGTGTGCTATGTTGAGGATGGCACCTTAGAAGAAGAAGACCCTACCCATCTTCAGGTAGAGATAACTAAGGGTAGTAGATAGGTCACAAATTTACACCATGAGAAACATGAACATTATTAAGCACTATTAAAAACTACCAAGGTCAATATCATCTTAGAGGGGGAACCCAAAATTGTCACTCTAGGTACCTATTAGTTTGATGTGATACTGACACATATTGTTGATCTATTAAAATAATTCCAAGATCTATTCCTATGAAATTATAAGTATATGAAATGCATCTACCCATCCCTTGGGAATATTAACATCAAACTAGTCGATGGTATGAGACCAGTAAAGAAATGACCCTATAGAATGAACCCAAATATTCACACCAAGATCAAAACTAAGATCAATGGCATGTTATCCATAACATTTATTTACCTAGTGCATAAGTCTGAATGGGTCAGCCCTATGGTCATTAGTATCAAAAAGGATGGGTACATTTAAATTTGTGCTCACTATAGGATGATGAACACCACTTGCATGACTAACCCCTTCCCAACTCCATTCATGAATGAAGTATTGGAAGGCATCATAGGCTATGAAATATACATTTTTACTGATGGATTTTTAGGTTACCATTAAGTACATATCGAGGAGGAAGACAAACTAAAAACCACCTTTGTGATCCAGTGGGGATGTTTCACATATAACATGATGCCCTTTAGGTTGAAGAATGCACTATTAATTTTTTCTTAGGTGGTGATCACCACATTCAAAACCTTTATTCACAAGTTCTTCCAATCATATTTAGATGATTAGATAATGTATGGATTGGTAAAAGATCACTATGAAAATGTGTGCCTAATGTTTGAAAGGTGTCAATGATTACAAATCTTATGGAATCTCAATAAGTGTATTTTTATGACATCATTTGGCACATTTCTCAGGCACATCATCTACAAGGATGGTCTTCTCATTGATCCAGTGAAAATTATAATCATGCTTTAGCTTAAAACACCATCAATGCAAAAATATGTTTACACCTTTCTTAGACATTATGGATATTATAGGAAGTTTGTAATGAATTATTCCAAGATTGCAATGCCACTAGAGGAACTATTGTAGAAGGACGGCCCATTTTATTGGGGTAAGTACAAGAGGATGATTTCAAGACCTTAAAGCTAAAGATGAAAAGTGTGATGATGCTACAATTTCTTGAATGGACAAATCCCTTACATGTCCATGTCGATGCCTCTGGTACTGCAATTGGCACCATTCTAACACAAATAGGAGAAGGGAAAATGGATAATCATATTTATTTTTCAAGTAAAAAACTAACCAAGGTAGAACAAAATTACACCACAACTGAGCATGAGGTACTTGCTAATGGTATATTCCCTATATAAGTTTAGACAATATTTTTTGGAGACCCTATTTGTCTTCTTTATTGATCATGAGGCACTTAAGTACTTAGTAAATAAGGTAATTTTGCATGGGTGTATTTGTTGATGAATCATATTATTTTAAGAGTTCTAATTTTCTATTATAGTCAAGCCTAAAAATAAAAACTCAAGCCCAAACCATATATCCTAAATCAACTTTGGAGATGCATCATTTCCAATTGAATATGATATGCCTGATGCACAACTCTATAGGATCCAACATGTCCTCAAAGACTTAGCATAGATCACAGCATTTCTAACCTCTAGATATATGCCTCAACTCATGATAACTAAAGAAAATAAGTAGCTCATGGTTCATTCCACTCCATTTCAAATCATTGGTATTGAATTGTAAAAATTGGGATGCAATGAGATCATGCAACAATGTGTCCTAAAGTATGAACAGGACTAGGTACTACAAGAAGTGTATGATGGGATTATTGGAGGCCATTGTGATGAAAAGACCACAGTGTAAAAATTTCTATAATCAGGTTTGTGGTGGTCGACTATGTTTAATGATGTAAAATAATACACAAAAAAGTGTAACATCTACCAATAGATAGGAAAACCAAACCATCAGGATGAGATGCCCCTCATCCCCATCCTTACACAAGCACCATTTAAAAAATGGACCATTGATTTTATTGGGCCTATTACTCCCACCAAAAGGTAAATAGACATAAGATATATTTTGGCTACTACAGATTATTTTACTAAGTGGGTGTAAGTAAAACTAATAAAATAATATATAGCTATGATGGTAACAAGATTTATTTGGGAAAACATTATCAGAAGGTACAAGTGCCTATTCATCTTGACTAGTGACCATAGCACACATTTCATCAATGAAACAGTTCAAATTTTGATGTTCGAGTATATGGTGGTGCACTATAAAATGACACCCTACCACCCCCAAGAAAATGGGTTTGTAAAAGTATTCAATAAAACACTAGGGACATGTCTAACAAAAATATATGATGTTGGTCTCAAGGATTGGGATGATTGCATGTCAATTGTGTTATAGGCCTATCACATGACACACAAGTGCTTGAACAAGGCTAGACCATTCCAGCTAATATTTGGTATAGAGATTGTTTACCTATGGAATTCTTAGTTCCCTTATTGTGTATCACTTGTATTAGTATATTAAATGACCAAGATTCATTAAGCACATGCCTAAAATATTTGGAGAGGTTGGATGGATAAGTGCCTAGGCACGATAGAGCTAGTAGATAGAGAAGGCCTAACAAAAGACATGGCATGATAAGCACATCAAGGGCAAGGTGTTTATATAAGGTTCATTGGTCCTCTTATATTATTCTAAGTACCTAAGGTACATAAGCAAACTATAGATCAAGTGGATGGGACCTTATGTAATCCACAACATCTTGGAGACTAGCACATGTAAGCTATGCATGTTGACTCTTAAAATTCTCCCCAATAATTTCAATTATAATAGATCGAAACTATACCATAAATAGAATGGAACTTATGCCCTCTAACACTGACTTTCTAATTAAAATTTGGGCACTTTGTATTATGACCATAATAAAATTTGCATGAGCAAAATCTTTGTCTAATGTTTTGTTTGTTTTATGTTATTAGAATAAGCATGGCACTTTCAGACCTATAGTAGAACATTTTTGGTACTCACATAAATCTAATCAGGTGAGTCAAGTCTAGTCACTTTTTAAGTACATATGGCTAGACACATAATTTTTTGGGTGCATGTTAAGTTTGTTAGGATAATTGAATTACAAGTGCAATTTGATGAGTAAAGTGCACATAAATTATTCATGCATAAGAGACCAAAAAAAAGAGGTAGTGAAGCATTAGAGGATTAGTGCAAGTATTTGAATGGGGTAGGGGATGTTGAAGTGAGAGAGAATAAAGTGTAGAGAAATTGACCAAGATAGTAAAGCTTGCTTGAAAGGAAGGGCAGCACCAGATAAGAGTTAAAACCTAAGAATTTTAAACATGTGCATGTGAAGTGTTGTGTCTAGGTAACCACAAGGAAGGTGAGGGTCATGCTAAGATGAAAAAAGTATAAGGAAGTGACCATTTTGATAGTTGGAACCCACCTAAAGTTGGTGGGAAGTAACCATTTTTATTGCCTATCACTTCCATGAAGACATTGTTAGTAGATTTAATGTTATGAAATGATGGCAAAAAAAATATCTACATTAATGACTAGATGGCAACATATATTATTAGATTTCATGGATCTCAATGATGCTAACCATTAATTTAGTAAATGAGAACAAAGTATAAGACCAAATTTGGTAAAGGTAGGTGGTTTACTTGTTATTTTCAAGAGATTAGAGTAAGGAGCCAAAGCTATTAGAAAGAGAAAACAAGTTCCCCGTAGCCTTCCTAAATGTGAGCAAAAGAGTGAACAGGAGATTGCATCTCACCTTAAGGTGAAGAAGAGAAAAATGGACCAAATTTCGAGAGGAAATGAGAAAATAGAGGTTTTGATAGAATAACTAGTTATCCATTGAAGGGGAGGGAAGCTCAAAACTTGAATACACAATCACATTTCCCATGGTTGTCAAGCAAACTAGACACTAGACATCATTTTGGGCTTTAGCAGGGTCAATCAATTGTGTTTTAACACTACTAGATTTAGGATGGGGAAGAAAAGATTAAGCACATGAGCACTAAAAGTACACAAGGATGTGAAGAAAGAAAAAGGAGTGATAGAAGTAGTCATTACAAAATCTAAGGTACAAATTGTAGAGGGAGTTAGAGTCATGAGGAGTGATTTAACTATGAGTGCAAAGCTTGCCTACCAAGACATAGAGTACCTTCTAGAAGTCATGATGGGGGTAAAATGGGTATCCTTAACCCATATGTGTAAGTTAAAAGACTAAAACCATTGAATGGGAAATAATGAACAAGAGTTGAATAAATATTGGATGGTGGATACATGCAAAAAGATAAAGGAAGAATTGTGCTCTTTGATGTCTCCATCAGAGACAAGTTGAAAACCATGGGCACAACACAACTCTTTGAGTTGTCAAGCTTTGGCAGACTAGAAGACCTTATGTATTTCTTTCTTTTGTGGGTTTATGGTGATTGATTCTATTTTTTTGGATGGTGCACAATAATTTTTGAGATCCACATAATTAAAATCACAAAGCTACCTTGCTTAGGTATAGATATAAGGGAGATGATGGATGATAATGAGAAGTGGAGAGGGTCACAAAGCTCCTGGGCTATTATAAGTCAAGATTTACATTCCCCATAAAAAAAATTAAAAATCATGCACAAGGTCGATAGTACACCTGATAAGCACCAAAAATTTCCTTGGTAGTTGATGGTCAAACATCAGCAAAACCTTCCTTTATATTTCCCACCACATGATGAAGGAATAACTCTTTAATATCTCCAAATTTGTCATATAAGAGATTATAAAGAATGTGAACGAATGCCATTGGGCATGTGAGACATTTTTATGGGGGTATATGCTTATCTTGATGGTAATGGAGGATATAGGTGTGCCATATGGTGAGGATGACCACTTATGGGTGTTTTCACCAAATCACAAATCCCTAATGATGAAGTACTATGACTACATCTGCCCCCCTAGTTTTTTATAGAAATACAAAACTAGCATACAGGGGTGGTTTGACAAGTATGTGGAGGCATTTGGAAAGTAATGGTGCATCCCATAATAACTCCCTCAAAAACTTATGGGAATGGTGACCTTTTCCATGATGTAACACTTTTGTACGGTGCACCTAACCCTCACATATAGAAATATGTTAGGTTGGCTCTGATTGCCTTATGCATTTTTGGCTAAATACTTCATGGTAGTGCTTAAGAGTATCCTAAATGCATAGTAGATTGAAATTCAAACCAAGGTCATGGATTGTAATAGGAAGATGATGAGGTACCAATTTGTGCATTTTGAAACCAAGGCAACCAAAGATGAGGAGGATGATAGTAATAAATCTGACATCAATCCCCTCTAAAGGGTTATAATCAATGGAAAAAAATTCAACTTGTACTATGATATGAAGTCATGTAAAAAGTGCAAAGATCCTAGAAATGATGATGAATACCCCTCCTAACTGGTGATGGAGGAAAGGATGCACCAAAAGTCTAGGCAAAGTCACTCTAGAATAAAAGTGAAAAATAGAGGAAATTACATAGAGCATACAACTAAAGATAGCCTCTAAGGAACCAATTGTGCCACCTATGCCAAAAAATCATGTAACATTCAAGTAAGGGGGTGCTTCATCCTATAAGAATCTAAGAAATACTAAGGGACCTATGGCATTCCCTACCAAAACCCTTGTGAATAGGGAGAAAGAGGCAGACCAAGTGCCTATAATAGAAGAAGATATTGAAGAAGATAGGGTAGGGACTTATATCCTATGAATAGAGGAAGGTAAATAGTAGTTTGATGATGAAAACATCTAAGAGGTCTTGTAAAGTGGCATGGATACAGTGCTAAAAATAACTAATGAAATGGCAAGCTTTACCTCTGATGCAACCCTACTAAAGAGACCACCGAAAAATAAATAACTAATATCCAAAGATAAGTCATCCCTAGAAGCCCCTTACTATACCAAGGAAAAAAGTGGCCTAAAAGAAGATGGGACTCAGTAAGGAACATATAAACTAGGCTATGGCACTTGAAGAAAAGTAGAAACTTGACCTTGAATAAAAGAACATCTAGTTGGAGAAGAGGGCCCCAAAATTACACCCAAGCATAGAAATAAAAGTAGAGGTGATCAAATAAGCACCAAGTGGCACTAACAGACACAGATGAATTTGTTAAGGCACACCCAAGTAATTAAGGGGTGTCTAAACCAAAATAAGGTGATGTTGGCACCTCAGAGCAACAAAAGTAGATAATTTAGGAGCACCAGTAATAACAAGGTGACCCTAAATCCAAGGTATAAACCTTGAAATAAATATTTAGAAGCCCCAAGATGATGAAATAGACAAGGGGGAGAAGTCCAATGAAGAAACCCCCAAGTAACAAATAATTTACTCCTTGAAAGGGCACATTAAAGAGAGTAGTGATGCTAGTAAATGGGAAGAAGTGCACATGAAAGAGAAATCCATCATCAAAAAGGGTGACAAAGAGCTCAACATCAGATAAATGACATGAAAGGATTGGGAAGATGAGGATTTATACTTGTATGAAGATATGCCCCTAAAAGCCACCATAATAAGGATGCACAAGTAACTTTCATTTGTGTTGGACTATTACATGGAGGAGACCCAATTCAAGGCAGCAAAGGTTGTAACTTCAAACCTAGAGGATATTGAGGAAAGGCATGAATCTCTCCTTGTTGATCCCTACGCCATGAACCCAATCCAATCTAAAAGTGTGCTAATAAGAAAGGCTATGAAGGTAATGTTCTAAAATGTCATAAATGATGGTAAGGTACTAAAATTGAAGAAACTACTTAAGGAAGTAAGGGAGGAAGCACAATCCAATAAGTTTAAACTTTAACAACTTTGTGAGTGCATTGAGGTGGTCAAACCATATCTATTCATCTATATTGACACTTTAGACCTATCAGAGGTCTATAAAATTTGTGTTTTAATCGAGCAGATGCTCTCAAGACTCTAGCCTAAGCTAGTGCAAGATGAAGAGGAAGAGGAAGAGGAAGACCTCGACATTACATTAAAGAAGGAATTATCATATAAGCTCTAAAAAGTGGAGTATCTTTTTTCCAAGTTAAAGGATAGATCAGATGTAATATTTTTAAAAAAATTTAACTAAGCCTTAGTGATAGATGCATGATTGAAGTAAATAAAGGACGAGAAGGAGAAATAGATGATAAAGGTGTACTCTATAGGAAATTTGAAAAGGCTATAGATCATGAAAAGTATAAACGAGTTGAGAAATTAGATCAAGGCTCAAGAGAGAACCCTGGAAGACATCTTTTATGCCCTATAGACTAAAAGTTGATATTTTGGATATAAGTGTGCAAAGGCACAAGCCAACCTAGAAGCCTTTCAAAAGGAGTTTGATACAACAGATACAATTTCACTCATTGTTGCTTCAACTAAAATTGATAGTGTCATGAATGAGATTAAACTAGCCATAAAGGGCTTTGAGGACTTCAGCATAGATTTTTAAGAGAATGCACCTAAGTTTTGCACTCTTAAGAGTCTAATGGCATAGTTTGAGGGAGGATTAGGATTTTTGTATGGGGTAATGTTGGGTCCCTAAGTTTGGTTTGATGGATTTTTCATACCAATCTAATATCCACCTCAGTACATCTAGTTATTTTGGTAGGCAACTAGCCTAATATTTTTGATAACCAAGTAGAAGATGTAATGCATAACATGCACCAACTAGTCAATAGCTAACCAAATCCTAATTAATCAAGACATCAACAAAGATCTGAATAAAGATGGCTATTAGAGCATGAGAATTGTGAGATTATGGAACCAATGATTATGATGGTATAACTCTATCTCAATGTTCACATGCAGCTTCCACCCTAAAATATATGTTCTTAAATGCCTATATAAAGAGCTCAAGCTAGAAAAGGAAAGAGGGAGATTTGTATAAAATATCTAACAAAATGGGTTTGGAAGTACACCCTGTACATTTTTCTCCACTTAGAGTTTTATCTAGGCTTAGATATAGAATGGAGGCCACCTTGGCTCGCCTATGGGTAGTATGGATTTATATTTAAAATCTTATTCTATACTTTAAACAATTAGTAATGGTGTTACTTTGAAATACATTTGGGTTTGTCCTAGTTCGCATGTTAGCAGTCTACTATGGGGTGAAAGTGAGTTTATGTTATGTCATAATTTGGATAGTTATATTGATCTGAAGTTCATGTGTTTCATAGGTTTTGAATTTTAATAGAGTCTCTATATTTTCTTGACATCAACATCATTCTACATGCAAAATGGGTATACATCTATGTCTATGAACCTAACCTTTGTTTAATCTACATATGTTAAGTATGAAGGATAACTTGAATAAAATTAGTCTTATGACCCACTCAAAGCCTATATGACCCTTGAATTACCCTAAAATAGGCCTATTCCTATGGATCTTCCACTTAGCTAAGTTAATGTTGCATTTCTTGATTACCCCCCTTTGAAGCCTCATGCCATGCCACAACTAGCCCAACATGGGCATCGATTCCTTCTCAGTTGCACTTGGGTGAACACATAAGGTCTTTCCTTACATGGATTAATGTCAACATAGCTGAGTGCTTAAAATTTAAGTATAAAAGAAGTTATCCTATACTTTTGCATTTTTGAAAAAAAAATACTACTAGACCCAAACAAAGATTTACATTTATTAAGTCCTTAATAATTAAAACACCTAACAACAGAACCATTTTTAGCATCGCTCCTTGGAATCACCCATCATAATATGTTAATTTTTATAGTCTACAAGAATTAAATATGACTTTGAATATTCTATATAAATTTACTAACAAATTATAACTAAACATCATGCATATTAATGTGCAAATATTTCTTCATGTTGTCACTAGTGGTTGTATCTTTATAATCATTTTATACATTTAGATAATTTGTTGATAATTAATAAACAAGATACATGCAATTGTAAGGAATATGTAATTTTTTTATGGACAAACTACATAATCATATTATACTTGGAAAAAAATCACTCAGGCAAAACTATGTATTGATCAGTATTGTATTAAAGTTCAAGTTCAAAGTATTCTTTTTCAAAAATAAAGTATATATAATGTTTTAGATTGAGATAAAAGTAGGTTTTGAAGGGGCCCCAAAACCCTGTTACAAAGAAAGAAAGAAAGATCATCCAATACCACAAGCAAAGCCTAAAAACTACTACAAGGAAGTAGCAAAAATAGGTTTTTAATGGACCTGAAACCACCAGAAAGACTTCCGGTCAAAACCCAGATTAAACAGAGATCTGGTATCACCAAAG